>JAYKKI010000108.1:1582500-1910000 GCA_039881145.1 Druceiella hillmani | reverse complement strand
TATTACAAAAATTCTATGCCTCCCTATTTATTACTTTTAAGGCGAGGGATGATTCTTTTTAATGCACCCTTTTGAGTGGAATATTATTGTATTTTAAAATTAACTGCGTTGTTAGGTTTCTATTTGAGGCTGGATTTAAAATTCATTTGGAAACTTTTTAATTATTAATTATTTCAAGCACATCAAAAATGGCGCGATTAAAACAAAAGTGCGAGTAACACGGCACGGGATCACTATGTTTTGACGTTATGGAGAAATTGCACTTAATTCACAAAAGTGTAAAAGCAATAAATGTAGTGTATTGTTTGCATTTTTTAGATTAATATGATACAATATATACAATTTCTACTTAAATTAAACTGGCTACGGAGGGCGTTGTGAGGTGGAACATGTATTGACGTACAAGTATCAAATTTTTCGACGGTGTTTTGCACAATTATTTTATATATTGTAAAGTCTGGAATGAAAAAAAATTTGAAAAAGAATTTAGTAATTGAAAAACCAAATGAAATGATTTTATGTCAAATGATTTTTCCGAGTGAGTACAGGTTGATCTTATCGAATTGCGGTCTGTTGCAGATGGCCATTATATAAGCAATTTGAACTGTTAGGACCATTTTATAAAGTTTTTGTAGAAAGGTCCTGAAGCAAGGTCCTGTTTGTGATTCTACAAAGTTTGATATTCTACATCTCTTTACTTTAAATATGCACAGTAAGTAGCAAAAGAATTATATTTTTTTTATCTTTGGTGCTTCAAAAATCCGTCAAAGCGATAATGGACGAGAATTTGTCAATAACGCAATTACAGATTTACATGAAATATGATCAAAATCTATAAATTTTAATAGGAATCTTAGATTCTCTCAAAAAGCCAAGAAGTATCGAATGTTCGATGATTACTTCCCGGAAAATCATTTTAAATTATCATACAAGTTAATTTTAAATTATCAGACTTAATTTAAAATTATCATACAAGTTCCAGCAAAAAATTGTATGTATCAACATTGTTGTGCAACAGCAGATGCCAAAAGAGTTTGCCCTATACCAATAAATAATTTTTTATTATTTTTAAAACTTGTTAGGCGTAATTTTATAAGTTCAATATACTTAATAAAGCTAATTAAAGTCAATTTAAATATCTTTTAATTTATCTTTAAACCCCTTCATTCGAATTGATGCACCTAGTCATCGCGGTTAGATGCACTTCACTAAGAGAAGAAATGTTTCAGACTTTTGGTGTACAAATTACAAATTTGTTTTCTATTGTTTTTATTTATCTCTGATTATATGTATTTTAAGGTTATGATATTAGATTATATCGACAGAATACGTTAAGTAATTAAAGTTACATTTAAAAATATATTATATTTTAAATTAATCCGAGAAAAATCGATTTTATTCAGGCTTTTTTTGTGTTTTTAAATTAAAGATAGCACTGATCACATTTCACAAAGAACTTTATTGAATTGATCAGGAAAAAACAGACTTAAGAGACCATCTACCATGAAATACGACTCTGAAATCAGAAGTGAAATTGGTATTGACCATGATAATCTAATAATAATTGAAGAATCTTTATTCTACTCAACTGTTGCTCATAACACTACAATAAACATAAACCTTATTAAGCTATGCACAAAAAAGGACATCATTGAAGATATTCTGGCAAAAGGTTTGATATTCTGGTAAAGTCGAGTCATTTAAAGCAAGAAACTGCGTAAGGACGCCATTGAAGATATTCTAGCAAAGATTTGATATTCTGGCAAAATCGAGTCATTTAAAGCACGAAACCTCGTACACTACTACACTGACGGCTCTGCTGATGAAACCATTCGGAATGGGGGGTGCTGGCATACATTCAGTATTCCTAAACGGCTTTACGGAGGAATTAAAAATTAGCACAGGTAGTATTGCCTCAAATTTCACTAGTGAACTGAGAGCAATCCTAAAGGTGTTACAAGATTATATCCACATTTAAATGATACTACGTGATGTAGCATTATTTCTACTTTCTTTAAGTTCTTTACTACGACCTAGGTTTCGTTGTATTACAACATCACGATGTTGGAATACAACGAAACCTAGGTCGTGATAAAGAACTCAAAGAAAGTAGAAATAAAAGTACATCACGTAGTTTCATTTAATTGTGAATAATGAATTTCTACAAAATTAACACCAAATATATTCAATAAGAGTATATCTGACTAGATTATGCAAACATGACTAGATTATACAAAAGAAGCTCGTGATCTTAGTGATTTTAATAATACTGGAACTTCCCTTGACGATGTAAATGCTTACGCAAGATACTGTTTACGAGAAAAGGCCTTCAAAAAAGACTATCAGATTCGTGAAATTAACGCAAATCGTGTGCCCACCAAGACCATCACAAGACTTAGAACTGGGTACTCACAAGGCATAAACATCCATCCTTATAGTACTAGAACCTATCGTCCCTGTAATAACTGTAACGCCCCTCAACCTGGACCATATCTTCAGCTATACTGCGATTTTGAGATCTCTATTTGATCTTGGAGAATTTCCATTCAGTGGACAGCTCTACTCTGAAAATATCATCAAGATAACCAAATGTATCATTTATGTGCATGGACATTTGTAGCCACTTCTTTCTGTCATGTGGACACAACACCAACCAACCAAATTAATCCGATTTAACACCACTGAAGCGTACATTATTGGCCTTTTTTCATAATGATCTGTTTACGCTCTGGATCTATATAGCCCGAGAAACATCCTAGATTCCTTGTTCCCAAACATAGTACTTATTATTTTTGTATTTCCAAATAATGGAATTAATTATAATAAATTCCTATATAAGCAATAATAGTATTACAAAATTATACCCGATCTAAGTCCCATTTATACACTCTCGCTTTACTGCTCCTTCCTCCTTCCTCTCCTCCTTTTCTCCTTATCCTTTATTATTAATTAATTATTGTTGTTTTACCCCACACTACTGATGATTAAACTTTTTTATTCTTTGGTTGTTTGAGAAATATTGATCTTACACCAATTAGTGCACCCAGTATAATTTATCATATATAATTTAAGCTTATTAAACAGACAAATAAGCATATATCACTTGTTATGTACTACAAATCTCAATGTAACCTACGAGTATCTTTAAGTTAACTAATTTTGAAGGTTTATCAAAATTTGTGTAATTATTTTTTACGTAGTAAGGTAATGCAGATGCAATTAGGCTAGATAGTCTCTTATTAACACGGTAACACACAATTAACCCTTACCGCGTTAATAAGAGCGCGTGATGAAAAAAAAATAGTACTCGTGACAAATGTTTAATTTTGGTCTCTTTTGACTCATAAAACAATTAAAGAAATGATTGCTAAATAAGTACTTTAATGTATTTATAAATATATCACCAATAATAATATAATTTTGAGGGTGTACGTATGACATGTTATTATAATTCAAAGGCAATTAATTTACTGAGGTTTAAAAATTATGCACATAAATTTTACACAACACTCAGATTCTTTAATGTAAAATATGAATGTATTATAACAACTTAATACTGATTAAGCAAGGACCCGATTAGATTAATAAGAAGCAATTACTTAAGTTATAAATTAAAATAATATTTACACGAAATAAATTACACTTTCAAATTATGAAATTATGTAAATTTACAGTATTTATAATCGTTCAAGGATCGAGTGTCAATTCATCACTGTTTAAAAAAAATATTTTACATGTAAATTTTGAACTCAAATTCTGCCTCTACATGTATGTAAATAAGTGCATAATATTTTAAATATATAAGTAAAGAAATATATAAGAAAGAAATAATAAATAAAAATATGATTAACTAAAAAGGAACAAACAATAAGTACAAAATCAATCCAAAATCTAAATCAAAGCTAGGTATTGAACTAAGTATGTATGTAGACAAAATTTTTTTTGACGTTAGTACAAGTCAAGTTTTTTTGTTTTCTTTTGGTATGTACGTCGTACAACAGGACATACCGTCACATAAAAATATGCAAATATTTTCGAAATTCGACTTGTTTCAGTTTTAGAATCGGTTCCAACTAAGAACTTCGATTGACTGAATGAATTCGAAATTTTCTACTCTTGTTATTAAAGCTACTTTCCGAAGTTTCCCAAATTATTTAGTGCTTGTATTTTCTTATTATTTTTCATGTTAAGAAAACCACACTACACTGCGGTTGTGATTTTCCAAAATACACTTGATTAATTTATACATAATAAACACCAACGTAACCTCATAGAAAAATAGTATTTCGGAAATAATTTGTCTATCAATATGTATGTAGCAAAAAAAGCATTTTTAAAAAAAAAAGCAAAAAAAAGCAAAAAAAGCAAAACTTTCTTTGAATTTAAAATAATCTTAAACCTTAATGAATTTATAAATAGTTCCTGAGACTTTTCCTGCGTGGTTTAAAACCTTTTAAATTAAGTGTAATGACACTATGTATTATCGGAATAACAATTACAAAACGGTTAAAATTACCAATTATTATACTATACTTACTTACCTACAAAAATATTTTATTTTTCAGCGTTTTTCCGTTTTTAAAGATTTTCCAATGGTATTAACATCTTCTAGGTATGAACAAAATTCGTGTCTGACCCAAATTTATTATTTCAACCTAAATATTCGTAAGTTGTAAAATTAAATCTAACAAGCAATTTACAGATTCAGACATACGGATATTGGTGTTCTACTATGGTTATGGTTTTTGCTTTACGAAAAACATAATTCCATATTGAATATATTTGGCGTTAATTTTGTAGAAATTCATTACACGTAGTTTCATTTAATTGTGAATAATCCCATTAAACTATATCACACGCTTAATCAAAAAGATAAATAACTCAAAAAATGGAGAATTGGAGATTTATTAATAAATCGTAATAACTGAATATAAAGAATACCTACGTTCTGACCGCAGCACGAATCGAATGGAACATAAACGAAATATAAGATCGCCTCTCTCTTACTGACTAACGCTTTCGAACAGGTTGGTACCAATAAACTGATAGATTCAGCCATGTTCCTGCATTGATGTAAACAAAGTCTTTCAAAAGTGTGAAATACAGCGTAATAAATCTATATTATTGAGAGGTGAGTCTTGTTTCTTGTTTTGATTCATTTTTGAAATGAATAACTAGGACATATTTCACTTTATTAGAAAAAGTTATATTTAGTTTGTCGACACCATTTCGACTTTTTACCGTTTAGTTTAAATTTTGTCAATCATTTGTATGAATTACACCTAGTTAATTCAGTTTTATTTTAATATAATAAACATGTTTGCGGCAAACAATGGCGTATTTCTGTTTATTATTAAGCAATGCCTCAAATATAAAAACCAACTAGGTTATTCCTTGCTAAAAGTAAAAATAATTAAAGTTCGCGTCTATGAACTCAGATTATTTATGAATAACTTCCTTACTATTTAAAATACGTACCTCACTTACTACATATTACTTATTTATAAGTAAAGATCTCAGATGATGATCTTTTAATGCAGATGATCATGGTTACAAAATTGATTCCCGTAAAAAGGAAATAATTTTGACACTGAAATAAAAACAATAAGCACATTGCCAACGAGTCTTGTACCGGATTATGATAGTGATAATTCTTCCATTTATGAAAATAAAAACTTAGGAAACATTAAGACTCGTATTGAAATTAATCAGAACACTGCCCAAAAAATCACTGCCCAAAATCATCTTCTTTAAGCTCATCTCCGTTAAGCTCGTCTTCGTTAAGCTGGAATTCATCAAGCTCGTCTTTACCTAGTAGTTTATCTTCGGAATCTAACACATTTTTTACGTCTACAAAACAATCCAAACAACATTTTAAGGATTTTACTGATGGCGTAACTAACCGACATAACTCAAATAAATTAGGAAGTATAGACAGGGAAACCAAAGACAACTTTATTCTTATTTTTCTAATCATACATCAGTCAACAAAAATAATTTGTACAATAATCATTTAAGACCATACAGTACTCATAATTTAAATCGATCTACCAATATTTCACTATTTTTTTACTGATGAAAAAGAGAATATAGATTTAAGTGACAAAGTTCTTACTTTGAGCTATGAATTGTCAAACAATAGGAAAAAAAGAAAGTATACAGACACATATGATAGTGATAATGGATCTTCAGGTTCCGGTAGCTCTAAAACGAAGAATTCAGCTTCTAAAAAAGATCAGAAGCATTCTACCAATCCTGCAAAATGGAAACAAAGAAAGTTAAAATGCTAAGGAACACTGGCGAATCATATGTATCCACATCAAAATATCGCAAAGTTTTTCTGTCCTTATTTTAAAGTACCATGTTCAAATAAGTGCAAATTAAACTGCACAGAAAATATATCCATTAATGAAAAACATGACATACTTAAAGAATCTTGGAATTTAGCAAACCTGACTAGACTAGGAACTTTCATAAATAGTTCCATGATTTATATAATACCAACATATACATACAAAAATGCCGTAAATCCCAGAAGCCTATAATTTTACTGTTGATAATAAGAAAATAAAAGTATTTAACACTTTTTTTTAAGTCTCCACTGGATATTACAAATTCGATGATATTTACTGCACAAAATAAGTAATAGTGGTTTCATACTTGAAGACTTAAGAAGTAAACAACGAAGTCACAAAACTCTTAATCCAGAATTGATTGATATCAGCCCATTCCAAAAATTGAATAACATTATTTGCGAGTTACTTCCACTAAAGATGTATTCTTTGATGGCAGCAAAACTGTAAAGGATTTATATAATGGTTTCGTTATATAACAAGAAGAAAATAGAAAAGAAAAAGGAAATTGAATAGCTTATTGCAAAAGATTTACAATTGAGCCTCTTTCAACCAAAGAAAGATCAATGCAACTTGTCTTTAGCATAAGGTACTAATGAAAAAAGACAGAACTAGAAGAAAAACATAATAAACATTGAAAAGAAATATCACTGAGTAAAATTGAAAAACAAAAAGATTGCACAAAAATCATCAAAGATAATAAGTTGCAATCTATGATTTACAAGCTGTACTGCAATGTCCGAAAGGGGACACCTAAGCATTTTAATATAAATCGAAACTAAATAGTTATAAGCTAACTTTGTCAGAATTGACAAAAACTAATTAAAAAACAGCATACGATAAAGTACATTGGTACTTTTGACCAGAATCTGAAACAAAGCATGGATTGAGAGAGGAAGTTGCATTTAGCATTATCTTGAAGGAATATGGAAAAAAGCGTAGATGAGGAGCATGTCATTTTTTATTACGACAACTGTTGTGGACAGAATGAAAATAAATACATAGTGACGTTACACGTATATCCTTTGCGCGGTTTGAATATAACAAATATCAAACACAAACTTTTTAGTCACAGGGTATACACAAAATGAAGCTGAGAATGTCCATATAAAAATTATAAGTTAATTTTTCAGAACATTGCTTTATTTCATTACAAAAATAAAATTATAAGTTAATTTTTCAAATAAAATTAAAGTTAATATAAAAATTATAAGTTAATTTTTCAGAACATTGCTTTATTTCATTACAGTTATAAATGTAATTTCTTTAAATAATTATTCACCTAATAATATATTGCTAGTTGCAATTTTTTATATAATATATATATTGATAAATTAATAAATCTATAATGAAATATAATTTTAATATTTTACATTTAAAAAGCATTGCTTTGAAGTTTATGTATTTTGTTAACTCTTATATCATTTGGTGAATTATTGACAATCACGAAAGGTAAAAGTAAGCAATATGTTAATTTTATTAATACTTAATAACAATTTGTGACTCATAATTTTAATTCTAACATTAACATAATTCTTAGACCAGTATCTCGACTTGACTGATGATGATGGTGACTGATTAATAAAAATTAAGAATGTTATTGCTTTCAAAACGTTTCTTATTAAAATATATATTTATTTAAAATAAAAGAATAATTAATCTTATTTTGCGTTTTATTATCAAAATTATTAATGATGTTTCTCCAAAATGTAACATTTTGTTCTAATAAAAATATATTATTTCTCTTAATGAAAAAGCGAATTAAAACGTAATAAGTGAATAAAAAATTATAAGGGTCTAGTGTTTATAATATTTCAATCGTGGACTTAAATTTTAATCATAAAGTAAAATATTTGGGAACTTCTTTTTAATCTATAATTTGATGGTAAATAATAAATAAAAAATACTTTGCTTTAGTACCACGTGAATACTTATACATTAACCCTCACTTTAAAAGCATATACTCATATAAACATTTTAATTCATAAATATTTATACGAAAACAAAGTTGAACAATACTCCAGAGTGTTGCAAAATGTTTAAACGATCGTTCCCAAAAAAGCTCATTTTTTACACATTTCTTTTTTTAAAATTAAGAGTGCGATATGATCCGATGTAAAATTCACAATGTGATTCGATGAGCTGCAATGAATTGAAAAAAAACGGAGGGAGATCTATTTAGATTTGATATGAAAGTGACGTGTGGTTCCATCATAATACTGAACTAATTAATTAAAAGAAAATGTAGTTCCCATTAAAATGAAATGCCTGATATAATATTTATTGCAACTATGTCTCTAGCAGTATATTTTTGAAACTCGTCGACAATCCATATTTATTGGTTAAAGTAAATAAATTTTCGCATAAATATGCACATTTTTTGCATATCAAAAAATGTTCCTCCCGGTACATATATACATACACATAAACACACACACACACATACACATATATATTATACATATATATGTATATGTGTGTATGTATATAAATATATATATATATATATATATATACATACACTTAGTGAGCGAACCGTGAACCACCCAAATATTCGACGATCGTTGTCCTTAATCGTGAATCAAACAGCACAATAAATCATAATAAGGCAGCGCCTTCAGTACCGAGTTAAGCAAATTATCTTTTAAAATGTTATCTATATTATATATTTTCGTGAAATCTTATTAGCAACCTAGGTTTACAACGAATGATAAAAATTCTCGTGTTTTCATTTTTAAATAACGTTATTGTTTTATATATGATTACAAATAAATATGTTCATAGAATAAAAATAACGAACAACATGCACTTAATTCAAGTTCGTAACAAAAATAACTTTAATGCATACGTTTGTAACATAACACACTTTATGACTATTACTTACTACCACTTCCCAACAAATGGTCGCGATCGAAACATAAAATCTTCAACTCGCTCATCTCACCGACAAGAAGATATTTCACTCGCACGCCTCAACTTTCGTTCATACACTCATAACATCAGTCATTTTTGTAATCATCATATTTCCTCACACGAATACTGTTACGAAGTCAATACTCGCAATTTTTCAAATCCAAACCGTATAATGAAAGTGACTGATGTTGAAGACAAATTACAAATGAATATTAATGCGTTTGGTCGGGAACGAGCAGCTCGGGGGTTCCAGTGCCATCTTCTTGCAATAAATAAATAGCATACAATATCGACCGGCCCGCTCCATCAATGTCGTGTTTATTCGAGATCGAATCTTAGATAAGGTGATATTTCGATTTTGCTCTTCCGGCACCCGATGAGACCTATCAGCCGATAGACGGAGCTCTTTGCGGAACAATCTATATTTTTAAAAGGATTACCTTGTTGGGCGCGTTGAGAAGTATGCCATCCAGGATGTGATCAGTGGAATTCGCGTTTGAGTGACTGAAATATTATAGCAAAAAATAAATCAGATACTTCAATTTAGTATTATATACTAAGCTATATACATTCTACTATGGACGAAACTGCCTTAGGCTTCTATTTACTTATTGACATTGAAAACTGGTTTACACGGTAATAACTCTATTTCACGAATAAAGAGATTGAGAAAACTTGTAGCATCAAAATAAAAAAGTTTTTCTAACAAAAGTATTAGTTAGTATTTAAATAATATCCAAAGGAAAGTTAACAACTTCTTAGTATCAAAACCTTTATGAAAAAGAATAACAACATTATATAAACAGTTTGATTAAATGAAACTATACAAGTTATTAAAAACTAAAACAATCAAAATTTATATAACATATCTATAAATATCCTAATAAGTATAGTGTATGCCGAAGCATATATATATATATATATATATATATATAAGTAATAGTTTACCACCCTCCAAAAGAATACTAACTGCTAAAAGAAAGCGCTACCCAAAAATCCATTAATCTCAGAAATGTAATGCAAAGTTTATTAGTTTATACAACTCCGAGTCTGAAAAAGATATTTTCATAGAGAGTCAATCGATTCTGCAATTATTACTAGTATTCGGAGACTTCCATGTCAGAAAAAAGGGTAATATC
Source organism: Druceiella hillmani (assembly GCA_039881145.1). Classification (NCBI taxonomy): domain Eukaryota; kingdom Metazoa; phylum Arthropoda; class Insecta; order Lepidoptera; family Hepialidae; genus Druceiella; species Druceiella hillmani. The sequence goes on along the minus strand of JAYKKI010000108.1, from coordinate 1,899,595 downwards.
GAGGCAGATTTTAGATTTACTACGAGTTTCATTTACATTTTAGTTAGATCGTTAATAACACGATATTATTGCTATAAATAAATTATATTGCTTCTTTCTCTCTCTTATTTGGAAATTTCTGTTTAAAATAAGCACTTCATTATTTTCAACAGAATAAGTCATAAACTCCATCGTGAAAAGCTTCGATTTCATGGTCAAAATCATGTATGAACGGGGGACATAAATAGTAATCAATGATTATATTTCTTCTACTTATACAAAAAAGTTAAATGTGAAGTAATTAGTTATTATTTGAGATTTCAAAAGATTTAAAATCATTTTTTATAAAAAAATGCCATTTTCTTTTTCAAAAGGGCGACATTTTTTCAACGTTTTTACCACGGTACCACGCCAATTTCCGTCATATATATGAATTGTCTCATAGTTTCGTGTCAGTGTATATGTATCATCAGTCGTTCCTTTTTTAACTGACATCAAAAAAGGAGAAAGTTCATCGGTATTTTTTTATATATTTTCAGCGATAACTCTTTACCGAGTATACCAATTTCGATAATTATTTTTTATTTAAAAGGGGGTACTTAAGGGCTAGACCCATATAAATGTGATGATGATCTGATCAAAAGATCCGGAAATGAACGATGGAACTCCTTAACGAATGAGATATTTGCTACGGGTAATTGTTATTTAGCAAAACATCTGTACTACTTACCAGGTTTGGGTCTGATGATTAGTTCTGGAGATGAACAATGCAACTCCTTAACGGATGTTAGTAAATCCACCATGATTAAAGATATTTGTTACTAGTAGTTTTTACTTTGCTAAATAACTCCACCGTCGACCAGGTCAGTATCCAGTGGTGAGTTCTGAAGATGAACAATGGAATTTGTTAATGAATGGTAGTAAATTAAACGTGATTCAAGATGTTTGCTACTGGTAGTTACTTTGTAAACCAACTACACCATCGATCATGTCAGAAACTGATGATGCGTTCTGGAGATAAGCAATGGAACACCTTATCGGATGGTAGTAAATAATTCAAAATATAATTCACAATTAAATGAAACTACGTGATGTAGTATTATTTCTACTTTCTTTAATTTCTTTTTAAAAGAAATTAAAGAAAATTGAAATAATACTAGATCACGTAGTTTCATTTAATTGTGAATATTTAATTTCTACAAAATTAACGCCAAATATATTCAATATCAAAATATTATATATATATATATATATATATATATATATATATATATATATATATATATATATATATATATATAATATATATATATATATATATATATATATATATAAGTAATTCAAAATATTTTCTACTGGTAATTTTTACCTTTCAGAATAACTACACAATCGACAAAGTCAGTGTCTGATGGTGAGTTCTGAAGATGAATATGCAACTCTTTAATTGATGGTAGTAAATCAATCATGATTCAATATACTTACTACTGTTTAGTTGTTACTTTATTTATTAATTTGCAAAATCTGATAATGGATTTCGGATATGGAGAACGCAACTCTTCAAATTGCAGTTGTCACTGCAAAATCTGATATCTGACCTCGATAACTACACGCAGCAAATATCTTCAATAATGGAGAACGGACCTCCTCAACGGCTAACAGCTATCCACTGACGGCTACTGCAATCGCTTCATTTCTGCGTGTTGTTGATAGTCAACTTTAGACAAAGAGGAAATTATCTATATATTAGTTTTTACTCATGACTTTTAATAATTATACAACATTCTAAAAAAAGAAAATAATTGAATGTTAGTTATAGTGTGATGATTAATATTAATAATCACTAAAGATTCTAAAATTAAATAACTTTTAAAAGGCCGACTTCAATAAAGTAGGTACTAGAAAGTAAAAAAATAATTAACTCAAAATAGGTACCTACTCAATTGCAATAAATAATTAAGTTGCTTATTTTTCAAGGATAAGAAAGTGTCCAGTGACCCATTGTTGTAGTAACTAATTTACTAATATAGATGACATTGAGATTGATACTTCCGCACGTAAGCTGATATAATTACTAACATTAATCATAATACCGTTACATGACAATCCTTAAACTTCCGTAAAGTATTAATTTAACTACGAATAAAAAAGCTTAGCGTGAGTTCTTAACAGATAAACTGTTAAGAACTCATCGAGAACGATAGAGAGTTCAAGATAGTAACGGTTTTTGTTATTTGGTAAATTCTTTGTCGTGTTTACCTTAATTAATGAAATAAATTATCTAATGTATTATTACAGGATTATTAACTGGGACTTCTTTTTTCACGAGTTAATAAAATTTTTTTCTTCGATATGAGTATCGCCTTATTTGCAAGTCTTACTTTTCACAAAAAACGCTGCTAATTGTACAAAAATACAATCATTGAAAATTACATAAAGTTTTATTTAATTTTATATCGCAACAGATTATTTCTGAAATGAGTTCATGGTAACTTGTCAAATATTCTGAGTAAATTGAATATAGACCTGGAAGTGTTTTTCGCTTACTTCATAATATAAATACAGAATCTCTGTAGTAAACGTTCATTAATAATAATTGGCGGCCAGTAAATTCGAAATGATTCCAATAAGCATCTTAAAATTGATGTAATAATCATATCAACTTAAAACAAGTAAATGTTTTGGGCCTACCTAAAAGTAAGACCAAAAAAATTCACTCCTTGGACATAAAACAAATATACCTTAAAAATAGGTCTTAATACATGAGCAAAATCTATAAAAATATAATAAATTCTAACCGAAATAAATATAAATAAAGCATTGATGTTCATCTGTTCTCCGTATCTTGCTTATCACAAAAATTTCATTGGATGTATTCCAATTTTTTCCTTCACGTTTCTACCAATAATCGTTTTGAGTGGGTATCAGTTCGTCACTTAACGACTGTACTGTAGAAAGTGGAAACGTGCACCCATGAACTTTTCATAATTGTTATAATGTTGCTTTACTCTAGTTTTTGGTTAAACAATCTTGAAACGACTTTTGTCATTTTGGCAGAAGCAAATCACGGCCGAGTTGAATTACGCATTAAGAAATGCGTCCTTTTTTACGAATTATTTCCCCCGTTTGTTTGTAACTTCCATCAGACTATTTAGCTAGCGCATAGCGGTTTTGCCGACTCGAAAATTTCTACTAGATTACATGCAACTTGTTTTGTTTTCCGGTTGCAATTGAGTCGAGTGACTATTGTTGTTTCAGTAAAATGGAAGCTACGACGTCTGAAGCAATAAGCAATGTGTGAATTACGCCATCGCTGTTTGTGAAAACGCGTTCTCTGAAATGAGTCAACTTGTCCATGATTGGATTTCTCAAGAGGTTAATGTACATTGATATCGCAGCAAATAAACATGTATATTTGTAGTGTATCTCTACATGGGTTAATTACACATTTAACATCTCGAATATGCATGTCCGTTGTAAGTAACAGTAGCTATTATTGTTATTATGTCTTTATGCGTTTATTGGTATATCTTTGTAATAAACTATGTACGTTTTTATATAATAAAGTATTTCAAATTCAATCAGTTTTATAACCTTAATTGGGAATTGGGAATGTTTTTATAACCTACTAAATGTTTTTATAACCTACACATCTTATTTTGTATTCAGAAACCCATAGAAGGCGGTTTACTATATATAGGTACTATATTAATAAATATTTATGTGGTGTTAATCTCCAGAATTATTATGATCTTGTATAGATAACATTTATTGATTTTTATGGAACTTCTTGCAATTATTTCAGTAGTGTAGTATCATATGAGACCCTGTATAGATGCAATTTATTGATTTTTATTGAGCTTCTTACAATTACTTCAGTAGTGTAGTATGATAAGAGACCCTGTATAGATGCAATTTTTTTATTTTTATGGATCTTGCAATTATGTCAATAGTGGCGTGTGATAAAACTATAAAAAATAAATTTATAGCGAAACTAGACAGAAACCATAAAACCACTAACTCCGTGCTTATATTTTAATTAATTCGCATTTTATAATAACTATAAGATTAAAAAAATGTTTTTAAAGAAATTAGCTACTTTTGTGAGTAAAAAAATAAGAATCTTTTTAGTAGATAGAAAAGAGAATGACCAAAAACAATCGTGTCGTCATACGTTATCTACGTATGACAACACGACCGTTGGTCCCTACAGTAAGTATGTAGGACATAAGAAGTATGTAGACCAATAATTAAAAATAATAATAATTTAAGTGCTAATTACTTATATAGTCAAAATGCGCGTCTGGTGCGTTAAGGTACTCACGTGCAGAGTGTGCAATAGATGCATATTATTACAATATAACACCATGAAACCTCCAAAGAAAATTAAATTAAATTATTGTAGAATCTACATATAAAATAAATTTAAGTTACTCGGATTAACATTTGTTTTATAAATTTACAAATAACATACTTAGAGAAGACAGACATGAGATTATGCGTACCGACTAGTTGCCCATTACCGTTCATTTGACAGTGAATCGCCAAGCGAGGAGAACTACTTTGTATCGTTGAACTATGTAATTTGATGATAACTCGTAAAATGTAATCATAAAACCAGTTAAAGGTGCAAAATATTTGAAGGCACGTAAATTATATTATTTGATTATTAACTGGATATACCGTTGTACAACAGTTGCACAACACTAGACAAATATACAAACTAATTACAACATTTTATTATTTGAAAGAACCGTAAATTATAACATTTCAATTTTAGATAGCTTATAGAAATAGGATAGATAGATTATAGAATTATCACAAAAATGCATAAAACTATACTTAAGATATACTTAAGATTGTTGTCTTTTTGCATTTTGCTCTTCAAAATGTTCTTCAATAGCCTATTTCTATGCTGTTGTGGCCAAGAGTATTAGACCAGGGGTCTTTGGAAGATCTTTAACGGCCTTGGTCTGCTTCAACTATTACCAGTTTAATCACGACTTCATGAACGCTCCATCCTGTAGTAGTGCAGGATCATTCATTAGATAAATACGTGCCAATACGCTATCTCACAGCAACGTATTTGCATATCAATATTTACCATTGACTAAGCAATACTAAAACGTTTTTTATAATTATAACTTTAGAATTTCCGGCAATGAGTCGAATACATATTGTTAACATTTTCTATTACAGCTTGAGCTGTAACTTCTTGACGTTGTAAGAAAATATTACAACTTAGTTTTCACCCACTTTTAATGTGAACAATACCGTCTATTTGATATGGGAATTGAGAAAGGAGGTGATCATAAAAACTTCTCAATTTCAAGCAATAAATCTGTATTGTTTGAACTCATTTAACTTATCTCAATGAGGTCTTTGGTTACGTATTGTAACCGGAAGGATCTCATGAAGGAGGAAAAATGCGTTATGGAAATAGTTTTTGATGTTAGTACGATTAACATATTTTATATGCGAAGTCTGCGATATTTGGAACAAAATAATATTATACAAAATGGTAATATGAGACATGATAGTTTTGTGTGAATAAATTAAAATAAATAAGGCAGAGTTTATTAATCGGGTTCGCGCGGTAAATCTTACATCCCTATATTATTTAAAATCACTTACATTTTTATATATTTTTTACATAAACGTTTAACAGTGAACTAAATAGTATCATTAAATGTAATGTCAGTTGTTCAAATGTAGAATATTCGGAAAATAGAGTAAAAATTCGAGGTACCTGTACATTAGAGTTACGAAGATATATCCGGTAACAAAAAATGAGATAATAGAAAAGTGAGAATGAGATAATGTAAAATTTACCATCATACCCAAAGAGATTTTTCAACGATACTTTACATAGCCTAGTTAGAAAAAAAATTCTATCAACAACTTGCATTGTAACACTCTTTGGAATTAAATTGTAGATAACTTTAGATGAGATTTCGGTTTTGGGTTTGCGGATTACATAATTATGTTTGAATCCATAATTTATTTGGGTTAGGACCTAAAAGGCTTTAGCAGACAGCGTTGTGACAACAATAGGATTTAATGATTATGCGTAATATTATATCTCTTTGCAGTTTCAGGAGTGAAAATTGAATCGCATTGTCTTCTAGACAAGTACGTCCAAAACAATTTCACAATCACATAGCTTATACGAGGGGAGATCCAAAAATCCGCAGAATGAAATAATTTTAATTTAAATAAGACAGAAAAAACTATTACACGTTTTCGTTATAATTTTTCTTAAGCTCAGTTGATTTAAGAAATATTGAAATTAATTTTTGTATATCGTTCAAAAGTATTCTTTTATCTTTTCCCTCAAAGTGTCCTTTGCCGCGTAGTATCTAAATGTCGACAATATCATTTTAGTTGACATTGAGCAATAACGATTCAATTACAGGATATTGAAAGGTGCCGGGTAAGCTTTTGAGTTAAACTTTTAACGTCTTATTGGCAAATTAAAAAAAAAAAGAATAAATAAATATATATATATATATATATATATATATATATATATATATATATATATATATATATAAACAAATATGAAGGAATTGTAGAAAACATGGTAAATAACCGATCGATGAGAGTATCATAAATCAATTAATTGTATGTAACTATTTTATAAAAAGTTATTAAAACAGAATATAATCAATATCTCTTTTTTGTTCGAATAAATCCGAGATATAAAGGAGTAAAATCCAGTACATCCGAGATATACCGAATAATAAACGGCGATTTGGAAAGGCGACTTTATTAGTCTAGCGACTAGTAAAGTCGCCCGCTTTATTATTCGGCTAAGCCTAAATAGTAATTCAATGTCAAATTTAATTTACACATTATTGACATGAAAATAATTTGGAATTTGAACCCTTACCCATTCGATCACAACCCGAATGCTTAAACGAGTATTCATTCCATGTTGTAACCAACTATTCGTAACGAACGGCATTTGCATAGTACTTAAATATTCAATTAACTTTTTTATTCTGTATACATAATATTATTTATTTAAAGTTAATAGGTTGCTGGTATGCGGTTATTTATATTCATTTTCTTTTTTGTTATCGCATCGTTTTTCATTGACTTCTTCTCTGCTTTTTTTTCTAAGGTTTTTATGTGTTGTGTTTACAGATATAATGATGAATAAATGCTTGTTAGGTTGCAAAATTATGAATAATCCCAATGCATAAGTGTGTGAACGAAGTTTTGTTTGTTCTATTTTAACAAAAATATAGATTGCAATGAATTTGAACTTATTTTAGTATTACAAGTTTTTCAATTTTTCACATAACATCCCCTCTGTTATGCCCCTTATCCCCAGCAGTATGGCTAACACATGACTTACGCCCGTATGCACCACACACGATAAGGACTCTCAGTCGGATTAACTGACAGTTAAAAACATATTTGATATGGATTCCTTAGCGATTGGACCGTACAATAGGGCACGTTCGGTAATGCAGACTCTTGTTCCGATTCAACTGACAGTTAATGAGAAACAGAAATACGTTTTTAACTGTCAGCAAGTCCGACTGACAGTCCTGACCGTGTGTGGTGCACATCGGCGTAAGGGGATAACAAAGCTTAAAAAAGTAAAGATACATTCAAGCAGTTTTAAAAGTAAACTAGCTTTAGTCATCTGCATCTTATTAATGACATTGATATTAGAAAGAATTGCAACAAGTCAGAAGAAGGCTGGTTGCTACGTTGTGACAAACACAACATTGCAATAATTTTGAATGGGTCAATAACTCTTAATATCAAGCAATATCTAATGCGATTTCTTTACAATTAGACTTTTTGGCAACAATTGATAAATTCAGTAACTTATAAATTCAGCCGCGATACGGATATATACAAATTAAATTAACTTTCCCAGTCAGTAGAATTTATTTTCTGCGGGAACACCTAAATTTTTCTGATGCCTAAAATATTTTTAACTATCCCTTAGGTTTATCGCATTACTAAAAACTTACTCTAAAATTATATATTTCTAACTAAATTATAGGTTTTTCATTTATTTTTTTTATTGAAAATTTACAAACTTATATTTCTAAACAAAAGCTCTGAGTGCATCGAAAAATTCAGATTATTTTCTTTTCAGCTTTTGGGATTTCTAATAAGTTGTTTGTTATTAATGTTGTTAAATCAATAAATACATCCAGTCAGTTCTACAGTTCGGTTTTCTATTCTGTCTGAGATCATCATCGTCAAATAGATACAACGCGTTCTTGTGAAACTATTAACATTGATCGATTAACCGGCCTAAAGATTACTGCACGTGGAAATTTGTTGTCAAAACGTATCACTAACATGAAGAATCGAGGGACTGTATTGTGAGTACAAACGCCGTAGATTTGAAGCAAAGTTTAAGGGCTAGTTCAAAAATAATAATATTAATAGACTGGAGAAACTCTATAGACATACAAGAAACTCAAACTGCGAAGAAAGTCTGAAACAGCTTGGTATGTATCTTTGACGATTTGGAACTAACACACTGAGTAGGTTTTGATTTTGAGATATATATACGACAACTCCTGCCGATTATCAAAATATAGAGGAATATTTAGTAAATAATGACCACAACGCACAAACTCCACAACTTCGGAATCAGAGAGTAAGACAAGCAGTTCGCAACAATACTTCTCTCCAGTCTACCTGGCTCATACAAACCAACGGATATAGCAATTAAAAGTTCCGATATGAAGATAAACTAACTCGGCCAGGACAAATGATTTGCAAAATGTCAGAACGAGCGAAAATGACATAAAAGCGTTCGCAACTAATCAACATTTCAAAAAAGGACGTAAAGACAATTTTCAAAGAAAATTATTGCAGTTATAAACCGAATTTATGGCAATTATAACAACGTGGCCCGTTATTATTATTGCAGTAAATTTTGTTACATAAGCATAGACTGCAAATCAAAATAAAATTTTAAAAATCGACTCAAGAAATCGAGAAAGCTTAAGCTATGTTGTCACGTTTGCAGTCTCGACAAGTAACAGCGATTCCACACTCCGATATTTCCGTGTACATGAACAAACATATATATCTCCTGCGTGAGGAAGTTAACAACCACAGAAATAAAAAAAACCGTCTCAAGAAATCGAGAAAGCTTAAGCTATGTTGTCACGTTTGCAGTCTCGACAAGTAATAACGATTCTACACTCCGATATTTCCGTGCATATGAACAAACATAGATATCTCCTGCGTGAGGAAATTAATAACCATAGAAATTTAAAAAACCGACTTAAGAAATCGAGAAGCTTAAGCTATGTTGTCTCGTTTGCAGTCTCGACAAGTAACAACGATTCCACACTCCGATATCTCCGTGCATATGAACAAACATAGATTTCTCCTGCATGAGGAAATGAATAACCATAGAAACTCGGCAGTATAAACTGTGTTATAAATCAAGACAAACAAAATTTAGCAAGTCGGTTAAGTCAAGCGATTCTTGACTTCTACGATAATAAAATCAGTACGACAAAATTTTGCTTAGAAGTGTATTTTATACATACCAGAACTGGCAATAAACTTATTGCCAGTTAATAAATTATCAAAAATGGTGGCAAGTAAATTTCATAGTAAAGGCTGTTTAATCATAAACAAAAAGAATGAAATTGTAGTTAATTCAAGCCTAGTCAATTATGTATCGGTTAAATATATATAATATTTACGCTTATTTATCCGACGTACTACGACCACGTACTATAAGTAGAGTTGAAGAACAGTTGAAACTTCCATAACATAGAGAGAGTTGCAAAAATACCATCTCTCTTCAATTATTTAAGATGAATAACAGGTTGACGTGCACAACATATCTTAAAGGCAAACCACAAAATTACTTGACTTGTGGCACTCGTGCGTTTGTAATTCAATAGTAACTACGTCGCTTGGTGGAGAGATATATTTATTGGCTGTTATAGGTAATTATTCAAAAAGGTTTTGACCTATTTTCTAAAGAAAAAATCGAAGGTAGAAAAAATTAAGGAATTTGAGAATAAAGTGGAAAACAAGTCAAACTGCAGCATAAAATGCCTCCGCTTTGAATAAACTTGAATATATGAACATACATTTCTTTGAATTTCCAAAAGTTACCGGAATCATACAATAAACAGTGAAGCAATAATTAATCTAAGTAAATGAGATTCCAGAGCAAGAAAAATATCAAATTTTTGTTGGATATTGAGAAAATACAAAAGGGTATATACAAAAGGGATGACGATTCCTAATTTAAAAACGCTAATAAAAAGCTAAGAGTCTTTTTAGAATCCACCATAAGAGAAATCTATGCCCCGGTGAACTTGACAGAGTCCAAGTGTAAGTCTATACCCCACACCTCCAAGAGATCCATTAACATATCACAGTACGTAGATACAATCAGGCTGTGAACCTAAGCTGGAAGACACGTTTTTAAATGAGTCTTCATCAAATGAAAGTACATATTTTCCGAATATAAGTATAATAGCTCCGATACCAACAAAGAACAGTCTCGACTTTGTACAAAATGGCACACCATAAACCGAAGGTATCGACTATTATGAAACAATTTTCTTTATGATGAGAACAGAGCCGCTGTCACCTGTTTAGTCAGGGTTAATAAAGCTGGCCCTGTGTACCACCGATGTAGGGTTCATAGCAGCTTCCAAAGAAGCCATATCTGAATTAATTGAATATAATTAAACGACTGTGTGCCTGGATATAGATATTCAAAGTGTAATGGGTGTCGTTAAAAGTGGTGAATTTCATAAACGATACAAAATTTTGACATTAAGTATAAATATGTGAATGAGAAATATCACGAAAATTTCACTGACTTAAAATAGTACGTGCAAACAATCAGTATGTTGATATGTTCACAAATGCTTTACCCAAAACTAAATTTAAATCAATGAAACTTGACATTGTAATATCAAAATCTACTAATTCTACTGAATATGATCCCTCATACGTTAAAAAATATCTACTTTCGCATTGTCAGATTCACCCTCGACATTTCAGCTATCAATCTTCGTTCAGAGCAGACAAATTTATCAAGTTATAGTCAGCACCATTATACATTATATTTACATATGCTGGTACGGAAAACTGAATACCTATTTTCACAAGGTAAAACTCATAATAGATCATGGAGTTCAAAACGTAAATTCACAGATTATAAAAAGTTTATTTCATCACTTTCAGTTAATAACAACGTTCAAAATTATAACAGTCACAATTAAATGAAACTATGTGATAGAGTATTATTTCTACTTCCTTTAAGTTCTTTATCACGACCCAGGTTTCGTCGTATTACAACATCTTCACCTAATGATGTCTTAGTAAAGAAGTTAAATAAAGTAGAAATAATATTACATCACGTAGTTTCATTTAATTTTGAATAATGAAATTCTGTAAAATTAACGCCAAATATATTCAATTATAACAGTGTCATTAGTCTACGGATATTAAATGCATATTCTCTTCATCTAAAATAAAGGCATCGACCTCATGATGTTACTTGGTAATCCTATATAGCTTTTAAAATGACAAAAGTATTTTTTTTTTTAATTTTTCTCCCGTTTAAACGCCCGATAACAAATTTGCCTGGATTCGATCTATTATTTTATATTTAAACCGATTTCACTTGCCAAAAAAGAACAAATTAAAGGTATTCATTGGATACTTCTTACAACGTACCTTTCTAATTAAGCTCCCATGTTATGGAAAGAAAACAATTTCCGAAGTTTTTTCATGCATTATTTTTATTTAATTATTCTTCGATATAATTGGCCTCTATAAATAAAGACACAATTTACAAACAAAACCAGAACAACATTATATATATATATAAACATTCTTCAAGTAGGTAAGATTTTTTCGGGGGCAGTGGACCGGAGCAATACATGATGTAACAGAATAATATTTTAACGTATACAAATCGATACTGACTTTGTAATTGGATGTTTTTGCGTTCTCCTTGTGTTCTTGGGATCAAAAATAATAATTACACATATCAGTTTCATAACCGTTATCTCCGTAGTGCTGGGGTGAATTATATCGAGCCGTGTGACGTCCCATTTTTGGTGACTGATTTACTGAAAGTGTGTTAAGAAAATTTCGTTTTTTTAACAAAATCCTACATCGAAATAGGTAAAGAATATTTGCTGAAATTTGTAAACTTCTGGTGGTATGCTAATTACTTGTTGATATTTAGGATATAACAATTAAGTGTTTATTGCATTTAAATCCCATGATATCATGATTAATCTTATGCAAGATTTAAACATTTAATATTTTTGTGTTGTTGCGCCTGGTCGTATTTCTGATCTAGACTACAATTATTTATGTTATTACGAAAAATTATAATAATGATATTTTTTTGGATATTACATCTTTTAAAGTTACGTAATTATTTACATTGAATTGTCATTCCATAAAACTTGTAGAATAATCATAAAAAACGAAATATTAAAAGAATATTCTATATTATTTAATCCAATTTTTAGTTTAAATCTTCCCGCTTGTAGTTAACGTTCCCAATGTTGCTAGCACTCAAAATGCTTGTTCTATATATGCTTGCACTATAAATGCTTGTTCTTCAAATAAGCTTTTCATAGTCTATAAGGATATTGAACCGGAAATAAAAAGCAAAGTTGGAATTCCCTTACGCCAAGTAATACTTTCCATCAGGGCTTATAAGGTTGTTAACATCAAATTTAAAAAAAATTAAAAAGTGGTAATAATCTATCATACAAATAGCTATTATCATTTCCCCATTCTCGTATCACTGGACAGTTTTATATAATACAACTTCTTGTAATGGCTATTGAGGCAAGAATTTATACAAAAACACACATTCGCGTTGTTATCGGAGATTTATGAGCGAGCTGTAACTATATTCACTATTCAAATGTGAGAAATAAATCCTTTGCACTAATGGCGACATTTGCCTTGAATAGCGATGTCCGTATTCAAATTGCCTCTGCCGATATCGCCGATCGATCCACATTTCGCACGACGCAGCCTCGTGATAAATGGTCGAGCGTTATGATTTATCCTCCTGCGCCTTGACTTTTATAAAGATTCTCACATTTGTGAAAGCCGAATGCGATTACAGCAGTTAATCGCGGATGAGCGAATAGCCGTGAGAGTTGTACTCCAATGAGTTGTGATTATCTCAGATGTTACCAATTACTTGAATCTCAGTTGATTACACTGCTATTATGCACACACACGTACGCACGCACGCATAAACACACATATATATCGATAACCACCATCCCTCCTTTACTAAAGCAAAGACCAATATTACCTATGAAAATATTGTCGCATCCTTTCGTCAAAGTTCTTAAGTTGTTAAAAGAAATAATGAAACACATTTCAAATGTACTCAATTTGATGCATATAATCACGTCTATGTATAATAAACACGTTTTTTGTTGCAGTCGGTATAAATATTTACAATCAATATTCATCATGTAAATATATCGGTTATTATATCTTTCAGAACCGTAAAAATATCAGAGATATCTCAAAAATATTGAAATTTATAATCATTCATGTTGTTTTCTGGTAAACTTACAGTAACACGGTTTTTTTTTCGTTATTATTCTTTAGCAATTTCCAAGATAGAGACAGGAACATTTTCTGGTAAACTTACGGTAACATTGTTTTTTTCGTTATTATTCTTTAGCAATTTCGACGATAGAGACGGGAACATTTTCTGGTAAACTTACAGTAACACTGTTTTTTTTGTTATTATTCTTTAGCAATTTCGACGATAGAGACAGGAACATTTTTTGGTTCAAATTTTCAACAATATTTCTGGAATATATTATAAAAAATTCTGGAAAAGGTAGTTTTGGAATTCTAATCGTTCACTCTTTCAACTGATATCCTCACTGTACAAGAATTCATTTAATTTATTTGCCTTCTCTAGTAGTATGATATACGTTGGTTAATATGTTTACCAATATACCAAATTTAAAGTTTTTACGTCAAACGACTTTTAAAAAAACCAACTTGAACATATTTGGCGTTAATTTTGTAGAAATTCATTATTCACAATTACACGAAACTATGTGTTATAGTATTATTTCTACTTTCTTTAAGTTCTTTACCACGACCTAGTTTTCGTTGTATTATAACATCTTCAGGTGGGCTAGCCAAGATCCTAGCAAAGTTAGCAAAGGGCTGTTAGAAAAGAAGAATCTTTGCTAATATCCCACCTGAAGATGTTGTAATACAACGAAACCTAGGTTGTGGTAAAGAACTTAAAGAAAGTAGAAATAATACTACATAGTTTCATTTAATTGTGAAAAACAAACTTATAAACGAATGAATACGTGAATGATGTTATAAGGGATTGGTTTTTTTTTATATGGCGCGACACCTTAAAAATAATAAAAGAAAATAAGTTTACAAGAAAAATTATAGAAACAAATACATATATTACATTCCATACAAGTGCGCTTAGCTAGTTAAGAAAATACCAAAACTCTCCTCCTCGAACTCCTTTTACCACATTTGTTTTATTACACAGCATAACATCTTAACTCAGTGATAAGATGTTATTAGGTGTTTCCTGAAATAAAATGAAAATAACAAGTTTTACTCCAGGGAAAAAATATCAAAAAATAAAATAAAGAAAAGAACTGAATATCGTTTCTGCTCTCGATTTATAATTTTTAGTCGGTTTTTTATTTTCTTTCAGTTGACAGATAAAGTCACAAAAATATATGAGTCTACTTGTTTTAATTAAATCAGATTTTGGCTTCAATCAATTCTGATTATAATGAATAATGATTCCGATTATGGAAAAAGCTTTAATTTTTACTAAAGATAAGCGAATAATTTCAAATCAAATTTTTTCAAATACAATTAGATGCGTCTGTTTACTATTTTTCATTATCTTTAGTGGAATTAAAAAATACTTAACCCTACACAAATCATGATTTTGACTCATGCCACAACATCACTCAAGTTGTCACAACCATGGTAAGCGCTATGACATCCGTGAAACGTGAATTTAAAAGTATTTTTATTGATATTTTGACAAAATTTTAGTTTACTAAAGGTAATATATCAAGTGTTTATTTATATGCTTTAAAATAATAATAAAATACTTATATAAATCACAAAACACGTCAAATTGATGGCCTTGGCCTTCAGCGTGAAAAAGTCCAATATTTTATATGCCTCCATACTACTCTTGTTTCTTATCTTCATATTCCGCATTCCATATATATGTTTCGATGACTTGGTCACCTGTGAACAAAGGTATACCAGAATAAAATTTATATTAGGGAGCAGAAACAAAATTTATGTACCAAAATATTAGCACGGACTTATGTCACAGTTTGTCAGTTAGAATACCTAGTGACATTTTTTAAAAAACTAACAAAAAAAATAAACAGAAGATATAGCAAGTATAATACGGTATGATACATATAGAAAGTATTGTAAACATAGACTCGTCGTATATGCATATGCATGAGGGTCTGCATTTATACGTTTTAAATATAATTGTATTAAAAAAAACTAAAAATTTAGGGCATTTACAAATGTTTTTCACAGTACATTATTGCGTTGCGGTTTAATTGTTGTAGAAAATTAGACAATAAGAGTCTCAGTCAGTAAATTAAAGGAAACTTGTGTCAATTTGCAAAATCTATTCGCAAGGACTATTTCCGGGAATATATTTAAAAAAATTATTTATTATAGTAATTAGATTGTTACAACATAAATAATTGCCCAAATGTACAATTTAAAAGAAGCCTATTAATACCATCCTGCAGACTCGTGTCAGCAAAGGATATGATAATTCGACGGAAAGTTAATAACAAAATAGTTAATAAGGAGCAATTATGAACATTTTTAAATTTTTTTTCTTATATAAAACCTTAAACAAAACCGACGTTATTAAAATAATTTTCACTACGACAATATTTTAGCTTATAACAGACAAACTAACTATTTTTAATAACTCCAATTTTTGTTTATATTCGAATAAATTTCGAGAGTGTTATTTTGAGTGTAAATGGTGGTGGATGTGACTTGTGTATGCAGAAAGGTGATTTAGTGTTTTATTCAATAGTTCTGATGGATGCAAAAATGTATTAGTTAAAAAAAGGGTATTTTGAAAAAATAATAAATTTTGTAACTGGGTATGGCAAAATGGTGTTTTTCAAAGTTTAAAATATGGACCAAATGTACATCTTACAACAAAGATGCACGAATTACATCGCTTAAAAATAAATCTTAAATTACTACAACTAGAAAGATTTTTTTTGTCTTTGAATTTTTGACGAAAACAAAAACGTTTTAAATTGTATTTTAACGCCTACAATTCATAACTCCATCTCCATGTAATATTTTTAATAATAATTTCTTTTTAATAAATGTTTCTTTGAGAAACTATATTTTAGTGTATTCATTAGCAAAAACCTCGCTAATTAATTAAAAATGATTTATTTTTTCTTATATATATAGGCATACTATCTAAACTACATACGTAAGAAACCTCGTAAGGCAAAATTAATCGCTAATTAATTTTTTAATAAAAATACTATTAAAAAAATATTTTAAATGCATAATATTTATCCGTCGCACATTGTGTCTCATCCTCATTTTTCTTTAACGACAAAAACAATGTAGGTTATCAAAAACTTCGACCTACCCCACTGGTGCTTGCCATTGGCTTTATTTATTATAATTTAAAACCCTCATATTCCATAAAATTTTCTTTAATATGATTTACCAGCACTTAACTTCCCATTTTTATATTTATTTTCTTTTCATGTTTACATCGTCCACATTTATAAAATAAAATAAAATAATAATAAATAAAATAAAAAATACACACTTATGTAACTGTTACCATTTTCGTGTACAAAAATATAATAGATATCCATCAATGTAAAAAGGGAAGAAACGGTATATAGGTACAACTACACGTACACAAACTCTCACAGCTGTAATCACAAATTAACTACATGTTAAATTAAACGAAAGAGACAAAGCTATGCATAGTAACTGTAATCAGTAAATTGACAAGTTGCACCGAACGCAGTGCTAGTACTATAGTTTCTCACGGTGCGGCGCTCGCGCATACGTTGTCATTCATACATAACAGAAATAAAAGAAAATATTTTTTTTGAAAATTTGTAATATTTTTATGTAATTACGCTTGAAAAGTAAATGCATGTGTCCTGTTTTTGTTTTGTGAATGATTAATGCATGTGGTAAAAGCGCTAGAATTTTGGATCAATTTGACTGAAAATGTCGGTAATTTTAATTTCAAAAACCCCTCTTCTATATGAACTGTCGGTCTACGTACGACTAAATTGAACAAAATATAACTAGGTCCATTGGACCTGGTTTACGCGGACCGCGCACCGTTTAAGCGTACCGTATCTTCCCTTTTTACATCGATGTAGATATCCGTGTATTTCGTTAATAGTAAACTATTTAAAATTTGTTGTGATAATGACCTACGATGTTAGTAGGAATAACACTTTATTCAGGGTTTCGTAACTGAATATAAAAAACATTTTTTCATAGAAAGTTGATATTTGACATAGTAATAAAACATGTTACCTCGCACACATCGCATAACAAAAATATTTATTTGGAAATTTTACGAAGGGTAAATTTAGTACTCGCAATTTCATTATTTTAGATATTATATATTCTGAGATATATATCTGCGTTATTTTCCAAACAACTCAACCTCAAACTATGTAAAAAAACATGAATTCTATAAGCCCCCGCAAAGGACATAGAAAAACTCGAGCAATGATTCTCAAAGTCATAATTTTTTAAATATTCCCCAAGTTTTTGTACCTACTTATTAAATCACCTATTTCACATGTATTTTACACTACCAATTTTTTTTAAATATTCGTATAAAAATTAAGGAAACATACCTTCACTCTGCATGATGCTTCGTTCGCTTTTTGTTCTAAGTGGAATTTATGGAGAAAAAGCACTCGAAGTTCTCTTCGTGAAATTCGGTTACAAACTGAATGCAGTCGAGCTCTTTATATACCATACTAGAAATGTTCGGAAAGTTTCTATAACATTACATAAATCGCTGGAAAAAGGTAGCGGTATTATTAGTTACTATGTTTTTAACATTTTTACTTTGAGTGACATAAATATACTTCATTTATGCCGTCAAAATTTTTCAAAGGTTCAAAATTTAAATTCGAGTTTTATGTGTGCATGTACGTGTTCATGTACGAGCATTTACAGGTATATCTGTAGCTTTGTAGTTCAGTAAACTAGGGTCTAAAGCTATGATCAGGTATCTGATATTTCTTGTACTTTTTTTAAAATTATTGTTTCTAGTTTCAAAATTCAAGTAACTTTGTATAGAAAAAAAGTTAAAAATTCGATTTTCTTGATAACAACTCGAGTGATTTTTTTCAAATTATTTACTTATTGATAATACTGTTCATACCAATTATGAGTTCCTACAAAGAAGATGTTTGCGTTATTTGCATTATGTGAGAGAGTATTCGTGGCATCACTATAACGTTTATTGGAGTTCCGTAGTGATACGAGGGAACTTTATAATTTTGTATTGTCCACCCATCCGTTGTATCGCTACGTGCTTCACGTCCTCGCCATTTCTACAGGTTTAGACCTACTTGAATAAGTTTTTGTAAGTAGATGTTTATTATAGAGAGCACACTGTGGAGGAAGCAAGATGTTAATAGCCCCCCCCCCCCCCATCCTGGAGGAATTCCTTCTTTTTTGCGCTTCCCATCGAATGAAATATCATTACCCAGATATTTTGAAACTTATTTTTTAATTTTTAAATCCATTTTTTCGAATATAAAGCTTCACACTGAAATGCAATGTGTTCGTACCTCTTCAAATTGGAAGAACGTTTTTGCGAAATTTAAAAAATTCGGGATATAGTTTTATATTGTTTATATTTAATTTTTTAATTTCAAAAAGTATAAACAATTACGGAACTCTGCAATACGTATTCTCACGTGTACTCGAATGGATTTTAGATATTAGCATAGAAAACGGTGACATAACAAACTTATTCTCGCTACTCTCACGAGCAAGTCATAATTTAGTTCGATCGATAGAGAGCTTCATCTACTGTCACCTTAGAGTCAACTTCCATTTTAACTTTATGCCCTGTGTCGAGGGTATTAAGCATCAGTACGAAAGTGCTAAACTACACTAACATAACGATAAGGCAACTACTTTTATTTTGAAGGCACTACAAATATGAATTTTATTAAATTAATACAAGACTATTTAAAATACCAATAAATACAATATATGTTTTTATTCATATATTTTCAAATCGCAGACGTTTGCCAGAGCTACGCAATAGTAAGAGAATTGAACATTTCGGTAACTAATTATATGATACGTGAAATATTTATAAAACCTGTAATGCTGTAATAGAAAACAATTTATATATAAATATATAATATAAACAATTACACAATATAAAAAACCCATTCTTGGTTCCGACGATTGAACGGTAAAGAATTCTTACATAACTCGCTTCCAAATACAGGTATTGCAAATACATGATGACTAAGCAAGAACTGAAAGATACAGGTATTAATTACGATAAACGAGAAGACTCAAGACGCTGGGTTTTGGTTCTTTCGATTCAACTATCGAAATATTTTATAAGAATTTTTTTTATGTATTACAAAGAATTTGAACTTAATAGGCTATGAAGAAAATCAGTACAATTTCATAATAAGTTGATCAGGGGCATTCTTCCCTGAGTGACATGTTTGCTACCTCCACCAAATGACCACGAAAAAATAGACATGAACATTTCTTTAAGATACTTTGTGGGCTTTATCATCTAAATGACTTTTATGCTACATCCGCCAAATGACCACGAAAAGTCAGCCGTGAATAGGATTTGATTCCCGAATCGATGATTTCATTAAGTCGGTTTAGGGGCTTTCCCTTCTGAACGATTTGTTCGTTATATCCGCCAAATTACAACGAAATATCAGACGCGTATCGGATCTGATTCGAGAATTGAAGATTATATTAAATTGGTCTAGGGGTTCACCACTGATAGTATGCGCATACTCGATAGTTTCCTACGACTATTGAACCTTTCCACCAAGCACGAGAAGTACTCGTACTAGGAGGGTTCTGTACACATTTAGGTACTTAACCACATTTGAGCTTACATAGTATTTCTATTAAATTATTTTCACATGTTAATTTTTCACTACATAAATATATTGCAACGTATGATGCACTATATATCTTTTATAGGCATAAAAAAATGGTGCGTATTTCAAACATTTCAGGATCTATATAATCGCTATATTTTTCCTGTAATCTTTTAGACTGGCTTTACCAACTCTGTTTTTTCATAATTCTTTGCTCAATAGTTTCGAAAATAAGGGGGTGGAATGCTATATTTTTGCATATTTTTTAGAATATCTTTTTTAATATGCAAATTAAAATTGTGAAAAATATATTTGTATATTCAATAACATCATGCAGAATGAAGGTATGCACTTCTACCTTCTATCTTCCTTGTATTTGTCGCACTCTAAGATAAGCCTTCAAGATTAAATTTGGAAAATTAAAAATCCTTATTGAAACAGGTTCCAGGTTAACACATACTCTCTCACTGTCAGATTCCTTACCTGGCAGAAATACTATTACACTCTAATAGTGCAATTGAATGATGGAATTATTAATTGCCAACCTAATATATTTTTCGTATTTATATAGGCTGAAGAGAATGTACCGAATTTATTTTAAACAATCATAGATAAATTATTTACTTATCGAAAATATTATTAAATATAGAATATATTTGGCGTTAATTTTGTAGAAATTCATTATTCACAATTAAATGAAACTACGTGATGTAGTATTATTTCTACTATCTTTAATTTCTTTACCATGACCTAGGTTTCGTTGTATTACAACATCTTCAGGTGAGATATTAGCAGAGATTAACTCTTAGGAACCACCAACAGCATTTATATGTTTCAAACACAATAGCGGAAGCCTGGTTTGTGCGGATTTTTCCATTGCTTATGTTAGTGAGTTTATTGCAAGGGCACAGTATAGGTTTTATTATATTACAGAGAGTTATACAGTATACCAGTATTCTAGTTGGGGTAATAAATTCAATTGTTGTTATTATGTGAGGTTACACAATGCAAACTTTTACTGTATGTAATAAAATTAAATGGAAGTTATTGTCGGTAATATATTGCAAAGGCAAGGGTATTTGAAAGTAAGGCCAAGGTAATATACTAATTCTACATATCTTATTATCGGTAATATATTTATACAAAAGCAAGGGTATTTGAAAGTAAGGACAAGGTAATACACTAATTCTACATATCTTCGGTTTTGTGTATTCATATATTTATTTATTTATTTCTTTTCATTTTTTGTTTTTATTATATATATACTTATATTTATTATATTTGCTATTGTGTTTGAAACATATAAATGCTGTTGGTTGTTCCTAAGAGTTAATCTTTGCTAATATCCCACCTGAAGATGTTGTAATACAACGAAACCTAGGTCGTGGTAAAGAAATTAAAGAATGTAAAAATAATACTACATCACGTAGTTTCATTTAATTGTGAATATTATTAAGATTTATAAAGCAAGCTAGGAACTTTTGGCTTGGACTAAAGCAGGCAGTAAAATTCGCACATAAATCTTTAAATGTGCATATAAAATAGTTAATAAAATGTACTAAAACATAATGTACACATTTTTCTAGACATATATTTACATAAAAAAAATTACAGCCCACTGTAGTAACAACTGTAGGCTGGTCATTGGTGTCATATTTTAATGTTATTTTTTAGATTTAAAAATAAGGCTATACTAAGAGACAGAGCAGGCTGTATACATTTTAAAGTTTGCAAAGTAAATTTCGTAGATGTAACGTTTCCCTTGAGTTAGAAAAAAAGGAAAGTTATGTTCGCAATAAAATTGTACATCCATTCCTGATGTAATATTAATAATTCTAATATAATTTATATACAGTAGATTAGTAAATAAGATTGATCTGATAAATATTTCAAACAGAAAACGCGTCTCTTAGGGAGGAGATCGTCTAATTTTATATAACAGTTCGTTGTGTATACATAATATAATATTTTGGTGAAAATGAGGTGAAATAGTCTCCCAATTTCTAATATGTATTCGGAAGTATTTATCAGCTTCAGAGATGCGTGGAATCTGTGAAAATAATTCATATACACAAATCTTATTCCAGCTGCCTATAGCAGCGGTTGGTCAATACAATAAATGGATATGTATTGAACATACAGACCTGAACCGTAACTCAATTCTTTATATATTGTTATTTTTCATTTTTCGCTTAATATCATCACACTTTCTGTTTCTACTGTCTTCATTTTATGTTCGATATAATTCTAATCTACAAAGGTTTAAATAAGAATTTCTTTTAAATAATTATAAATAAATCAAATAATAATTTCGACTTTTAATATGACTGATAACTATGTCAAAATTTGTTTTTAAACACTTCTTTTCAATACAATCCACATAAAATTTATATACATGTATAATTGTTTCACTAACTTATAAAGCTATTAAAACTATAAGTTATATTTCAAAGAAATGTTTTGGTTGCAATTGATTTTACCATCGATTTTATGGAATTGGTCAATACTGTTACAAAAGATTTTGAAAAATAACAGTACAGTTATAAAAGATTTTGAAAAATAAAAGTTTGCTAAAATGCAACAAGTCCTCCCAAAAGCAAATCAAAAACCTTGTCGAGACAACCGATGAACTATAATGAGCAATGAGGTACGCAACTTCAAACACTGGAACGACACAGTCCCGCTAATACGAGTATCATCATTGTAGTTTCTATCAGTATTCTCTCCATTGTGCGTAAGCGGCACCACGGTCCATCATTGCGCTTGTGCGGAAACTGTGTGTACACAGCAACAAAAGAGTGTCCTGAATTCATCAACATCAGAAGCAGCATTCATTAAGCTGAACCCTGCAAATTTTCTATTTAAATCGATCAGTGATTTTTTGTAAACGATGTGTGTGAACCTTATATATTTAATTTTCTAATCAACATATTGGTTAAACAATATATTTACTATTTCTAAATTCAGACATTTCTTTATAAATCAGCACTCTCTCAGGGAACAAAAGCAAGCCAATTTCACGAATGATAATTATTGTAAGGTATTATTCCAACACATTCGCCCGACGGCAGTCTTTATCTTTGTTATATTTTAAAAATGGTTTGAGTAATTTAACAAAGTGTTCTAAAATGGAGCGCAGTTAGAGTCGTAATTTAAGTCACAATTTAGTGAATAAAACATTAGACGTCTTTGCTCTCTGACCTACAAGAAGGTGAACAAAATGTCGATGAAATAGTTAACCAGTATACTTAACGTATTGAATTGTGCTTATCAAACCTTCTAGAGGAGCTAAATATATCCATTTCAAAAAAAGAGAAGCCGAACTGGTGCAAGACTTGGCCCTACCTACATTTGTTACTGAAATTAATCCAAGACTTCCCCCAATAATAAAATGTAGAATCTCAAAATTTCGAATTTTGCTTGCTCAGAAGAAAAAACCTTTCAAACTACTTATAAGAGAAATTAGTCATCTTCGTCTAATAATTATTCAAGATATGAATTAGAATGATTTTATCATCAGTCACCACCTAAAGTTATTCATTTTAGTTAGACTTAGTGTTTCCGTCATAATACGAAATTTAAATTCTGAAAATTCAACACCTTTTGACAGAAAATCAAGCGTATATTCACTAGCTTGTTAATACTAATCATCAATATGCTAACTGTGACGAAAATTACACACCAAATTCCCAATTATATGAAACACAACCTCTAGTATATTAAACCAAAAACAACAGGTGTTAATGAAATAGACAGTAATCCACCAAATTTAAACTAATAGAACTTCCCAACAGCTTCAATTTCATGATAACGGTTCCTCTGAAACTCGAATAGTCAAAGAAATACATTCAAATATTGATTCCAAAATGCCCAATATAAATATAAACCCTCAAAAAAAAGACCTCATGTTATTGTTGTAACTTCCGTCGACTCCAAAGTAAATACAGGATCGTCCGTTTTAATAAAAAAGTTATCCATTATTAAAATACCTAAGAAACCTAATCACATAAGTAAATTCAAAGTATTAACAAACCAAACGTTACTCCATGTTATATATCACCCAAGCCTTTATATCATAAATTTTCTCTACTGTGGAATAACCGATAATGATTTATTAACCGGCATGAATAGCAAAACTAAGTCCAAAACGTATGTTTTCCCATTAGATCATTTTGAACTAAAATAAAATATAATAAAACCAAAACCGAGCCGAAGAACCGAAGCCGTATTTGAATGCTGATTTATAGAAAGATATCACATTAGGTCAACACTCAATCGAGACCTTACTAATAGCCAAATGTATCATGAAAACAAAGGATAACCCTAGATTAATGTAAAAAAGCAAGAAAATTTAGATTTAGAATATTTCAAAATTTCAGGATTTAGAATATTTCAAAATTTCAAGATTCAGAATATTTCAAAATTTTTCATCCTCATGAAGAAAACTTGTACTTTACCAACGCTATTCAACAAGAAATTCAAAACTACTTCTCTTACTCTAATTCATACCAAATCTTATAGGTTCCCCGGATACCATCGTTAGGAAATAAAGAACCGAACAAATAATATTCTATCAGAGGATTATAAAGCGCCCGACATCTCCGTGGTCCTTCCTAAGTTTATTAGTCCTAAAGAAATTAGATGCTTCCAGCCAGAAGAAGTGGCTAGCATATGGCTAGCCCTCTCGTAGCGTACGCGTTTTACCGTAGGTTTTTTACTGATCCGCTAAATGACCACGAAAAGTCAGGCGTGAATTGGAACTGATTCCCGAATCGATGATATCATTAAGTCGGTTTAGGGGCTTTCCCTTCTGAACGACTTGTTCCGCGTATCGTACGCGTTTTAGGCAAAAAAATCCCCCACAATATTCTAGAGATTAATGAATTCAGTCCTATTCAGCGTTTAAGGGATTCAAGACTTTGCATATCTCAATGATTAGTGATCTCAATGATTAGTGATCTCAATGATTAGTGTAGTTCTCGAAATTTACACCTCCATAAGTGTGAGTTTCTAAGAAAGAATGTGTTGTATTTAGGTAATTTAATAATTGATGAAAGAGTGAAATTTAGTTCTTGAAAACTCAAGACTGTAAAAGGATTTTCAATAATAAAATGCCCTAGAAATATTAAATCGTTTCTAAATCTAGTGTGATGTTATAGAATATTTATTCCAGACTTCTTGGCAACCGTAAAACCCCGCATCTATTTTCTGAGAAAGAACATTCTATTTGCGTGCCAAAATAAAAAAAAAACAACTCTAATTAAAAAGCTTAAAAAAACAATTTCATTTCCTCTCCACTATTAACTAATTCTTGTTTCTCCAAACTGTTCTTGCTTACGTGTGTCGTATCGAATTATGCAATACCCGCCAGTCTCTCTCAAAAGCCTATAGAAAAGAGCCTTCCTATCCATGCGTCTCCCGCACATTAAATAAAGCTGAGCCTAATTACATAATAATGAAAATCTCTTTTGACCTAGAGGAGTCCAATCCATAAACTCAGAAAATTATGCAATCCCAAAGCTAAAAACGATTACATTAGTACAAAAGTGTAAATAGTAATAACAAAATATACTACGTTACTTTCACCATAGTTTACTATTCTAACGAATATACTTATCGGTATTTTTTTATAATGTTACAACGTGTGAGAAAGTAAGTTTTCTCATATATTTTAATGGTCTCAGAAAATGCAAATGCTATCGTAAAATTCGCTTTAGAAATCCTTTTGAAAAAAAATCGTTTACGAAAATATACAATATGCTTACATACCTATTCCATGACAATGGCGTACTGTACTGTCAATATTCATCGTAATAAAATAAGTTTTCCTATCTAGGGAAATACCCAACTTACTGAGAAAACCGTGATATTCTAATTGTTTTCACTTAGATCTTACATGTATACACGCCAGGATTGAAGAATGATATTACTGAAATAATATGCGATCTGGCAGACAAATTTACGTCAAATAAGGTCCGTCGTACCAACCCAATAAAGCCTTGCGACACTTAACTATGACTTCTGCTGGACCATTTGACCACCTTAATCCAGATATCCGAAATACATAAATTAACATTTATTTTAACACTTCAAGATGTCTTGACCATCTTGTCTCCAGTGGCCAAGGCACATGTTTCATCGTATATCTATTTAAGAAAACCTTCGCATTTCTAAAAGTTAAACAATTATTGGCATAAATAGCACAACATGATTCAACCTTACGAATTTTCTTTCATTCAAGATGCTATTTACGAACTACGTTCCGATATTACTCACCTCAAATATATAAATATGTTATATTCCGGCTTCAAGGTATTTCGCAAAAAACACTTGAAATATATATAAGTCTAAAAAAATCAAAGGATATAACCATTATAACCTGCACTCTCGATACGTAAAATACGGGGTGCGTTTTGCTTAAAATCATTTAAGGCTAAGAAGGGTCCCCTAGTTGGATAGGACCATACAAGTAATAGTGAAAATATATGGTGTTACCATACTTTCCCTAATACATATACACCCTTATCTCTATTAAGCAACAATCATCATGTCAAATATAATTTTGATGAGGTACAATTGTCCCATTAACAATTACGGCTAATGTAGAAATTAATAAAAATATATGTGTGTGTGTGTATATCTGTATATATATATATATATATATATATATATATGTAATTCTATTTACTTACCTTAAATTATTTTCTCATTTCTGAAAAATATCATATATTGCAATCTTACCTTGGCTTCTATCAACAAAAAACTAGCAAACTATACAAATTTAAATGAGAATCATTATTCGAGCAAAGAACAAAAACTAGTACTAATGTGTAAGAGACTATTTTAAATATTTTGCGTTGGGGTGCTGATAAAAATATGCCTTCAACAACATACGATGCTTGTGTACCGGCAAATACAAGTGTAAAAGTGCGCAGAGAACCCTTAATTTGCCTGATATATAACACACTCCACACGTCATTAATGACGCAATGTATAATGTGGTTAATTTTTTAATAAAAAAATTATGTTAAATTAAATGTAAAACTACTCTAAAAGATAAGAATACGTGGCTTGCTTAAAAATTCACTAGGAAACATATAATTCTTTCCATAATACCAAAGAATAACGAAACAATCAATGTAAAATTATATAAGAAAATTATATACAAACTGAATGTATATTTATATTTTATAGACCACATATAGGAATTTGTATCTAGTAATAATTTCATGCAAATATTGCGACCTAAATTCAGTAACTTATTTACTCTTTCAATTTTGAATCGTTTTACAAATATCTAAATTCATAAAGTTTTTAAGTAGAGAAATGGAAAAAGTATTTGTTGCATGTTTTTGTAAGGGATTTTTGGATTGTTTTCTTGTGAAAATCCTCATCAAAAACGGGCACCACGTGATGGTGTATATCTGTCGCATTTTCAGAATTTAAATAAAAAGCACGCAATTTAAATTGCGGTGTAATAGTTTATTCTGTAATAATAAGTTTTTTTAACAAAAATTGTAAAAGAAACCCTATTTTACTAGCCCTACGTTTATATAGCTAATGAACCTAATTGTAATACAAAGAGAGCACATATATTGTTTTCTTATTTAGAGCAGCGGAAGTACAAAACGTTTAGGTAAAAGTTATTATTTACAAAATTATCCAAAGAAATAAAAATGATATAGAGAAGTTAGAATCAAATTAAACAAATATAAAACGTGGGCTGCATTATGAACTCGAGATGCATGTATCATCAGTTATTCAGGTGGGTATAATTATGTCATCATTTTTACATCAATTTTGCATCCCAAAAATAAATTAATGACAAGAAACGAATAAAATAATATTTATTAGTTATTTTCTTAAAAATAATTCTAAAATGTGTATAGCTAAATGGAAATTGATAATATATCACGGCACCATATTGTTATATACCGGAGTTTAAAGGTGTTAATATCGTAGTGGTATACGACAACTATTTTCGACTCGTAAATACTGATCTTAGAATGTAAAGAAGCTGGTTTCTCATCTGAATATATTTTTGTGAATTTTAGTATGAACAATTTATACTCAAGCATTAACAAAGTATCTTTGAAAAAATGTTTTTTTTTATTCTTCCACCTACCAAAAGTTATTCCCAATATAAAAACCTGTCTGGTTTCTCATCTGAATATATTTTTGTGCATTTTAGTATGAACAATTTATACTCGGGCATTAACAAAGTATCTTTGAAAAAATGGTTTTTGTTCTGATTCTTCCACCTACCATAATTTATCCCCAAAATAAAAACCTCTCTGGTTTCTCATCTGAATATATTTTTTGCATTTTAGTATGAACAATTTATACTCAGGCAGGCATTAACAAAATATCTTCGAAAAAATGTTTTTTTTATTCTTCCACCTACCAAAATTTATTCTCAAAATAAAAACATGTCTGGTTTCTCATCTGAATACATTTTTGTGCATTTCAGTATGAACAATTTATACTCAGGCATTAACAAAGTATCTTTGAAAAAATGGTTTTTGTTCTGATTCTTCCGCCTACCATAATTTATCCCCATAATAAAAACCTGTCTGGTTTCTCATCTGAATATATTTTTGTGCATTTTAGTATGAACAATTTATACTCACCCATTAACAAATTATCTTTGAAAAAATGGTTCTTGTTTTGATTCTTCCACTTACCAAAATTTATCCCCAAAATGAAAACCTGTCTGGTTTCTCATTTGAATATATTTTTGTGCATTTTAATATGAACAATTTATAATCACACATTCACAAATTACTTTTGAAAAAATAGTTCTTATTTTGATTCTTCCAGTTTATCTAAATATAAAAACCTGTTAAGTACGAGCACAACGAGTACTAGGAGGATTACCCATGTACATTTGAAAACGTACAAATTTTTAAGGGTGTACAGCATTGCTAATACATTTTCCCAAATGTTATATTATTTTTTTTTAATGTTTCACCGAAGTGAAAACATGGTGAATTTCTCGATAACTATCAGATATAGAATCATTGTTACAATTTTGCCACAAACGTTAAATAAAATTTAAATAAACTTCTAACAACGTTGTTTTTTTTATAATTTTGACTTTAGTGGTCTTTAAAACGGGGACGTGGGAACATATTTTTTTGTCAACAGTTTCAACTCCCTTATGCAAAATCCTGAAAAAATTAGCTTTAGAATCCTTAATAAGTGTTCCCTTTTTAACCCTTTTGAGGTATGGATCACCAAATCTACAAAAGTACAGTTAAATTTCATTCAAAGACGTTTTTAATAAGCCTTATTGATTTTTGTTATGCGTGATAAGGAGTCTCGTTGTTGACTTTTTGATATATATTCATTTCATGTTCAAAGTCCTATCGTAGACACAACATAACATCAGGTTTAATTAATAAATTATTATATATAACTCATTTACAGAAGGACGCTATCTTAAGAAAATTTAAATTTATATATATATATATATATATATATATATATATATATATATATATATATATGCATTTAGTATACAGACGTTGAGTATATGTAAAATTAATCTCTTTTAGTACATTTTGTCAAATGCGATTCTTTCCTCCTTTTTATATCAGTTTCTTACGCGCAGTATGCATAAAGATATATAACAAAATTTTAATTTCTACATAATTTCATCTTATGGTTATATAAGGGATGACTTGAAGGAATTTTATTTGCAAAACAGTCATGCACAGTTAATATAAAAAATTATGAAGCTCACTTTCAACATGTTACGAATAGTCTTCTAAATTCAGGTTTTGAAAAAGAAAATATTGTTGCAATAGTAGTTTCGTCAAAACTTGAAATCTAGAGAAGAGTAGCTAAAAAGTAATAATTTTAAGAAATTTGGTTATTCGCAATTAAATGAAACTACGTGATTTTTCATTAATTGTGAATAATGAATTTCTACAAAATTAACGCCAAATAAATTCAAAATTTGTTTATCTGATTATTCGTTACGATACAGAAAAGAAATTATTATTTTGGAATTACTATTTCGAATTTTGACGTAAAGCAGAAATTGCTTGGCTGGCGGCAATTAAATTATTTTTATTCGCTAGTTGGAATTCATAGTAATATATTCAGAATACACGGTTGTACTTCAATAACAATAAACTAAATAAACCGGTTCGAGACTCGAAATTTATTAAAAAATAGTCTAGCAAAACGACATATCATCTAATAAAATACGACTATCAATATTATAAACAAACTACATACTTATATAATGTTAAATTTGAAAGTTACAAGATAATAACAATCTTACAACCATGTCGGACTCCCATTTGACTATTTCGAAATATCAATTTCATGCCTAAGTTACATCTTCCTATAGACGTTAATACATATAATTCACACAATACAGGAAATTTGGGACAAAATTAGTTCATTTAAACAAAATTAACATAACCATAATATAACTTTTAAAAAAAGAAACGTTTAATTATTTGTTTATTTAATTCCAAACAGTTCACTATCGGGAAAATTCATAGCGCATTTTATTATCAAGTCTAAAAATAAATGTCAAAATCGAAACATGCAAAATTACTGTAATTATACCATGATTTTATAAGGTGGAATGTTGCATTGTTCATTATTTATTTTTTAGGGTTTGGCACAAAAATATGAAACATTCACAACAAAAAGTATGAATTATACTTAGATTTTTAAAATTATACTACGTAAGAAAATTCACATATCCGAACTAGTTACCAGTAAGTAACAACTAAATATAACTAGAATTAACAGTTGAACATAACTATAAAGACACTAAAACTAAAAGGAGGCGCCAAAACTAACAAGCTCTCATGTTTTTTCCATATGCTTCCATCTACTTCTGTTTTAAAATAATTATGCATACAAATTTAACGAATTTTTATATAGCCAACTGCGTGATATTTAGTTAATAATTTCATAATAAAACTTTAAAAGAGCCTTTCATCCCGCCACACTCCTGTGACTCCGTTTTTCTTCAAGTCCCGTGACGCCGTTTTTCTTCAAGCCAATTTTTTTCGCAGCATTTCTCGTCGCGTAAGGTGCGTGAATGTAATTAATGCAAACCAAATATTTACTTATTACTACGATAGCAGTTTAAAGGGCCTCGATTAAAGTGAAAAAGGATTTATGAAGTCAGAATGCATTCTTTTGTCTCTATAAATGCGCGTAATTATGCACTTAGTGGTCATCATTTAAATGACTGCGCACAATTATTCGTTTCATTGTCGAAACCGCCGACGCGGCGCGCGACCTCGAGCCGGCAAGAGTCCACTTTTTTCGAAAGAGATCCTGTCCTGTCCGGCAAGGCTGCCAACTTTAAAGCGTACTTAAGTAAATATTCTTTGTTCGATTCACCGCCAAATCGCGAGGGGGGAAATAGAAGTACACTTTAACTGCCATTTAGTGTGTGTGTTTTTAACTGTTGGAAAACTAACTATATTTTGAACTTAGGAAAACCGTTGAACACGAATATTTGTGTATATAAGTAAACGTCTTTTATTTGAGCCACATATACATAAATCACAATATTAAGGATGTAATCTTAATACATTCCAAAGGCAATATCAGTTTCATTTTCTTTTGTTTACTTATATCTCTATCTATTTTAGTACTAAGATGCTTTTTAACAGCTTATGTTCAGGTTCCACATAGGAAAATTTTAAACTACAAGCCATAATACCATATTTTAAAAAAACTTATGAAGAATAAGTAAATCTCGCACTACGAGGGTTTCATATACATTTTAGCGTTTATAAACACTCAAATGTTTTGTAAAGTATATATAAATATATATATATATATATATATATATATATATATATATACACACACACACACACTATATCAACCACAGGGGTAAAAACACGTATATTTTAAAGATTAGAAGATCCAGGACAGGATCTCCCGACCAGTGGGGCGCAAAGAGATCATAAGGAGGGGGGATTGGTTCGATTTGTTAAGCCATTTTATATAAAATACCATTAGAAGTCTTAAATCCAATAAATAATTCATAGTGTTGCATGCAGGCGCAAACATCACATTAATAATATTTTAATATTTAATAACTATACTTAATTATTTTTAGGAATGAACACCTTAGTCTTAATTTATATATCCTTGTGATAAAGAAAAAATGTCGTGAAAATGATGCGTTTTTTATTGTAACAATGAAAAAAATTAAAAGGTGAAGAATGTTTGGGAATCTCTGATCTAGGATAATTGCTATAGTTTTTTAGGATAATTGCTATAGCTATAGATTTTGACTAAGTAATTTCGGAAATGAAGGGATGAATTGTCATATATTTGCATTTTTTAAGACTTTAAATAAGCAATTTATAATTGTAAAAATGTATTTTTGCATTCCTCGTAACAAGCCTTTTCGAACGTACTATACAAGACATATAAAATAAGAAAAAAAATTGTTTTTTATAACTCTTATTTACTTCCTCTCTAATTGTTACGAAAATATTTTTACAAAGTTGATTGTGTAAAGTATCTGCAAAATATATGAGATATATTACTAATAATATTTATTACTATGGAGACTTTTAAGTTTACACGTCACACGATTTCTAAAATAGAAAAATGTAAATGTATTGAACGACAGGGTATGCACCCTATCTTTCGGGGGCGTAAAGACATGGGGAATATTTAAAAAATTATGACATCTTGAATCATCGTTTTAGTTTTCTTAAAACATTTACGTAAGCTTCTAAAAATCCAATTTTTTCATAATTTTAGGTCGAGCAGCTTCGGAAATAAGGGGGCATATCCTTTTAGTATATTTCTTAGTATACCTCTGAAGATACAGGTTCAATGTTTCAATGTTTGAAAAATTGTAAAAAAAAACTACACCTCTAATACAAAGTAGGTTTATTTTAACTTTATAACAACAAATGCGGATTTCATTTTTTAAAAACCACGTTTACCAAATGTCGGCCATCGAGTCTGACACACTCTTCGAGTCTAGCACGCATGTTTTCAAAAACGCGTTTGCAGAGTGACTGGGGTATCCTACTGACTTCGGCTCGAATATTTTCTTTAAGTTGTGTCACAGTGCTCGGATTTGTTTTGTAAACAACGGATTTTAAGCATCCCCATAAGAAAAAGTCACATGGGCTTAAATCGGGTGATCTAGGCGGCCACGGTACGGTACCGTTTCGGGATATGTTTTTTTCTGGAAATAACTGCCGCACTGCATTCATGGACACATTACCAGTGTGGGCTGTGGCCCCGTCCTGCTGGAACCATGTGTTTTGGTTGAAGGATGGACTATTCTGTAGTTCTACTCTGAAAAAGTCATTTAACATCTGGGCGTATCTCTGCGAATTCACAGTTACAGTTTGGCCACGTTATTTTTCAAAGAAATAAGGATTGCAGATGCAAACATGGCACACCAGACTGTTACTTTGGGCTTATGTAAAGGCTCTTGATGCATTTGTCTTGGGTTGTGGACATACCAGTAACGAAAGTTCTGCTTATTCACATATCCTCCAATGTAAAAGTGAGCTTCGTCACTAGAGAATATGTTGCCCATCTGGGTAGCAGTACGAAATCTCAACAACATCACCTCCGCGTAAGTTTTTCTTAATTCAAAGTCAGAATCGTGTAAATCTTGAACAATTTGAATTTTATATAGATGGAACTTGAGCTCTCTTCGCATTATTATCTGTAAAGTTGATTTCGGAATTCCCAATATCGATGAACGTGTACGCAGTGATAATCGGGGATTTTCAACGACAGAAACCATGATACGCTCGACATTTTCATCCGTGGCTACCAATGGTGTAGGTCCTGGCCTGGGCCTATTTAATGTTGATCCTGTAGCTCTGAACCTTGCTACCCATGACTGAATGAGGTTGTTCGATAGTCCATCACGTAATCGACGAATACTGTAACGATTATTAAATCGACGGAGTGCTACAGACAGCGAAAATCCACTCGAAATGTACGCCTCGACGGCAAAAGCGCGGTGCTCTCCACTCCACTGTTCCATGGCTACTAAAACACCCGCACCGCTTGCGCTTCTAACGACACCCCCCCGCGCCCCTCTTATGTGTTACGTTCAGAAACTATGTTTGTTCAAACTTTGAAATCTGCCACTGGACATCCTGTATAACAAATAAAATTACAAAAAAATGTTTTTGAGACCCTTATAACTGACCCTTTCAAACAATACCACGCAGTACATATTTTCCTTTCCTAAATTTTCGACCTAAATATGTTTGTGTTTTATTTATTATGCGGATTAATATATATTATTACCACATCAAATCTCAGTTTCTACGTCAAGCCGTTTCGGAGAAAAACGGCTGTGACATATATACGGATAGACACGTGCGCGCGTGCATGCCTGCGGGCGTGGAGACGACCGGCATGCTGACGTGCGTGCGTGCAAGCGTGCGTGTGTGTGTTTGTTATGTATACGGATTAATATGTTTTATCACTGTACCAAATCTCAAGTTTCTACCGTACCATTTATACGGACAGATACGTGAGTGATCTTATAAGAGTTCTGTTTTTCCTTTTAAGATACGGAACCCTAAAAACGAAGACAGTTTAACAAAATACGCAATTTTTATATATCTATTAATATTTTAAGCCACTGAGATCCAATTGTTATAAACACATAAGTCTCGTGCAAATTTATCTCACAAAATTTGATACAAATCTACCGTTATTTCTTCTGCGAGTAATACAATAAATTTTGTTCAGATCCGACAACCCAAAGTCAAGGTGTATTATTTTATTTCACATAATTGGAACCCACTTGCCAATAATTGCTTACAGAACTTTAATTACTATTAGTAAATGTTAACGAATCAAAATACAGATAACAAGTATCACCGTCTACTAGAAACTACGTTTCAACTTAGGTAAGTAAAAAAGTTAGTCATTTCGCAACCGCGTACAGTGTTTTATTCGGTTAAGGGCCCAGATCGATATTTTACTTCAAAATATTAGTATGTCGTTGCGAAATTATATTATGAATATGTCGAAACTGAAAGTGCGCCAAAATTACGATAAGTGGGGGTTCGCGGCGGATTTTTATTTTGGAAGGCGTCGACATCGCGAAGTCCGAAACCATTATCGCCGTCGATATCAATTCCGTTCATATCCAAAAAGTCCAAAAATAAATGGTCATAACAAGCTTTGCGTCTGAAAGCTTGTTATGACCATTTATTCCTCTCGTTATGTGTACATCAAAAATGAAAAGAGAGTTCATAGCGTATGGAAGAAGTTAAAACGCTTTTCGATGATTCTGGCTACACTCGCAATATAACCTTGTAGAGAAATTTGATTTCAGTTCATCTAAATAACAGTAAAACAATGACCACGTACATTACTCAACTAGTGGATACAGCGTAGCAATTAAACAGAACTGGTTTCGAAATAAGTGACGAATGAATTGTTTTTTTGCTTTTAGCAGGACAAACAGACAAATATTCGCCTATGATCATGGCCATTGAACATTCAGGGATCGCCATTTCCATTGATGTTATAAAAACGAAGGTTCTAAACATGAGTTCAACTCTGAATATTGGAAGCAATTAAACAGAAAGTGCATTTTCGGCAAAAAGTTGGCAGCGCCAAAGGTAGTAAAACCACAGAAATATCAGTTCGATCTATCAACGTCAAAACCATAGATTTAAAATATTAAAAGTCAAAACAGTAAAATGTTGTCGATGTTAACAAATCGGTCATTACAAAAATAAATGTCCATTATTGCAAGAACGATCAGTAAATGCATTAAGTGTCGTATTCCTAAACGTTAAATTTGCTCAAAATGAATGGTACGTCGATTCAGGGGCCTGTGTTGTGTTTAGGAGACGCACAGCTACTACGGTTATGAATAATTCGGAATACGATATTACTGTTAGAAATGTGTTGTATATTCCTAACCTCACTACAAACTTGTTTGCTGGTAAGCTAATAGAAAATGGTTATAAAGTGAATTTCCAGAAAGGAATTTGTTACATTATTAATCAGCAGAATAAGCTAATTGGCATAGCCAAGTTGGTTAACGGAGTACAGATAAAACATAAAATCAGTATGTTTGTTAGCAGCTTCAGCAATGACTTTCGCTATCGTATGGTACAGACGGCTAGCCCATATAAATAGTGGAGTTTTAAATACAATGATAAATGGTGCAGTAAAGATAAAGAAGATATCAGTAAATTCAACTGTACAGTTTGCTGCGATGGTAAATAAATAAGATTACTCTTTCCACATAGCAGAAATAGAAGTGAGAGAGTTTTGGAAGTGGTGTATGCGGTCCAAAGGAAGTGAAGTGTATCGGACTATCCAGGTACTTCTTGGATTTTGTGGATGATTACAGTAGGATATCGTTTGTACATTTTTTGAAAAATAAAAATTAAACATATACATATTTTAAAGAGTTTAAGCAGATGGTTGAAAAACAGCCTAGGTTCAAGTTAAACGATTTAGGAAATGCATAGCAATATTTAGGTATATGAGTCAGAAAAGGAAATAATACTTATTGTTAGTCAGCAACAACTGAAAAAATATTTATTAAAGAAATTTAATATAGAAAATTATAAGGAATTGAGAACGCCAATGGAACTTAATTTCTAATCTTTTAAAAGACAGTAATTTTCATTATATTTGTCAATTTTATCAATACGAGATATATCCTATACATAAGAAACAAACGGTTTTGGTTTGAAATATGTAAAGGATAATTTGAGTTTAACGAATTATGTAGGCGCTGACTGGATTTCAGATTCCATTAATAGGAAATCCTAAACTGGCTATATTTTTAAAATGTCAGGTAGTATAATATCACATGAATGTAAAAAGAAGCAAGACAGACAGAGTACATATAAACATTTGAAATTTAGGGTTAGGGATAACAAAGGTAGTCAATATATAATGTTAGTTTCTTAAATTTGATTTTGTGATATGTATTCCTGTGTTATTGCATTATTTTGACGCGGATTATATTAATGTGTCAAGACAGATAAAAAGTATCGCCGTCTACTAGCGTATACGTACTAATATGTGCAAGAACAAAATTAAATGGCAATCTTTGCGCACTGCGCATTGTATTTTATTAGTAAATGTATTTAATTTTAGTTCTTTTGCGCAGTCGGGTTTTTATTTTGGAATAATAACTTTTTCATTTAAAAAAAAATTACTTAGGTCACATCTTCAAATACCCTTCAGAAATACATTCTTGTATATTATTGTACTGTACTTATAAGTACCAACTGCTGTATTCCTATGCACACGTTATTCTACCACGCTGCCCGTGACCAGTCACATTCGCGACTTTTCAGTATTCGTTACTTTTTATTACAAGCAACATCATATATTCAGTGATACTGATAAAACGAAGGCAAATCAAACGACAACTCAAGATGAAAATCAATCAAACCGCTCAGGTTGAGGAAATCCAGATCTTATCATATACATATATTTACTGACACATAATTAAAAACATCATACTACTTTTCGTTCTGTGCTGTTTAGCAACAAGAAAGACGAGAATACTTTTGAACAAACATTTCATAAAGTAGACCTTCTATATCTAGAAATCGTGTTATACTCGTCCAAAATATAATTATTAAAATCTGGTTTTAAGCCGCAATTTCGTTCACGTATATTATTTTTTTGTTTTTACGGCAGGATTTTTCTAGTTATATTTTTTTATTTTTCTACAGTGTTTCATCTCAAAAGTATACTTCTTCGGAATAAAAATAAATTGTATCACAATTTGGATAAAGTCTGTCTTTCAAAAGTACCCTTTACCGGTATAGAAGTATTTTATAACTTAGTTTCAATGTTATGCCGAATCGCTGTAATAGTCTCCACAATTTTTCTTCGTCAAATTTAATAATAGAGTTTCCAGGTGTTTATAATAGAGTTTCACGTTTCTCAGTCGATATTTGATCAAAAAGAGAACAGTAGATTAGTAAATTTACGCTTTTATGGTTTTTCCGCAATGTTTTTTCCCACAAATGGTAATTTAAATTCCAAATAAAAGGCACGTACACGCTTGGGTATGGGGTGTGATATGTCGTTAAAATCAATTTCAGACAATTTTCAATTTACATTATATTTCTAATCGTAGAAACGTGAAAGCTTATATATATATATATATATATATATATATATATATATATATATATATATATATAACCCAGGCTTTGACGTACAATTTTGTTTCATTGTAATTGTACTATTGATTTTAACTTTTTTCAATTCAGTTCACTGTTAACAATGACACTGTCATATAGATGTTCAATGTTATCAAGAAAAACTAAGTAAATTGAACTTTATCTGTACATATTAATACTTCTAAAAGTAGAAGCTCCTGCTCTGGTATAAATAAATGTAAGGAGTAGGTAACATCCAATGACAAATTACACAAAAAGATACTATTATCAAGTTTCGTTTTTATGTATGATCCTTGTTTTTAATGCAACATTAAAACTTCGTTGCATTTTCTCATTTATGAACAAAAAAATAAAAAACCATTACATCTAATTTCGGAAAAAATGCAGATACTTTCCTTTGGCCTGGTATCAACATAACATTTCTTCAAGAATATTGCGTAACCTACATCGCAAAAAATATACTGACATCCTGATTCTCTCAAAACCCTGCCTTTTAAATATAAAATCGATGTTGCGATCTTCATTATTACATTATTATTACACATTTAAAAAACAATGCATTAATTTTATTAAATGGTTTAACTTTTTCTGATACAGTTAACAAAGTTTCTAAGTCACCTGAATTAATTAATATACGGACAGATGCAACGTTACAAATAGTTAAATCAGTAGTGTAGTAAACAGCGTTAGACACATTCCAAAACATTCGAATTTCTCATCGTCAAATGACATTTATATATAAAAATTGCAACATCAACTTAACTTAAAAATAAAATTATTTCGAAATCCTAAGGCGATAACGATGAGCTCATTGTGCAAGGTTCGAATTCTAATGAAGATGGATAGCATCAGGTTCTTAAAAACGCTTAATTATTTAACTTTCATCATAATATTTCGATCTCCATTCAGTGTGTTTTATGTCTCGAAAAAAACCAGTTCCTAGACAATTAGATGCTACAAATCTTAAAATCGGTTCGTTACATAAACATTTATAAGTGTTATCGTAGGCAATAAATAATGAGCGTTGATATTTTATGTACGATATGTAGTTTTGTGTATTTATAATTTTAACACGTTGCGTATATACGGAATTTGATAGGTCATTTAAAGAGGATGTATGTAATCGAATAGATGTAATTAAATATTACATCGTGTTTAAATGGTTTTCTTCACAATCAAACGTGTTTGAGCGCTAGTTTAAATCATACTACAAATAATCTT
This sequence comes from Druceiella hillmani, assembly GCA_039881145.1. NCBI lineage: Eukaryota > Metazoa > Arthropoda > Insecta > Lepidoptera > Hepialidae > Druceiella > Druceiella hillmani. The sequence goes on along the minus strand of JAYKKI010000108.1, from coordinate 1,860,054 downwards.
TATTGACGCACGTTTTTTATAGAATAGTTGTAATATGAAATCACGGAGGTAAGAATAGGTAATGCAGCGGGTATCAAACACATTTTATATAGGAACCTGTCTCGCCCTCCAAAACGTATACAGGGGAAAGGAGGAAAAAAATTCGCATAAAGAAATTCATATCAATCAGTATTTAAACCACTCCAATTTTAGAGAGTTAAAATGCCTTAAAAAGAGATTGAAACTTATTTCCATGAGATTTTTGAAAAACGAATACTTCAGAGGCATTCAATTAAACTGATTCATAAGATACTTATATCAGATGGAGCGAGTGCATTTAAATTTTGCTGTGATAAACAAAAGTAATTTTTATTTTTTATATCTTCAATTCGCCTATTTGTCTGTTAAACTAAAACAACTGTTAAATCAACTAAGGCAAATGTAAACAGAGCTGTCAATATTTTTGATCAAATATTCTCTTTTAGCTACTCAACTCTCGGAAAAGATTTTTTAACAGAAATGTAATTTTCAGATTCTTTGAAATATACCATTTCGAAAGTTTAAAATATTACATTGGATGAAATCAGTTTAGCCAAAAGTTTAACCAACGTTTCCCTCTACAACTTTAAAAACAATCCACAAGGTTATATTAAATATACAGGAATTTATAGTATTACAATATTTAAGTACGAATCTTCTCCGTACTATGTAGAGTTAAAATACTCAAATTAATTCGTGATAAAGAAACCTGACATACAAAATATTTTAAATTTATAATAACCTCATGTGTGTGTATGTGTGTCTTTATTTTTAAACCAAACCAATTTTAGACAGTTGAAGTGCCTTAAAAAGAGATTGAAACTTATTTCAATGAGATTCTTGAAAAACGGGTATTTCAAAGGCATTCAATTAAACGGTTTCACAATCACATGAATATATACGAGTACATATATAATTGATATTCGTCCATTTCGTATATGATAGCGTCCATTTCGCGAAGACGGTTAATAAAAAAACTAGCGTGTTTATACCACACTGTAAAAGTAAAAACTTTGGCAGCCAGTATAGCCGTACTGTGTATGGCCAACCAGTATGCACGTTTCCCACTCTCCGCGTTATTTCGCGAAGACGGTTAATAAAAAAAACTAGCGTGTTTATACCACACTTTAGAAGTAAAAACTTTGCAACCAGTACAGCCATACTGTGTATGGCCAACCAGTATGCACGCTTCCCACTCTCCTCGCTATTTCGCGAAGACGGTTAATAAAAGAAACTAGCGTACTTATACCACTCTGTAGAAGTAAAAACTTTGGCAACCAGTATAGCTGTACTGTATATGGGCAACTAATATTAATAGCAGTCATGTACTACCTATAAATTTACAAAACTACCAAATAAACTACCAACTAAACAAACAGAAACAATACAATGGACGTTCAAGTAATCACATGTTATCCACTTTCACAACGAACAATATCATAATAACCATGATATATTAACGTATACAACTACGCTGAACAAATTCATAAAGGTTTTGCAATTAAGTACAAAATGCACAATATAATAAAGAAATACATTTGTTTAAAAAGAAAATATACTTCATTATAAACGTGGATTTTATATACTGAGTACGTCTCGAGCGTGGGAACACCCTCTGTGTTTATTTGAATTCTATTGAGAAAATATTTTTAAAAAAATCAACACAAAAAGATCGAAGAATAAAAAACCCATGCATAGATTCGAACTGAGACTTCCGTTACGTTCCTACGTAATCGAGTATTTTACCGCCGCACCAATGACTCAGTGGGCAAAAGGAGAAAAAAGTTACTAACTAGGACACTTTGTATTCTTCTCGTTCGGTCGCACACAGCCTACGCCGAGTATACCCGAAGTTGAAATGTTCGACTATACTCGGCCTACCACCTGCAAATTTTTTGTATCAAAAAATGTTAGACAAGGTGAGCCAAAACATATACGTATAAACCAGTTTATACCTTCAAAAATGCGTATAACCAAGTTTCATGTTTTATAATTTTTTGTTAAACCTCTAACGATTTGCAAGACATAGGAAGCGAGACATTTGCAAGAAAACGATTTTCGTGACCTTGATTAGTGGACACGATATCTTACGAGGATTTTCATTTCATCTTTAGAACGTCAAAACAAAGGTCTCCCTCTTTCAATCCCAAGTATAAGCTTTTATTACGTCTTCCTAACTGTAGTAATATAAAGATTAAATAAAGTGAACTTAAATATGGTATACGAGACATTTTTGTAAGTTCAATATCTTTCGGCTATAGCTTCTACGCTTTTTGACGGTACACGTAACAAAAATAAATATTTCATAAAGGGAATGAGTTTGGTCTCATCTCGGCTAACGGTAAGGGCGTATTTACATTTTAGATCAAAAATCTCCTTTTTGGTAAGTTTACTTCCAACTTTGAGAATATGTAGTACCGGGCTTATTTAGAGGATTTATTCTAAACAATTGTAGTTCAATTCGAAATTTAGAAAAAACTAAAAAAAATAAAGAGAAAAAAGATAATATTTATTTAAAAAATATAGTTTCAATTTGTCATACATTTTGTAGGCGGCGAAGCAGCATTTGGCGTTCACAAGTCATTCTACATCGATATGCGCTCGTGAACGGTCGTTTCTGATGCAATTCATCTTGCAATTCGAAAAAAAAATCATGCTTGCCGCTACACTGTTGGTATGATTATAGTTGGATTAACCGTTCATATTCCAAAGCAAAAAAAATTATCTAATTTAAATATTTTTCATGATATCTATTGCGTTTAAGTAATGTAAAAAACTGTATGTATAAATTACATATTCACATATGATTGTATAATTACATCACTAACGTAATTAATAATGTTAAGGTTATTCCAGAAATTGTTTGAAGCAACATTGTACATTTCTTTACTACATTTTATGTATTTTACGTACCACCTTTTTATATCTCTACCCTAGTCATTCTAGCATGATATTGATCGAATTAATCATGTGTCAATGTTATTATAACTAGTATCGATTTCATTCCCCTCGTATCGACTATTTAATGCATTTTATGTAAATAAACTCCAAAGTATTTAAATTATTTCGCTCATTTTTCATTAGTTTTGATTTGAATATCGAATATGTTCATGTTAATGTTGAATATGAATATGTCCACTTTGACAATCTTTGGGGGAGTGAGCGTGGTTGGAGGTGAAGCGAGGAGGGGCGAGGGATGTGCAGGTACTTGAGTAAGCAATCTAAGTGAAACGAATAAAAAAACAATGTAACCTAAAATAAACCTAACCTAACCTAAAATTATCGGATCCTTAATTTTCTTATTTGTCACTGGATACTCAATATAATTATTAATATTAAATTTATTCTAAATTCAACATTAAATGAAACTACGTGATGTAGGTAGTATTATTTCTAATTTCTTTAAGTTCTTTACAACGGTCCAGGTTTCGTTGTATGACATCTTCAGGTGAGCTATTAGCAAAGATCTTTGCTTATAATGATTTTGATTGAATCTTTGCTAATAGCTCACCTGAAGATGTAATAAAAATAAATTAAAATATATTCAATATTACTTCCAGAGTACACGCATTAGTGAGAAGGACAGGGGGTAACAAGCGCATTAGCAGCTACAAAGTGTTAGGAAAATCGCTTCTTTGTGTTTATTAAATTCTTATTGACATTTTAGTGATCATACCTATTTCTGTTATGTTATTAATTTATAGGCAGAAACCAATAAAAGTGCGTGTTAAAAGACAAAATAATAATAGAAATTAGTTACTAGTAACGAGCTATTGCTGCCTCGATGAAGCCACATATGGAATATAAAATCATTGTTGTAAAATAAATAAAACTGATTACCAAAAAATGGACAATATATTTTTATTTTAGTTATAAGGTAAGTGATAAAAATAAGTGGACTTTAAAGCAGTTGCTCATGACAAAGCAGACGCGTGGACTTTAAAGCAATTGCACACCAACAAGTAACATCGGTACACGTGCATTAGTGAGTTTAGTTTACGATCCGATCTCGAGTGCGGTATTTTGTAAATACTTCCTTAAAATGTAATGAGATATGACGTGTTTTTCTTTCAAAAATTGTGGGAAAAATTTGCAAAATCTACACAATTAAATTTTAGTAATAGATGAATGTTACTTAATATTATATGATTCCGACAGACAAATTGATTGAAAACAAATAGAAATTGAAATGTTAAATATTTCAATTAAGAACACAAAATCAAACAAAGAACAACTAATTGAAATGTCAAATATTTCAATTAAGAACACAAAATCATACAAAGAACAACAATTTTTCAATTAAGAACAGAAAATCAAACAAAGAAGAACAAAGTTAAATGTCAAATATTTAAATTAAAAACACAAAATCATACAAAGAACAACAAATTGAAACGTCAAATATTTCAATTAAGAACACAAAATCAAACAAAGAACAAATTGAAATGTCAAATATTTCAATTAAATTCATTGCGAAGAAGGAATTCCTAATGTTTCAATTGTTTTTAACAAAACACTTCGAAACTTTAGAACAATTTTTCAATTCAACTGAACTGAATATTTTTCGGGTAATTGAATTCGATCGTCATCTATGGTTACTTTGTAGTTCAATTCCTTAGGTAAATTAAACAAGTGCTTTAAAAGTATGAATATCATATTTTTAATAATCTACAAAGAACGAAGATCCGGCTTTAAAAAAATGGCAAGTTAGTAAAGAAGTAGACATAGATAATGAAGTTGTAATGCGGTTTTGTTAAAACCTCACGCATCTCAGTAGTTAAACTTATTGTACATACTACCTAGTATATGCTATACTGCATTTAATATCAGCAATATTAAAGTGAAGGATATAACAGTGTTAAATAAATTTGATCCGAAGTTTCGATTTTATCCGAATTTAAAAATAACCGAAAATTAAATTGTTTGACGGACTTTAGCATGTTATAATTGGGAATAAAAGGTGTATAACAAAAGGTTTTGTATTCAATTTCTTTTTTTTATAATAACGTAGGGCTACATAAAATGAAATCTAACTGAATAACATGAAAGGAAACTACTGTCAAGAAAACACTAATACGTTTACGGAGAGTATCAGGAAAAGATATAGGAAAAGATATAGATAGGTAGTAGCAATTTCGATATTCACAAGCCTGGATTACTGAATAAATTAGACCAACAGAAAGGAGATAGAAAGGACATATGCTGATAGAAGGGGAAAATGGAGCAAAGCAATTACGAATGGTACACAACAGATGGCAAGTGAATCAGAGAAAGACGTCAAAGAAGATGGGAAACAGCTGAAGAAGAGTAACAGTTACAGGATAAGTGTAAAGAGCTAGAGGTCTTTGCCAGAAGTCAAACTAAAACAAGGGATACATTGTAAAAAATAATAAATAAATTTAATAATAATACCAACGATAATAATTATAATTCCATAAAAAATAATAAATTTTATTCAAGAGCATATATGTAATAGTTAAATGATACAGGGGCTGTAAATAAAACTATATATCTCTCTTTACTTTCAAAATCAAATTTTTTAAAAAGGAACGACCAAAAAATATAAAAGGTTAATAACATCAGACGTAGATTTATATTTTTTTACCTTTAAATTGAAAAAAAATGTCGGAAATATATAAACATTCTGAAAGAATGTTTATATTTTTCCGATATTTTTTTACAAAAATATTTGGAATCAAAGTATCCAATATTTTTGCAATAAACTTCGAATTTTCTGTCATTTCAGTTCCGAAAAAAGATCCACGATGCTCGAATCTATTTTTTTTGTTAGGAATGTGTAAATTGTTATATCATTAATAACATAATAACGCCAAGATAAGTCCAGAAACTATTTTCCACATTTTAGGACCTGAATTTATATATATTTTATTCCATTACGCTTGATCATACTAATGAAGACCGAATGCTTGAAATAGTTAATGGCAATTTATTTCAAACTCCGATCCTTTGATACACAATGTGAACATAGTCCGTGATCCTTCATTACACATAGTCCGTGACTTCACCATTTATTTTGTTGGGTTCATTTCACTGCAGTCCTTCTTTTAGAAATATCATCGAGAATTTTCCTAAAACATTTTAGTCATTTGAGATTTTTCATAGTTTTGAAAGTAATTTTTTGAAATTGTTTATAGTATAAATCTTCTAGTCGTTTTCTCCACAAAAGATAGAAATAAATTCGTAAGTAAAACATTTATGCAACAATCCGGTAAAAATGCCGCTTTTATGCTCATGCCTATTATTGAGGTTTTCTTGGAACGATCGCATTTTGCGAATTACCTGACGCGGTCGCCAAGTGTATCTCGCCTGTAGTCCGCACTTCAGCTTCGCAACACAAGGTCGCTCGTTAAACCGCACCCAGGCGGCTGCGACGCGCATACCTCCCCGGTAATGTGCATTATAACGTTAATGCTCGAGCATAAACACGTTGACTGTTTAAACAAAACATTTCATGGCTAATAATTTTTTTGGTATTTAAAAATTCACACGTATCTTTGCGGTTTTATTGAACGGTGCTTTTCTGGCAATGGTGACATGAAAAATACACGGTTTTTAATACACGAACAGGATGTTAGTCACTGTATTAAAAAAAACTCGCCAAACCTAAAACTGTAAACGTAGGTATTTTATTTTAACACAGATATTTCTTTTCAATCTTATTATATGGTATTAATAATTATGCACAAAATAAAGTACCTTAACTTAAACACTTAAAAAATGTTTTAAATTGCAAAAGTACTAATGTATGTGTGTGCGTGGGTGCGTGCGTGTGTGTGTGTATATATATAATTTATTTATTGCTTTCTATTGTCTGTACATTGAAGATATTTATATAAAAAAAATTTACACAATAAGACGCAAAAAATACTGTATTTCAAATTTTTGTCTGTTAATTTGTTCGCGCGTCACACTATAACCACTGAAAGGTTGGTAATCGATTCTTGCTGGTGAAATCTGTTGGAGCTAAGGTATAATATAGGCTTGGTTTCATTACAATCACACAACTAGAAATGAGATATGGTAATTTGATTTGTTTCATTACAAAGCGCACTTATTTGAAAACAAGTTTATTTTTATAAAGATTATAAATGGCGTTAGATGTACTATGATATATAATATTATACTTTTAATCTTCAGTCTTAGATAACTTGTAATAGTTTCCAAAAGTCCATGTGAACGAAGTCAAGGGAACATGCAATTAAATAATACTCTAATTATACTCGTATCTAATTTATACATTTCATTACTTTAAGAAATTATAATAAATATGAATCGACCTAACTGTCATCAATTTTGCAAACAAAATGAAAATTGTTTGAAATCTCTTTCACGAATAGAACTGTTATACTTCGTATAACAGGAACAGTCCAGGATAGATTACATTGTGTGACATTGAATTGTGTGACATTGTGTGAATTGTGTGAATCCAGGATAGAATTGTGTATTACATTGTGTGACATTGAATTGTGTGACATTGTGTGACAGTTCCTGTTATACGAAGTACAACAGGATAGAATTGTGTATTACAAAGAATCTATTAAAGATGTTTTTTTTCCTTTTATATACACATACAATGCATGCGTGCGTATGTAAGGGTATATGTTTATCTAGATAACTTAACATCTATTGAGTTGACAATAAAGTAATTTTGGTTTTGTAGAGTGAAATAAAAAAAAGAATCAATTTTACTAAATATATTTCCATCTAGTTCCAATTAATTAAAAATCTTGTGAAAATAGGTCTGGACTGATGATCTCCCACATGGGAGATCATCATCGCTTGTCAAACAACCTCGACGCGCATGCAATGGGTCCAGCGAGGCGTATGAACCTTTATTGAAATAGGTATTGACGGCACCGAGAAATGACCTCCGTTTGCTCGAGATCATCTGACCTTTCTTCTTATCTAATTCAAGATTCATGTCGTGAGATGATTTACTTCTAAATATATCCATCACCTTCGTGACGGGACTAGAAGATCCAGGCTTGCGAAGATGCACCGGTCACTGTGTGATAATATCTCTTATCGCTCGACGTCGACCCATTGTCCATCTTCAGCGGTGTCTGACTTGGGCTCAGAAGATTTACTTGGCTGATTAGAACTTTTCGAAAACTTTGATTTGAATTTCAGGTGAGAGACAGCCTCTTACCGTCACTCTTCCGCTTCGAACGAAATAGATCGAATATGGAAGGCCGTTGCTGGCTAATTGAGGTACTGTGGATGGTTTGATATTTATACTGATTATCATCCTTTGCTGCTTTCACCTTAAAGCTGTTGTTTGACAAGTGGTGAGATGCACTTGTCAAACAACCGCGTTAATAAACGGTTTATTCTACCCTTTCGCCAAAATATAGTCATAGTTTACTTGCAGGCATCCAGCTTTGTTCAGTCGGAGGTTGGTTTCGTATAAATTCGAATCACTAAGGTATACTTGAGGAGCAAACCACAAAACAATGCAGAGACCGTGTTTCATCACCAGGGCTATCGATTAAATTAACTATTTTATTTAGGATATTAAAGGTACTCCAGTATAAAAAGAAATAGCTGTTTGTAAAAGTATTATTCATTATCAAGGTTTCATGTTAAAGCATAAATTGACGCTTCTTCACTTTTTCCTATTAAAAACGATTTGATTATAAATTACAATAAAGTTAATCACACACCTGCTTTATAACAATATCATTCTCACTAACATTCCACTTGACTCGTTATTAATTAAATCACCAACCCGAATCCCCACAAATAATAAGCTTGACGTAAATGAGAATGAAAAACTCATCCCGTACTGCCCTCGCGCGGCCGTCTTCGCAAGCACTTGCTCATTTCGGAAATTAAGTTGTCTCCTTTTGGAACGCCGATAAAAGATATTTAATTGAAGTAGAGTTCGTTATTCTCCACACGAATTTCGTTAACATTGTTCCACGCCGCAGATTCTTGTTGACAATAATCAAATCGTTCGCTCCTATTCAGAAATCAATGCCTCTCGTCGAGCTCTGTGACAGTTCTTGATTTATGACGTTCGGCACAACGCCAATTACCGTCACTCGAATTCGGCACAAGATTCGTGTCTTGCATCTCATCAACGTACCCTGCTTTTGCAGTTTTATAGCAATCACGTTTAATACATGACAACTAATTGCAACATGAAGTCTGGAAATGACTCTATAAATAGACTTAATGGACAACATAAATTTGATTCGCGCTGAAATACTTTCTCTTGATATTTTAAAATTAACTATTTTGGTATCATTGGTTTTATACATGATAAATAAAACAAATCGTACTCGACGTGATAGTCTTTAACTTTATATTTGTACTTGGAATGCCATGAAATTGTGAGAACGACAAATATAAAAATATACAAAATATCGAAAATATATTCCAGTATAGCACTCCATAGATATTTATAAATTTTAACTGTTTATGCTACTAAAAAGTTTTAGCTTCATATTGCAAGCATCATTGTGTATTTATATGGCTAATTTGAATTATTAAGCATTTACCAAAAATATTTTAGCAAGCGCAAAAAAACAATGACAATTGATCTTGTTTAATCTTTACAACGCTACGGGGAGCGCTCACATCTATTTATCTTCTAGATTTGAAAACTTCTGTTTAGTTAAGGAGGCAATCACTTTGCACATTGACTTTTACTATTTTCTCTCCTTCATTTTTCTAACGCTGTTTTATGTTTCTTCAAATACTCATTTTGAGGTCGTCCTATATGTCGAAGTTTGACAACAAATGACCTTTAAAGGTTTTGCTTACTGAATTGCTTAAGACTTCCTTATTTGAATATCTTACTCCTGAACTACTGTATATTCAAATTAGATTTCCTTCAGTACTATAAAAAATCAGGATGTAACCATACAATTTTTAAATATATCAAGCTTTCAAATGTCTCCAATTCCATCTAAAATAAAAGATTTACTCTAATAACACTGGAAATTACTGAAAAACCTCTCTCAAGATACAGTTTTTTTAAATGTTTTAATAGATACACACAAAGAAATATTCTATATTTAAATGAGTTATATTCAGTTTAATACTAATAATGGAATTAGAGCAAAATTATCAAAATACTTGTCTTTAATAAATATATCCCACTATGTAATGAGCTGTGCAATGGTTGCCTCTTTAAATAAGTTCATGATTAATTACTCTACAAATAGAATAAAAAACTTCTTTAACTTTAATTAGCATGTTAAATATTCGGATTTAAGTTTCGAGAAATCTGCTTTTAACATTTACAACAGCACTACGTTTTTTTGCTTTAATAAACTTAATTATCTAGTAGCGTTCAACACAATGACGTAATTATTAGGGAAAAAAAATACAGAGATCGAAAATATTAATTTTATTTCGCAAATAATAAATAGACTATTAACAAAACATATTATGCTAATTTCTAAGGCCGACGGTGTATTTTCATTGATTTAGCGGTAACAGTAATATATAATTTACTTAATTTATTTAGAATTCTCTAAAATGTTTTAAATTTCAGGAATTACTCTAATCTTAGGCATTCGTCATTATCTCCGCGTTCTCATTTTCATTTACTTGATTATCGGGAGCCTCATCTGCATCTCCTCGATCCATATCGCACTCGTTACTATTAATTGAATTATCTATGAGATCTTGAGCCTCGTTATCGGTTTCCATATTTTCAGCAACAATTTGCTGGCTCGCAGAATCTTCGGATTTCGGTTCGCGTCTTGGACTTTCTGTTATCTCATGTTGAACTTCGTCACCGGGCTGAGCAAATAATTGATCTAATTGGACATTTTTATTTGGGTTTGGTATCGACGAAATTAAATGCTTTAATAAATCGGTCAATGTTACAATACCAAATAAAGTGTTATCCTCATTGACAATAAATATCCTATGACTATCCGACCTAACAATTATTTCTAGTGCTTCGTAGAGAGTTATGTTTTTATTATATTTCTGCAACTTCTCCATCCACACTTTCTTTCTGCTACAGGCTTCTTTCAATGATATTTTTAAATTATTGTAGGTTTTCTCAGCTACTAAATTAATGACGTCGTGCTTAGCATAAACATCAATTAAAACACCACTTTCGTCGACTAGAGGCAGAGCAGATACACGCTTTGAATTAAACTTCTCAAAAGCTTCCAATACAGACGTAGATTCACTAACAGTTTCGATATTATCATAAGTACCAATATTTAAATCTTGAAGCTTGGAGCGTATAAATTGTATTTCAGGAAATTCACTCAAATATACAAATAGAAAGCGTAAAACTCTTTTTTGTGATAAAATATGAAGTACATCGCCGGTAACTTCGTCTACAATGGGTATTCTATGAATGTGATTATTTATTAAAATATTAATAGCATCTAGCAAAGAAGCATTTGGACTAACGAAACAAAGCGGCTTAGTGTGCCCTTTCAAAAGTACTCTCCAAGTGCTGAGAGTGTGCTCCTCCAATTCGTCCATGGATTTCTGATTCTCGTAAAGTATTTGCAATATCATTATAAAGTCTGTAACTGTAATCATACCTACTAAACTTTTCTTATCAGAATCCCACAGAGGTGCAGAGCGAATTCCGTTCGAAATAAGCGTCGTAAAAGCTTTCCTAACTAAAAATTGAGTATCAAAGACGATGACTTTAGCTGATTTTGGTAAAATTTCATAGCACTTATGATACTTGAAGAAATTGATTAGAAGTCGTGACTTATCTCTACCGCCTATGGATATTTGTACAATAGACAAGTAAGGATCGTACTTCGGCAATCCACGTACCTCACGGAAAGCTTGACGCGCCTGCAATGGGTCCAGCGAGGCGTATGAACCTTTATTATAATAGGTATTGACGGCACCGAGGGATGACCTCCGTTTGCTCGAGATTGTCTGGGCTGTGGCCGCGTGACCTTTCTTCTTATCTAATTCAAGATTCGTGTCGTGAGATGGTTTACTTCTAAATATATCCATCACCTTCGTGATGGGACTAGAGCGGCGCGAAGATGCACCGGTCACTGTGTGATAATATCTCTTATCGCTCGACGCCGACCCATTGTCCGTCTTCGGTGGTGTCTCTGACTTGGGCTCAGAAGATTTACTTGGCTGATTGGAACTTTTCGAAAACGTCGATTTGATATTTTGGATGAGAGACGGCCTCTTACCGTCGCTCTTCCGCTTCGAACGAAATAGATCGAAAATGGAAGGCCGCTGCTGACTAACTGAGGTACCGTGGATGGTCTGATATTTATACTGATTATCATCCTTTGCTGCTGTCACCTTAAAGCTGTTCGATCTGACAAGGTCACCTGTCTTCTCATCAAAGATGTCCCGAACACTGGGTCGCTGCGGCTCCGCGGTGGAGCTCCCGAAATGTATTGTATGAGCATTATTGTAGTTTCTCGCGCGTACCGGTGAGACCTCTGCTTCGTCTGCGGGTAATTTTGTAACTAAAAATTTCCTCCTCTCACCGACAACAGTTTCACACTGACCGTTCTGACTTGATTGGGGTGAAGTTTTTTTTCTCGTATGTTTGTGCCTCGACCTTTCCTTCTTCACAACGTTTTCAATACCGGAACCTTGAGCCTCGTTTTCCAAGATCGGATACATACTTATAATAAGACAATATTTTACTTTACATAGAGTGACAAGTTTGATTTAATCCTGGTGAGTCTTTCTTTCAATCTTTGACATTCCATTATTCGGTTTCAGCACACTGCGAACAAAAAAAAAATAATATTAATAAAATGGTATTAATATATTTTTCTCTTCAATTTTATGTATGATGTTTTCAATTCTTATTTATTTTCTTAAATTTTAAAATGCACAAACATTAATTAAATTGATTGGTACAAGAGTCGTCTATTACAAATAATCCAAGGAAATGATTATCATAGTCAATTATCAAGTAAACTTAAAAATAAATAAAAAACAAAGTGTTCTTCCAAAAATAATATAAGAAGAAATAAGGCTTAAAGAAGTAGAAGTTGGGAGAGAAGTAATTGAAAGAGGTATGATTTTCTTGAAACACCTATACAGTCCTTGTACTGATGAGAAATGACTGGCCTCGCGATGAAAATTACATAACTTAACGATGTAGATACTATATTAAAGTTGCAACAAAAACCAAACAGCACCCCTGAATCTGACATGAATATTCTATTAAAATTGTTATTTGAACTAACAATTTAATTTCGTAAATATTTTAGCCAAATTAAATATAAGTTTTTATTAAAAATATCAGTATAAACAAAATGATAATAGCTATTTCCAAACTCAAATAATTTATTATACAGTTAACAATATTTAGATATGGTACTAATTATAATTGGAAATATAATAGTAACGTTATACCCAATGCTTTTTATATTGACGTTTGACGTCTAAAAAGCTCGTAAAATATTATTCGTTCACAAAGTGCAAATCGAACTGCAATTTTGCACGATCTATGCTCAATAATGGTTCCAAAAGCTCGTTGCCAGTGTGTTGCTTAAATAACGATGTCGGCACATAAAACTTTATGACTAAAGCTAATTACAGTAATTACCATAGGCATTAGCCCAGAATTAGTAACGACCAGACAACTTATTGAGTTCAAAGGTTATAATCACAAAACGGTAATTTATTTCTGCACAAATCTAAACGCTTCGTTAAAATTTTGAATTTACATTGATGCTTAATGAAATAGCAACAGAAAACGTAAATTTTCATTCGTTTCTTTAGAAAAATTTTATGTTAAATCAGTGAAAATATTAAAGTGAAATCCTCTGTCGTGGTGTAAATACAGGTGACCTATTTACAGAGGTCCAATTTTTTTAGATAGAAAACATCGTGATAAGTGAAAAAAAAATAGTTTCACGAAAATCAATAATTTAGAAGTTGTTATTATTTTTGTACGTTTTTGAAAAATCTTTACTCCAGTCATATAAATCACTTTTTCGAAAACTACTCACTAAACCACATATAATTTGGTATAGAAATATTGTAGTCATATAGCAAGCATGCAATGAACGATTTTTATGTTATTGTTAACTTCTGCTGTTAATTGAAACTTTGTTTTTATTTTTTTCTGTTTTCAAGAGAAAACATATACCTTAAAAAATCATTGTAGTAAAATCTATACAACTAGAGATTTGCTTATGACTTAAAACTACCTTAGTATATAATGATGGTCTAGAAAAAAAACATTACAGTAATGTCACTATTGCAACATCTTTAGAAATTAACATCATATTTCTAAGTTACTAAATGTGAAAAATTTAGCGAAACTAAGTGCGTTTCTTTTGAAAAAGCATTAATTAAACTCTTATTTACCTAGATTATTCAATGTTTATTAGCCTTAATACACAGAAAATGTGTTCAAGTAAAATGACTCTGCTAGAAAGAGCGCTTTTATGTTGTGCTAAAAAGAGAGTTACGATTTTTTTATAAAAAGAGAGTTACGATTTTTTATCTAAACTATCACCATACATTAAGACAGTTTTTAAAATCATAAACCAATCTCTAGTTGTACACATTTTATTACAGTAATTTTTTTAGATGTACGTTTTTCTTTTGAGAACAGAAAAAAATCAACATTAAGTGTTGAATAATATCAGAAGCTAAGAATAAACACAAAACTCGCTCATTGCATGCTTGTTACATGCTCTACTTCTATCCCAAATTTCATGTGATTATAGAGGAATAGTTTTCGAGCAGAAGTGATTTATGTGACTGGAGTAAAGATTTTACAAAAAAGTACAAAAAGAACACAACTTCTAAACTATTGATTTTCTCGGAAGTCGTTTTTTTTTAAATAAAATGTTGATTTAATTCTACACACAGTTTTCCATTAACTTTCAATACTTTCACTCAAATTTAATATTCTACTATCTAAATGTTCATAAAAGCTTGTTTATGATATTTTAGATACCAGAATATTAAATTTCTGTGAAAGTATTGAAAGTTAATGGAAAGCTATGAGTAGAAATAAATAAAAAATTATCTCAAGTAGACCAATTTACTGTAAATGCACTACTCAATACTTCCGTTAAGTTTAAATATTAGCTTAGGAATAAATATTATTGCGGGCGAGATCTTATATTTTTTTAAAGAAGCTTGAACAACGAAGCATCGATTTTTATTAAGACCTTTGTTAATAGTAAAGCGTCACGTTATAGTTCACTATAGGATGTGTTCAAGATGTGTTTTTATATAGACAACCAATAGATTCTGAAATTATTACTAGTCTTCGGAAATTTCCATATAAGAAAAAAACTGTAATGTGAAGGCAGATTTAAATTTATTTATATTTTAGTTAAGTACTCGATGTTATTTTTGTAAATAAATAATATTAAAAAAAATAAAATTACGTTAAAAATTTTAAAGTAAATTGTGAGTTACGTAGTAATTTAAGTCTATAATTTTTATTTAAAATTTTAAAATAATTTGAGTTATTTTCCTTTTAAAAAACATCAACGACTTAGATTCAAATTTATGACCGCGCTTGCACTACCATACATTGGTTTCATGGATAGTTTTATACTAATATATATTTTTAATACTATTTTGAATTGTATATTTAACAGCTTAATTTAATTTGTTTACACTTGAAATAAGGTGACATATTTCTAACGAAGGTAATCACAATGGTTACTAAAACTATTTGGAATAATCCTCTAGATCGAAGACATTAACTGAACTAAAACTTCTCCTCAAAAAATATAATAATCATGACAAAATTGAATAATCACGGAATATTTGATTATAAGATAGATTTAGTTTAACTTCTGTACATTCACCGGTAATACATTTAACATCCAATACTTTGACGCAAATAAATATCTACATGACTTTTAATGTAAATACATAAATTTAAATCATTCTATTTTTCTTACAAATTAATTCAACGATGCTAATGCTAGCCGACTTACATTAATTACAAATCGCCGCTATAGCAAACACAACTATTTATAGCTCAAAAATCACGTTTATAAATTGGTTGTCGTTGAAAGAAAATAGCATTTAAGAAAAACATTTTAAGAATTATCTTCCTCGTCGAATAAAAGGAAATGTAATTTTTGAAATTATACTTCCTTAGGTACGTTATGAAAAATGATGACAGTGACATTTTATGAATGCGACAAAAATTTCGCACCATGAAGTTGTTCACTTCGCAACAAAAAATATAATGGAAATCGATGCGATGAAGTTGCTCACTAAACATATATTAACAGTTTATTTGACAGATGAGTACCCCATTTTATTTTCCTGCTGGCTTTCTATCGTAAGCCAATCATCTGCCAAACAGTTTCCAATTTGGTATGTATTTATTTGCATTATAAATTATTACTATAGTGAAGTTGCTCACTAAACATACATTTACATAGTTTATTTGACTGATGAGTGGTCTACCATTTTTTTTCTACTGACTTTCTATTGTAAGTTAATCATCCGGCAACCCATTTCGAAATCGGTACGTATTTATTGGCATCATAAATTATAAACGATTACTTTATCAATTATTAAATACTTCAAATGGATAAATTAAAATAATATTTCCGCATATTCATTTATTTTAATTATTAATTAAACTTTAGTTAGTTTGTCTAAGTAAATTTAACAATTAGGTATATACACGCGTTTATATTCAATTGAGGGTTGAATAGTTATTTAAATTTTTAATATACATTTTTAATAGTCATAAATCAAATTTAATTTAATTACTTTTAAATTTAATTTTAAAATAAGATTAAATTGTTTACTAGTCTGTATGAGAAAATAATAAAATTTAAGCACGATAATTTGGAAACGGTCCGACAGACGATTACCTTACAACGGGAAGCCAGCAGAAAAATAAAATGGTAGATCACTCATCTGTCAAATAAATTTTAATTTTAATTTTTAAAATTTTATTTAATTTTTTATTTTACCAACCATATTTATAATCACACTCCAGTACTCTTATTATTCTATTTCCATTAATTATTTTTGTTCTAATTTTTCCTTATTAGACCAAAAAAGTGTAATTTCCAAAGCACGTGCATAAGTATATACACAATGTCTTTTTAAATAGTTCAGGACTTATAGAATCTAGAAAGAGTTTAGCATTAATCAAAAGCGGGACACCAAGATTAGGATAATTTCAAGTAGTTGACTTCATCATAACTTCGTAAATTCGGCACAACAAATTATATTATTTAAAAATATACAAATATTAAATTAAAAATAATAAGTACAAAGAAATGTTCACATATAAGGTCACCTGACTGATTTACGTTATATGTCATGTTTTTTTTTATTTAAAATGCACTTCTAAAATTTCAATTTACTGACGATTTAACGATTATCAAATCCAACATCCCTAACATACATTCTATTAACAGAAAATGAGCCGCCCTTTTAACTATAGATATTGGATTATGTTACAGGAAAAATAATGATATTGTGTTTTTTCGGAAGAAATTTACTGCTTTAATACTTTAACACCGCTGCTGTTAAAAAATTAGTTCCCTCCTTATTCCGTTTATCGGACACAACAAAATTGTGTTAAATTCCAAACAGATCCGTTTCACGGACTCTTCTTAACAAGGGAGACTCCAGTATAAAGTATTTTCATTTATATTATAGTTTATTACCATGCAATCATTATGTGGAAAACGCAAAAACTCTAAGTCATACTCGAATAATAAGTGACTATGTTAAAACATACGTACATATATTCACGTTACAGAAATAGCCGGAAACGTTAAAAACACACGATAATTGGTATGATATAAAAATATTGCTCAGCAATAAAATTGTTTAATATGAATTGAGCAAATACCCGCATCTGAAAAGTAAATGAAAATTGAGGTCATTAAGGCCAATTGCGTTAATGTTTCCTTCTTGACATGGAAAGTAGGTACGTATATTTATTAGCTTGTAAAAAAGATTTGATTTAAAGTTGACGATTGTGTAAAAATAACTTTAAAACTAACTAAAGCTTCTTCAGAAGGGATATAAACTTTGAAACAGAAGAATGGTGCGAAAAATGAAAGCTTCTCAACTAATTTACAACCAACGTATCTTGCGGATTGACCAAATAATATATAGCAATACAATACAGCAACACCAGCTCTGACCTCAATCGTTGAACTAAAATTTATCGATGTAAGACTTAGTAATACGATATTTTGAGTAACGTTAATAAATTGTAAACATTACAAACGAGATCTTCGTTTTAGTAAAGAGTTAAAGTTTAAATTGATCTAAGTTCTCGTAAATCTCCAAATTACAAAATTCTAGACAATAATTCCTATATTTTAAACTCTTTAATATGTGATAATTTCTTGTATTAAATTAAAGACAAATTCAGTTTCACCGTTTCGTTTTAACAAAGAGATCTTCCAACATCTTAGAAAAATAATAATACCAATATATTGTATGTATATATACAACATAAAAAAATCAATTCAAAACAATTCCCCAAATATGACATGGCTTAAGAGTGTCACAGCTTAAGCCTGTTTACATAATTAAGGTATCTTACCTCCATAGCTCATATATAAAAATGAAAACATCTCTTGACAAATAAATAAAGGTTTCTAAATTGTGAGATATGTTACACATCTTCTTTTTCTTACATTTTATTATACTGATAATTTGAAAATAGAGAAAAAAGTTATTTTTTAATTTACTGGTTGTTTCATTAATTTCTGACCTGGAATATTTTTTAATATTTCTGGGATACATAATGCTTCTAGTACGTAAATATAAAATTACTGTATATAAACTGGATTGTTTCAGTAGTTTTCCAGTTACTCACGGAAATACGAAAATACGAAACTGCGATTTTTATTGAAGATATTATTAAAAACCCTAACAATTTTTAAACTAATAACCGGAAGTTAAAATTATATTAATAACAGAATTTTGTCTAAAATTAATTAATGGTAAACGATGAAGCAAAATAATCAGACAAATAATTACGATACTTTATAGAATAGTTTGGATACTCTGCATTAATATCTCCAACAAATGCTATTTAATGCAGAAATTATATTCTTTTATAATTCAACTGACATTAACAGACAACCGTTTCACATTATACGACATCAGATCCTACTTGCCGTTTTCAATAAGCCTTTTCGTCTTTCTATATTAAATATATAGGCCAACACATTTTTATATATTTCGTTTTTAATGTCCTAGACGGACATTATGAGAGCTTACATAGGAAGTATGTACGCAATTTAATTATAAACGTGGCAAGACTCATCATAAAATGATCCGACAGATCTCGATAGCCTTTTCGTTTATCTATATCAAATATATAGAGCAAAATATTTTTATATATTTCGTTTTTAATGTCCTAGACGAACACTATGAGAGCTTACATAGGAAGTATGTACGCTCTTTAATTATAAACGTGGCAAGAGTCATCATAAAATGATTCGACAGATCTCGATAGCCTTTTCGTTTTTCTATATCAAATACATAGAGGAAAATATTTTTATATATTTCGTTTTTAATGTCCTAGACCGGGCATTATAAGAGCTTACATAGGAAGTATGTACGCTCTTTAATTATAAACGTGGCAAGAGTCGTTATAAAATGATCCGACAGATCTCGATAGCCTTTTCGTTTTTCTATATCAAATACATAGAGCAAAATATTTTTATATATTTCATTTTTAATGTCCTAGACGGGCATTATAAGAGCTTACATAGGAAGTATGTGTTAATAATAAACGTGGAAAGAGTCATCATAAAATGATTCGACAAATCTCGATGCAGCACAGTAAAACATCGAAATACTATTGATGAATTAATATTCTAAGCGGGACAACGTGGCCACTTACCCACTATTTTAGTTGCGACAACGGTCGCCAATCCTGTTCTCGTCAGACGCAATACAATTTTATAAGCATTTTTTGCTCGCGACTCTTAATCATTGATACGGCTCGATATTACTTGAAATCGTTAATTTATATGCGTGGGCAGAAATGTAATTTAGAGATAATATGTATTGTTGGCTTCGTAAAAACCTGTCCATCGGCTTATTCTTTATATTTATATTTAATATTTTAATGGTAATAAATACATTCAAGGGCATTCAGAGATTGAAGCAAACTGTGTAATTAATGTTGTTAGCTGTTGATTAATTTATTATTGCTCTCTACGACAAGTGCATGGACACCAGAATGGGTATCTTAGTTCCATTAGCAAAGATTAGCAAAGATATTTGCTAATGGCCCACATGAAGATGTTGTAATACAACGAAACCTAGGTCGTGGTAAAGAACTCAAAGAAAGTAGAAATAATACTACGTCACGTAGTTTCATTTAATTGTGAATAATGAATTCCTACAAAATTAACGCCAAATATATTCAATTTGTTTCAATATTTGTAAAAAATAATCCTAGTATAGCATCTATCACAGCGTTTAGGAGCAAGAGTAATAAATATATGTACAACAACATTTAAATAATATATAATATATGTTATAATAAATATATGTACAACATTTAAATAATATATAATATATGTCATAATAAATATATGTACAACAACATTTAAATAATATATAATATATGTTATAATAAATATATGTACAACATTTAAATAATATATAATATATGTCATAATAAATATATGTACAACAACATTTAAATAATATATAATATATGTTATAATAAATATATGTACAACATTTAAATAACATATAATATATGTCATAATAAATATATGTACAACAACATTTAAATAATATATAATATATGTTATAATAAATATATGTACAACATTTAAATAATATATAATATATGTCATAATAAATATATGTACAACAACATTTAAATAATATATAATATATGTTATAATAAATATATGTACAACATTTAAATAATATATAATATATGTTATAATAAATATATGTACAACAACATTTAAATAATATATAATATATGTCATAATAAATATATGTACAACAACATTTAAATAATATATAATATATGTCATAATAAATATATGTACAACATTTAAATAATATATAATATATGTCATAATAAATATATGTACAACAACATTTAAATAATATATAATATATGTTATAATAAATATATGTACAACATTTAAATAATATATAATATATGTCATAATAAATATATGTACAACAACATTTAAATAATATATAATATATGTTATAATAAATATATGTACAACATTTAAATAATATATAATATATGTCATAATAAATATATGTACAACAACATTTAAATAATATATAATATATGTTATAATAAATATATGTACAACATTTAAATAATATATAATATATGTCATAATAAATATATGTACAACAACATTTAAATAATATATAATATATGTCATAATAAATATATGTACAACAACATTTAAATAATATATAATATATGTCATAATAAATATATGTACAACAACATTTAAATAATATATAATATATGTTATAATAAATATATGTACAACATTTAAATAATATATAATATATGTCATAATAAATATATGTACAACAACATTTAAATAATATATAATATATGTTATAATAAATATATGTACAACATTTAAATAATATATAATATATGTCATAATAAATATATGTACAACAACATTTAAATAATATATAATATATGTTATAATAAATATATGTACAACATTTAAATAATATATAATATATGTTATAATAAATATATGTACAACAACATTTAAATAATATATAATATATGTCATAATAAATATATGTACAACAACATTTAAATAATATATAATATATGTCATAATAAATATATGTACAACATTTAAATAATATATAATATATGTCATAATAAATATATGTACAACAACATTTAAATAATATATAATATATGTTATAATAAATATATGTACAACATTTAAATAATATATAATATATGTCATAATAAATATATGTACAACAACATTTAAATAATATATAATATATGTTATAATAAATATATGTACAACATTTAAATAATATATAATATATGTCATAATAAATATATGTACAACAACATTTAAATAATATATAATATATGTTATAATAAATATATGTACAACATTTAAATAATATATAATATATGTCATAATAAATATATGTACAACAACATTTAAATAATATATAATATATGTTATAATAAATATATGTACAACATTTAAATAATATATAATATATGTTATAATAAATATATGTACAACAACATTTAAATAATATATAATATATGTCATAATAAATATATGTACAACAACATTTAAATAATATATAATATATGTCATAATAAATATATGTACAACAACATTTAAATAATATATAATATATGTTATAATAAATATATGTACAACATTTAAATAATATATAATATATGTCATAATAAATATATGTACAACAACATTTAAATAATATATAATATATGTTATAATAAATATATGTACAACATTTAAATAATATATAATATATGTCATAATAAATATATGTACAACAACATTTAAATAATATATAATATATGTTATAATAAATATATGTACAACATTTAAATAATATATAATATATGTTATAATAAATATATGTACAACAATATTTAAATAACGTATAATATATGTTATAATAAATATATGTACAACAACATTTAAATAATATACAATATATGTCATAATAAATATATGTACAACATTTAAATAATATATAATATATGTCATAATAAATATATGTACAACAACATTTAAATAATATATAATATATGTTATAATAAATATATATACAACATTTAAATAATATATAATATATGTCATAATAAATATATGTACAACAACATTTAAATAATATATAATATATGTTATAATAAATATATGTACAACATTTAAATAATATATAATATATGTTATAATAAATATATGTACAACAATATTTAAATAACGTATAATATATGTTATAATAAATATATGTACAACAACATTTAAATAATATACAATATATGTCATAATAAATATATGTACAACAACATTTAAATAATATACAATATATGTTATAATAAATATATGTACAACAAAATAAATAACATTTTTTTCCCGATTTATACTTCACCCATTGTTTAGTGGTATAGAAAATGTATTGAATTGGTGGCATAGAAAATGTATTACCTGCTCAACATACGTAAAGCCTTCCTCAACAGGTTGTATTTTCCTTACAACATATTTTCACAGTGGTAATTCGGCCTAACATCCTGAATAACAAACTTTTTCATACTCGTTCTTTTTACATTTTCCTATTCAGACTAACGTGACGAATCACACCTATTATGAAAATTATAAGAAAAAGTCATGTCAAAGCTGTGAATCACAGCTGATCTTAATAGCTATATTTAATTGCGAAAATGGGTTCTCTGATAGTTTTTCAAGTTTTATTTCCCTGAAATTAGTAGGATTTATGAGTAATATAATAAATGCGCTGAAGAAATTGTATGACGAAAATATGATTTTTTTTTTGTTACATTTCAAAATTCATGGAAATTGTAGCGTTTTTCAGATTCATCAAAAACTTTTCACGTTCAGAATAGTGAATGCAATCAGCACTGTGAAAATATATCATGAGATAAAAAAATGTATAGATACTACACATACTACATATCTTAGTTCAATTATTTCAATTCGTCCACGTTAATTACGACTAGAACGAAGTCTAGAAAAAATATCTCAGTATGTAGGGTAGATTACTCAAACAAATTCCAGGAAGTTTATGAGAGTATCATATATTTTCTAGAATATTTTAAGATCGAATATGATTTCATAATTTTTCTAATTTTCCACACTTTATAGGTTATATGACAACCCGTATATGCTACTTATTCCGAGACAAAAACTTATATGATAACAACTCGTATATGTTATATTCAGGTTCTTTGAAGGATATATTTCAAATTTTTGCATAATCATTTATTGAAATAAAAAAGTAATTACATTTAATTTCTAACGAACATATCGTAATAAAAAGTCTGTAATTAATCCACGTGTGAATCCACGTGTGATTACAGGTTCGAATTGCAAAAGATCATAGAGACCAGTTGCGAAGTTGACACGTGACTGAGTAAAAAATGTACACATATGTTTATAAAAAACAAATATCAGAATCTTTATTAGAATTCCACGCATTTTCCAGTATATTTCAAGGGGGAAATCAATTCCATGATTTTTGAAGATTTTCCAGGTATGTAGCAACCTGTAAAATACTTTAATAATGACAATATTTAAAAAAAAATCAATTTCGTAATTATAAATCAGTAACAGACCCACTTTCCTAATTTAAACATTCGTATTTTAATATAGTACGAACAGCACTTTATTTGCCAATATCAAAATATTTTCAAACAAAATTAACATTACCAACGAGACACAGATAAATGAGTAATGTCTATTAAATACCAACAACTTGCATATATACACAAATAGCACATAAAACTTAGTTTTAGACTTTTTTAAGCTATAATTGAATGTGGCCATGATAGCCATCTTAACGTTTACTATCTTTATCTATAACATCGCACTATCCTTCGGCCAAGGCGAAGTATGGGTTAGTTAAATAATGACTATGACGTCGCTTCCGTGAAACACTATGGAGGATGGTCGGCCTTTCCGTTATCTCTATGACTATTATTTTGTTATTTACATTAATACCTTATGACACATTGTAGTTACAACTGCAGTATGATAGCTGACTGATTACAATAGCACTGTGAAGTACATTACGTCATTACATCAATATGATATAAATGACACGCGTTCATTGTTACAAAGCTGATTATATACGAGTATACACGGTGGTTTTTTTTTCATTGTTTTACAGTATTCTTACCATGAATACTATACATTGGCAACATTAAAATAATTATCAGACACAATCCACAAGGACAAAATTTTATAGGCAAAGTCTAAAACCCAAAACAAAAAATAATCAAACTGTATAAATTTTAATCACATAGTACAGAACATCGCGAGCACTAACATTTTGAGATTGTTTTCAAAATAAGATTTTTTTTGTAGAAAGGTTACACAACGTAAATTATTCATTATGCAAAAATATTCCATAGAAAGTTAATGGGAAAATTAGGAAAACCTTGCTCAAAACTTCAAACAGCTTAAAATTAACGCAACAAAAATTAATTGAAGAAAAACAAAATTAAGAGGAGAAAAAGAATACGCTGAAACCTTAGTTATGAATTATTCGAATCCGTTTTTGACAATGGCTTTTTAATATATTATTAATCTAAGGTCCCTGATATCTAAAGCGAAAAATGTTTCAACCAGAACTATATCTTTTTGACATTAGACGGGGGTCTCTTTTAGAGTATTATATATACCAACATGTCACATTTTTTCGTTTATTTATTTCCTGACAATAAGATTTGGAAAAACACAAGATTACACAATGGCGTATAAAACAGAAGACACAGCGATTAGAATAAATATCCCTAACTAGTTATCAGTCGTGAACTACTAAGTAACTCCATAACACCATTCCTAAAGCAGTTAATCAAGTAGAAAAAATATATAGACTGGTTGCATCTCGCAATACTGCTTTGAGCAAAGTGCGCAAGACAGGTGAACACTATAGGGTATTCGTGCGCGCTCTAGGCAGGTGAAATAAACTATGACGACGTCCCTTCACGTATCAAATGTTTCCAAGAGTATAAAGCGCTACTAAACTCGAGATTGAGATGTTTTCTACGTAACGATTTAATCATTTTAAAAATAACTATAAACAAAAGCAAATTTCTGTCAATTTCCTTCAAACCATTCCTGTCGGATTTGAAGGAAATTTAGCATCCGCCCACTATAAAATAAAATCTGAAGGAAATAAATAATGCTAATACCCATAAATTTCATGATACAAAAACTACTGAATTTTTTTTTGTATTATCTCCAATATGCATCCAAACTAAGAACTGTAGAGCAATAAACAATTTCATATCGGATAATCCACTTAAATATAATAAATTAAATATGATAATTTTTAACTACAGTATTATTAAAACATTTAGGTAAACAAATTATTTTCTCCTTTAGACGAAATAAACTGAATCGTGAGAAACTAACATCATCTATCAGATATTGTTTATACTATGTTCTCTTATAGAAAGAAAAAATAACATGAGAAAGAATGACATCTATTCTTAATTACAAAATTTTTAATTTTTAGAAAACCAATAGCTGCGAAGTTCTAAGTTGAAAGTTGCACACAATTTACTGTTCCTTTCCTAATATTTTTCGTCGAACTACGGGAGAGCCCCAAATTACAGTAATATTTTTATCCGGCATGTATCTCTGTTTCACTGTTCATGTATCTCTGTTTCACTGTTCATGTATCTCTGTTTCACTGTTCATGTATCTCTGTTTCACTCTTCATGTATCTCTGTTTCACTCTTCATGTATCTCTGTTTCACTCTTCATGTATTTCTGTTTCACTGTTCATGTATCTCTGTTTCACTGTTCATGTATCTCTGTTTCACTGTTCATGTATCTCTGTTTCACTGTTCATGTATCTCTGTTTCACTGTTCATGTATCTCTGTTTCACTGTACATGTATCTCTGTTTCACTGTTCATGTATCTCTGTTTCACTGTTCACGTATCTCTGTTTCACTGTTCACGTATCTCTGTTTCACTGTTCATGTATCTCTGTTTCACTGTTCATGTATCTCTGTTTCACTGTTCATGCATCTCTGTTTCACTGTTCATGTTTCTCTGCTTCACTGTTCATGTTTCTCTGTTTCACTGTTCATGTATCTCTGTTTCACTGTTCATGTATCTCTGTTTCACTGTTCATGTATCTCTGTTTCACTGTTCGTATTACTCTGTTTCACTGTTCATGTATCTCTGTTTCACTGTTCATGTATCTCTGTTTCACTCTTCATGTATCTCTGTTTCACTGTTCATGTATCTCTGTTTCACTGTTCATGTTTCTCTGTTTCACTGTTCATGTATCTCTGTTTCACTATTCATGTATATCTGTTTCACTGTTCATGTTTCTCTGTTTCACTGTTCATGTATCTCTGTTTCACTATTCATGTATCTCTGTTTCACTGTTCATGTTTCACTGTTCACGTATCTCTGTTTCATTGTTCATGTTTCTCTGTTTCAATGTTCATGTATCTCTGTTTCACTGTTCATGTATCTCTGTTTCACTCTTCATGTATCTCTGTTTCACTGTTCATGTATCTCTGTTTCACTGTTCAAGTATCTCTGTTTCACTGTTCACGTCTCTCTGTTTCACTGTTCATGTTTCTCTGTTTCACTGTTCATGTATATCTGTTTCACTGTTCATGTATCTCTGTTTCACTGTTCATGTATCTCTGTTTCACTGTTCATATATCTCTGTTTCGCTGTTCATGTATCTCTGTTTCACTGTTCATGTTTCTCTGTTTCACTGTTCATGTATCTCTGTTTCACTGTTCATGTATCTCTGTTTCACTGTTCATGTTTCTCTGTTTCACTGTTCATGTATCTCTGTTTCACTGTTCATGTATCTCTGTTTCACTGTTCATATTTCTCTGTTTCACTGTTCATGTATCTCTGTTTCACTGTTCATGTTTCTCTGTTTCACTGTTCATGTATCTCTGTTTCACTGTCCATGTTTCTCTGTTTCACTGTTCATGTATCTCTGTTTCACTGTTCATGTATCTCTGTTTCACTGTTCATATTTCTCTGTTTCACTGTTCATGTATCTCTGTTTCACTGTTCATGTTTCTCTGTTTCACTGTTCATGTATCTCTGTTTCACTGTTCATGTTTCTCTGTTTCACTGTTCATATTTCTCTGTTTCACTGTTCATGTATCTCTGTTTCACTGTTCATGTTTCTCTATTCCTCCGTATCGCCCAGACTAAACACAAATCAGGTGTCACTCGATTTGTCTTAAAAACGCGAGTAACATGCATAGTGACATGACGTCATCTTAAATGAATAGATGATATATTCAAAATCAAAATGAATAGATGATATATTTATAATAATTTATTAACAAAGGAAAAGTCTTAACGGTCCAAATATGTGTGTGCGTGTGTGTACGTGCGCGCACGCGTTCCTGCGTGTGTGCGAGCGTGCGTACATGTGCGTGTGTGCAGTTGTGTGTGTGTGTGTGTGTGTGTGTGTACGTGTAAATTTATACATTTATACCTAATTATAAGTTTTATAATGTAAAAAACTGGTGTTTGGAACCAGTCTTTTGATTTCAGTTCGATCGATTAAGAAATATAGCCTCTTTTATTTCCGTAACAACTTGACGATTTGTTCATGTAATGCGCACCACTTACGCCCGTATTGCACCACATACGGTCAGGACTCTTAGTCGGATTTACTGATAGTGAAAAACCTATTTTATACTTTAGCAATTGGACCGTACAATAGAGCATGGTCGGTAAAGTAGTCCTATTCCGACTCAACTGATAGTTAATGAGAAACAAAAATACGTTTTTAATTGTTAATAAGGCCAACTGACAGTTCTGACCGTATGCACAACGGGCGTTAATCACCTCGTACTTGTCGTATTTAGAATGAATTAAAGTTCAAATATTGTAGGGTACCACCGCGCTCACACCTCTATGTGAACTTGTCCCTCAATTTAACTGTCCCAACACTTGGCTCGGAAATTGCGTTAAAAATTCTAAAATCAAATATAAACACTGAGACTACTGTAGTTATGACTTATGCGTGTGCACAAATCAAGTCACGAAGACGAATATTTTAATATATTTATAATGAATTTAAACTAACGCCTATTTTTTTAAAACTTCATAAAAACTTCACATCAGAATAATAATGTGATTCACTCGAATTTAACTCCAAACATTAATCGGATGGTAATGAACCAAAATAGCGCACACCTTCAAAAACGTATGCAGTTCAGCTATTGAGATCTTTTCCATGTTGGATGTTTTTCGCAAATCATGGTGAAATATGTCACCATGATATGAACCCAAACATAACGCAATTATTCTCATTATTAATCTAAATATCCAATAGTATTTTCAGTAACATTTGGAAAGAAAATTTCCAAATGTTACTGAAAATACTATTAGATTAAATATTACACATGTTTCGAACACTATTTCTGCATCCAGAATGTAAAACCACGCATATATCTAAAGTGCAATTTATATATCTCATCTACACATGCACTTATGGATGCACTCGAATTATTTTCCCCCAAAAATTAACAGACGAAAGGGCGAAGATACATGGTAGTTAAAATTATTGTAAAGTTAAAAAATATTATATTGCGTGTAACCAACATCCCGATATCTTAT
Organism: Druceiella hillmani; assembly: GCA_039881145.1. Taxonomy (NCBI): domain Eukaryota; kingdom Metazoa; phylum Arthropoda; class Insecta; order Lepidoptera; family Hepialidae; genus Druceiella; species Druceiella hillmani. The sequence goes on along the minus strand of JAYKKI010000108.1, from coordinate 1,830,735 downwards.
TCTATCTCTTTCATGACTTCAAAAAAACCAATGTGGTATGATTTGGGGGCTTCGCTATCAAATACTATAAGGTTCCAGCACACGATCGACTTCAAGTTGTTACACAGTTTGTCGATACTTAAAAAGTATTGGCTTCAATACGACTAAACACACGATCGGCTAAACCGTCGACGAGTCATACTAACAAAACTGTTCATAGACAAAATAGTCGAGCAACTTATTGTATGACGGAACACAGTACATTAACTAGTATAGTAGTACGCACACGATCGATAGCTTAGTCGTTCGTTCACTGCTAAGTTGGCAAACAATTATTAAAGAAATAGGTTTTGTCACGTCTTGACATCACATCACGACACGTTTACATCAAAATTAAAATTACTAACGTAGCACAGTCGCAACCGAAAGACTGATACTTCATTATAGAAGACATTGTAAAAATCTCTTTAGTAGAAAGAAATTTTAAGGAGTAGTCCGATGCAAATTTCAATAAGAATATGGGGAGAAATCTGTGTATAACTATTTTCCTGTTGGGGTTATATTTTAATCCACAAAGGAAAACTGCCATGAAACGGACCCTTGAGGTTAAGTAAAATAGGACGTGAAATATCGGCGTACGCTTAATCAATTCATGTTATAGGCAACGGGTGTCTTATGTTGTTATGTAAACTTCAAATTCGATTGCTCATACACTAAATAAATAATCTATGAAACATGAAATACAGTGTAATAAAAATGAAAACAGAAGTTTTTGAAATTATACTTCTTTGGGCACGAAAGAAAAAATTATGAAAGTGAAATTTTAAAAATACAGGAAGAATTTAGCAACGATGCAACACAAAAACAACACCATGAAGTTGTTATTTAATTTTCACTATTTTAATCGATTTACTTGTCCGAAGTACTAGAGTATGAAAGAATTTGATGATAGTGTCGCCAAGCGATTATTTAATAACCAAAAATTATACTGTGACCGTATTTGTTCGAATTATCGCAGCTACCAGGTGATCATGAGTTGCTAAGAGAAACAATGCGTATTTCTTTCATTTTTGATAGTCAAAAATTATACTGTGACAGCATTTGTTGCAGCTACCATGCGATCATGAGTAGGTAAGAGAAAAAATACATAGGTATTTCTTTCATAAGGTGGATTTAGATACGTCATAATTTATTTTTCTGCTGGCTTCCTATTTTAAGCCAATTATCTGCCAGATAACATCAAATTCGGTATATATTTATTTGCATTATAAATTATTAAATACTGAACACATATTATTTTACGTAGACACCGATCTACATCAAATAGATGCTTGATTTTTAGTCAATGTTTGGTCGATTGTTGTTCTCTTCTAGTTCATATTTTTACAAGATACATACTAAATTTATACACTTTAACTTGTGTGCAATAAATTTGGAATATATTCAGTTTGCCGAAATTGCGAATTTCACTGTTTTTCTAAATAAAAGATAAAAACGATTTGAAAAAATTAGGGCTCGGCCGCAATTATTTTTGTTACAAAAAAAATACTAAAAGACCTGTATATTTTGTGTTGCTAAAGCTTTTTCACTATTTTCAATTTATAATAAAACGCTACACACTTATTAAAAATATAAATAAAAGTGTAAATAATAAAGGAATAAATACAAGAATATATAAAATAGGAGCGTAAATTTAAAATGAAAACGGTAAAAAATATTTAATACAAAAAATAGAAGCTTTATTGTAACTAATTTTTTTATTATAAAATAATCGCGGCCGAGCCGCATTTTTTTAAATACGTCTTTTTATATATATTCTTTAATTTTCAAATAACAAAAAAGTGAAACTTATATTTTAGGCAAACTGAAGTCATACCCTAAATTTATCAGTTGACAGAATTTCATAATAATCTCGATGATATTCACCATTCGGTAACCTGACAGTAATTAAACACGAATTAAAAACAATTATATACAATAGGTTTCACTTCTAAAACGGAGTTGGGTTAAAATATAATTTAACATTAAATTATTTTTTTTTTCAAATTAATAAATATTTTCGAGCGACTGAAACATTTTTTTACTTTCACTCTGCAATCTTTGCTGCCTACTGTTTGAAAGTTTAGAAACACAAAAATGCTTAGTAATATTTTTGAATATGTTATACTTGTTGATGAAATCATTTATCGTTATTCTTTTTGGAGAATCATCGTGAATCACTCATATATTTTGACAGCAAAAAAAATTCAAACATGAATAGCGTGGTAGACCACCACAGCATCGGTATATGGACTCGTACTTAAGCGGCAAATATCTCGCACGCAACGAAGATCACAGTTGTGTCCTCAGACCAGTCTTCTCATTACCCAACCTATCAGTATGATAAACGTATCTGTCTTCTCATTACCCACCCCGTGGTGAAATGTATCTGTTCGCTGTCTACTCGTTTTGTTGTTATTGATTACTTTTATTTGACTCTTTTCTTATTATATTTATTAACACGCTTGTTAATAATATCGTCACCGTGGTGTGCTGGGTTGACCACAAGGCATACAGCCTTTAACGATGCGGCGCACCACGGGGACCTGGGTTCGATTCCCGGCCGTTCGACGAACGGGGCTGGGCTGATGTTATGGTTGACTGCATCAATTGCATACATTAAAGTAGATAAATAAAAAAAAATAATTAGCCGCGTTGTCGTATATAATTTATATAGTTCCAATTTAAATTTACATTCTCAATTTATCTTATTTGGCTTGCTTTAAAACATATTTTTAGATGGCAGTTAATTTTAAATTATATTTAAATTATTTTCGAAAATTACAAAAAGTTGGTTTTTAACGTCGATAAATTATAACAAAAATATTGTCGTAAATTGTAACAACTGTAGTTATGCAAACATATTGCTTTGAAATATATTTTTAGATGGCAGTTAACTTCAAATTATATTTAAAATTATTTTCGAAAATTTCAAAACATTGGTTTTCAAAGCTCATAAATTATAATCAAAAAATTGTCGCAAATTGTAACAACTGTGGTTATGGAAACGTATTGCTTTGAAATATATTTTTAGATGGCAGTTAACTTCAAATTGTATTTAAAATTATTTTCGAAAATTTCAAAATCTTGGCTTTCAAAGCTCATAAATTATAATCAAAAAATTGTCGCAAATTGTAACAATTGTGGTTATGGAAACGTATTGCTTTGAAGTATATTTTTAGATGGCAGTTAATTTCAAATTGTATTTAAAATTATTTTCGAAAATTTCAAAATCTTGGTTTTCAAAGCTCATAAATTATAACAAAAAAAATTGTCGCAAATTGTAACAACTGTGGTTATCAAAACGTATTGCTTTGAAATATATTTTTAGATGGCAGTTAACTTCAAATTACATTTAAAATTATTTTCGAAAATTTAAAAACATTGGTTTTCAAAGCTCATAAATCTTAATCAAAAAATTGTCGCAAATTGTAACAACTGTGGTTATGGAAACGTATTGCTTTGAAATATATTTTTAGATGGCAGTTAACTTCAAATTACATTTGAAATTATTTTCGAAAATTTCAAAACGTTGGTTTTCAAAGCTCATAAATCTTAATCAAAAAATTGTCGTAAATTGTAACAACTGTGGTTATGGAAACGTATTGCTTTAAAATATATTTTTAGATGGCAGTTAATTTCAAATTGTATTTAAAATTATTTTCGAAAATTTCAAAACATTGGTTTTCAAAGCTCATAAATTATAATCAAAAAATTGTCGCAAATTGTAACAATTGTGGTTATGGAAACGTATTGCTTTGAAGTATATTTTTAGATGGCAGTTAACTTCAAATTGTATTTAAAATTATTTTCGAAAATTTCAAAATGTTGGTTTTTAAAGCTCATAAATTATAACAGAAAAATTGTCGCAAATTGTAACAACTGTGGTTATGCAAACGTATTGCCTTGAAATATGTATTTAGATGGCACTTAACTTAAAATATGTAAAATACTGAAAAAATAAGGTAATAGACCTTAAAATAAACTTTCAACAAAAATTGGTTTGAATAAGATATGTAGTGTAGTTTTTGAAATATGGGATATTTTTGGTACCAACCGCAGCTTAACTTTGTTTTTCACAGTATCAAAGAAACACAAACATATACGTTTAATAGTGTTTGGTGCACGAGTCCACTTGTGCACTTGGTCGGTTTTTTACTAATTTCACTCGAATACAAGTAAAATTAAGTGTATCAAATCATTATTCAGATGCATCAACTTAGCCACTTTACAGTTGTTCAAATGTAACACTTCACTTCGCATGCATACGTGTGTATGCATAGCAATATTATATCGGTATATTCTTAATTTTGTGTTAAATTATTACATAATTTAAGATTCACAATTAAATGAAACTACGTGATGTTGTATTATTTCTACTTTCTTTAAGTTCTTTACCGCGACCTAGGTTTCGTTGTATTACAACATCTTCAGGTGGGCTATTAGCAAAGATATCTCTTTTTTGAATCTTCGCTAATAGCCCACATGAAGATGTAATACAATAAAAGCTAGGTCGTGGTAAAGAAATTAAAGAAAGTAGAAATAATACTACGTCACGTAGTCTCATTTAATTGTAATAAAATTGAATTTATCCTACATATACAATACATATACAGTACCATTTTGTCCAATTAAAAGAAAAAAAATTATTGCGCCAACGAATATGTTCCAATTTTTTCACAAAAGTTATAAAAACCTATTAAACAACGTCGTGTACCTCAATTTATATAAAATTTATTTCAAAATCCGCTACGATAATTTTTGATCTATAGAAACAAGCAACATAGCTTATTCGATTTTCTCAATTTATATAAAATTTATTTCTTATTCGATTTCCTCAATTTATATAAAATTTATTTCAAAATCCGCTACGATAATTTTTGATCTATAGAAACAAGCAACATAGCTTATTCGATTTCCTCAATTTATATAAAATTTATTTCTTATTCGATTTCCTCAATTTATATAAAATTTATTTCAAAATCCGCTACGATAATTTTTGATATATAGAAACAAGCAACATAGCTTATTCGATTTCCTCAATTTATATAAAATTTATTTCTTATTCGATTTCCTCAATTTATATAAAATTTATTTCAAAATCCGCTACGATAATTTTTGATCTATAGAAACAAGCAACATAGCTTATTCGATTTCCTCAATTTATATAAAATTTATTTCAAAACAATGTCTCCTCCTTTTTGATATCCTTTCAGAAAGTTACTTATAAAGTTCAAAAAGTATGATCGAACATTTATCGTGAACTGTCTTGACTGTAGTATGTTGTGTAAACGTTCAAATAAAAGTAAAAAACATGAAAAAATACAGTATCTCATCGACATTCAGACAGTAAATGGAAATTCGGATGAATGTTATTGAAAGCTTTGTGGTCGCTTATGATTACTATATATTTATTAACTAAACATATATGTATTTATGTATTTTAATGTATCTGACTGACACATATGGCGGAATTATTGCTCTGAAAGCAATCTCTTACAGCCAACCAGAACACCAATCCAGCCCCGCCCGCGGTGTGTCGCGCCGTCAAAGGTAGTATGCCTTATGATCAACCCAATACACCACGGCGACGACTCGTATAACTATACACGATAAAATGAAACATGTTACATCTGTTAGAAAATTAAAAATAGAAAGTTATATAATGAAAATAGAAAGTTATATAATGAAAATAGAAAGTTATATAATGAAAATAGAAAGAAAATAGAAAGTTATCATCTAACAATTACTCAAATACGACGTACACACGGTCGCGCGAACGTACTCGTGCAGACTACACGCGGCATGAACGCGAGCATCTTCACGCACACAAGCACGATTTTAAGCTATTTTCATTTAGTTTACCTTTTACATAAATTAATTTCTTTCCTTTTTCCATCCCAATTTATGTAAATACTTATAATTATTTTACGAAAACATAATTTATTATTAATTTTCCGTCTCGGGCTATATGCAATATGTACTCATAATATATTTTAATTTCTTGTTTTTAATTTTAATTAAAAAAAATCTTTTGATCAAAAAAGATGTTTACTAACACAACTAATATTTATATTATGATAAAAATTTTATATGACTAAAAGATATTGCTTCCGCAACAATAAGTTACACGACATACGATTAGTTCTTTCTTCTTTAATAAATTAATAAAATTGTATACCTTTGGCGTTAAGTCTGTAGAAAATCATTATTCGCAATTAAATGAAACTATGTGATGTAGTATTATTTCTACTTTACTTAAATTATTTTTCCTACGCCCTAGGTTTCGTTGTATTACAACATCTGCAAGTTATTAGCAAACAATTTTAAATTAGATTAGAAAGAGACAAAAAAAATCAATAAAAGCAGTAAATATATCAAGACAATTATCAAAGTCTGAGTCTCACCCAAAAGTGAGCAATTACCAAAGTCTTGCTAGTAAAGTCTTGCTAATAGCCCAATTGAAGAAGTTGTCATACAGCGAAACCTAGGTCGTGGTAAAGAATTTAAATAAAGTAGAAATAATACTATATCACGTAGTCTCATTTAATTGTAATAAAATTGAATTTATCCTACATATACAATACCGTGGATTTCAAAGATTTTGTCCAATTAAAAGAAAAAAAATTATTGCGCCAACGAATATGTTCCAATTTTTTCACAAAAGTTATAAAAACCTATTAAACAACGTCGTGTACTGTGTAAAGTACACACAAAAAAAACAATACTGCGTTAGTTGACAATGAGCACTGTCACATTCGCAAGCGCAATCAAGATCGTTTGATCTGGTGCCTGTAAGTCTCTGCGGTACTTTTCGAGATATGGAATTTTAATAGTTGTTAATCCTGTCCCCAATTTTCGCAAAATTTCGAGGATATATGTAAATAAATATAAAATTTTGCATTATTACGTATGCCACTAGCATTTGTCTGACAGCTTTCACGTGACACCAATGTGGTGTCATCAGTATTTATCCGATAACTTTGACGTGCACTTCACCGAACGGCATAGTGTTAATACATAAATATTTATTAAACTGTAATAATTAGAAACACTTATTAAATTAAAATATCAATCAACAGCAGTATTGATCATTGTTATAGTGCGTATAACAAACAATGATACAAAGACATAACAATGATTTAACATCAATATAGCCTTTCTGACAAATCGACAGATTCCGTAGCGACATTTCTTAATATGTCGATCATATATGATATTGCATATATGATATTGCATGCCTGCAATTGACGAAGGTTTGGGCACTATAAAGACTTAACTGTAGTTTACGTTTAGTATGAACTAAGCAACCTTCATAAATTCAATATTCCGACGCGTTCCAGAGATTTTGCAACAACTATAATACCGGTCTTAATCGAGCTCTGAATAAACGACGATTTTATTCAAGAGGCCAAGCGAAACCTATATGTGTCGGTCTACCGCATGCATGCAATTGATGAAGTTTTGGACACTATAAAGACTTAACTGTAGTTTACGTTTAGGATGATCTAAGTAACCTTCATAAATTCAATATTCCGACGGGTTCCAGAGATTTCGCAACAGCCATAATACCGGTCTTAATCGAGCTCTGAATAAACGATGATTTTATTCAAGAGGTCAAGCGAAACCTATAAACAATAGTAAGAGGCGCACAACTGATTAATCAAAGAGCTTGCGACAATACAAACGGAGACATTGTTCCCGTAACCGGTTACCTCGAGCGCGCACAATACACATCTGATTACGGCATAATGCTGGAAGATCTTAATAATTGAATGCGTTTGTTCGCCTCTTATGAACGGACCCAAGAGCCGCTCGCCGCTAGGTACTTTATCTATAGAAAGAGACCAGCATCCGAAAAGCGATGCTGCGCCATTTTAAAATAATTGCTTGTAATTTTAACTTATGTTTGTCCATGTACGCCAACGGTACCAGAGGAACTAATGTTATAGAACTTCAGAATGGAACTCAAGTACAGCTGAATAATATTAGATTTGGGTAACCTTCATATGCAATAAAAATAGAAAGTATGTATGTATAAGAAATTGTATACATGGGTAATTATAAGAATTATGTGTAAAAATATTTAATAAATGTGCCTTTCGGTCCTTTACGGAGTTAGGTCTAAGTTCTTCGAAATGGTAATTTGTAATAATAGTAATAAAATAAATGTATATTTCGAAAATCGAACCCGTTCCACTGAGGAGATACTACTATGCTTGAGCTACTACTATACTAATTTGTTTTTTATAAATTAGTGGCAATTTCAAAATTATGTGCATCACGTCAAAATTAATTTGACACGAGAAAATTTTCCTTCGATAATTTTCATGACTTTTGTTGTGTTTTCAATAAACAACAATGTTACGATCTTCGAAATGGTAATTTGTAATAATAGTAATAAAATAAATTTATATTTCGAAAATCGAACCCGTTCCACTGAGGAGATACTACTATGCTTGAGCTACTACTATACTAATTTGTTTTTTATAAATTAGTGACAATTTCAAAATTATGTGCATCACGTCAAAATTAATTTGACACGAGAAGATAGTCGTTCGATCATTTTTATGACTTATTGTGTTTTCAATAAACAACAATGTCACGATCTTCGAAATGGTAATTTGTAATAATAGTAATAAAATAAATGTATATTTCGAAAATTGAAGATACTACTATGCTTGAGCTACTACTATACTAATTTTTTTTTATAAATTGGTGGCATTTTGAAAATTTTGTGCATCACGTGAAAATTAATTGACACGAGAAAATTTTCGTTTGATGATTTTTATAACTTTTGTTGTGTTTTCAGTAAACAACAATGTTACGATCGATTTCAATTAGCATTTTACGATGAACCTCTATTCGGCGTTACTATTTACAACTGGTTTAACGAGTTCAAGTATGGTGGTACCAATCTCATTAATTACCTGCTTGAGAGATGTCCCTCAGCAGCGGCAAGTGAAGGTAACATCAGAGCTGCGCGGCACACGATCAACACTGACAAGAGAGAAACCTATCCGCAGATGCGGAAAAATTTAGGCATTGGTCAGATATGGATAATTCTATATGAAAATGTAGACGTCACGAATTAGGTGGATACCCCATGACTTGGCCGAAGGTCAAAAATACCATCACATTGATTGGTGTCACGAAATGTTAAAAAATTCAACGGATGTCCCCTAAATGCTATATTCGACATCCTCGCGTATGACAAAAGCTGCAATCAGAAATTAAGTTAGTCTGCACAGTGAGTGTTTCCTTCTAAAGAATTGCCTATAAAAGTTAAGAAAGAGCGAAACGCTGGAAAAAGGGTGGTCACTGCGTTCTTCGGTCAGACAGGTTATTGTGAAACGATTATTCTAGAAAATAATAGAGCAGTTACCGGAGATTGGTAAACTAGCAATTGTGTGGCTGCTGTTTCGCAAAAAGTTCGAGGGCAACGCCCTCACAATAGAATTCACATTCACCACGACGACACCTCTGCACCACGACGACATCTAGGCTAAACGAATAACCGAATATTTGACTACGTCGAGTGTAAAAATTATGGGCCATCTGCCATACAGCTCAAACCTCGAACCATCCGATTTGTATTCACTCCAAAGAACAAAAGATAAACTGCGAGGAATACGATCCCCCGGCGACGATGAAGCGGTCACTGCTCTCAAAAAGGCAGTGGAAGAGACGTCCAAGGAAAAGAGGGCCGAAAGCTTCTCTCGGTAGTTCCATTGCATGGAACGATGCATACAGCGTCGTGAAAACTATTTTGAAAAATAATACACATTATTCATAATACAAAAGAATTTTGATTTTATAAAAATGTTCAGTTTTACCTTTTGTACCTTACACATATGTAGTATTGCTTTCAACTATATTCTACCCTATGTACCCTAATAACATTGCAAAGGATGCCAACGAAATAATCCTCTACGAAATTTATGACTTTTCTCTAAATCAGTATAACCGTTTATGTATACAATGTATAATGTGTATATACAATTTATAATATCTGTAAAGCCAATGGGAAGACCAAACAAAAAGAACGGGGTCAAAATCTATCTATAATAAACGAGAACTTTATGTACAAGTGGTTCTCGAACAATAAGCAAATAAACAGACATACAAATGTTATAGTTTATAAATACGGGGAGACAGATACCGATTTAGATCTCAGTCACAAAACACGGATATTTAGTACGGTGATGACTATTTTGAGACGGACAACTTTTTATCGTGTTTTTCGATTTATTCACCACGGCAAACGGAACACGTGTCGGTATATTTCATTTTCGTCTAATCCAAATTGAGATAAAACAGGCACGGTGAATTATAAATGTAGAGGGTGCAGTTATACTAAATTATATGCAGGGTGCAATTATGCTAAATTATATGCAGAGTGCAGTTATACTAAATTAGACGCAGAGTGGAGTTATGCTAAATTATATGCAGGGTGCAGTTATACTAAATTATATGCAGGGAGCAGTTACACTAAATAAAAAGAAACTTTCATGAAAATAATTTACTCAATCTGAAAGTTTGTTTCTTAAACAATGTCATTTGTGTATGTATTATTTTAATTTCTTTCACAAAAGTGCTGGCTTCTAACCGGCAGATTGCAATAATTACTTCAATACAGATTTTAATGCTTAAGAAGAGTCGAACATGAAAAAAACATTTTAGTTACTCTTTTGTCAGACGCCTGCTACGCCTTTATCGTGCTTAAATACAGCATATTTGCAGAACATCTTACAGTACACCCGTGATATAGTTAGTATATAGAAATTCTATTTGTTAACATTGGTGGTATCATATAAATAAACCAAACAAATGTGGCCTGAAATCTCACATGGGCTAAAATGTTTTCAATCACACATAGAAATGTGTTACAAAAACAAATAAAGGAAATAGTTATAGAAATTTTAAATCATAGAAAAGGTCTATGATGAGGCCGACTATTAACCGCGCCATCGGAATATTTTATATGTCAAAGAATAATAGTAAAATATAAATTTCACTTTAATTATAAACGAATAGCAAATTATTCTTTCAACACTGTTAAAACGATAGTTTCACAACAAAAAAGCTAAGATCAACAATATATTTATTAGTAAATTATAATAATTTTTATTGCAAATATAATAAAAAATGTTTAAAAATAATTTATACATCGAACGGTACATTTAATAGATATAAACAATTGAGAAAGTTGCAAAACAAATGTAAAAAACTAAATAAATTTAATAAAAACACTCAGTATTTTGCAAGAATATATATATATATATATATATATATATATATATATATATATATATATATGAATCAAGTATGTCAAAAAATTGAATTATAGCATTTCATACCCACTATTTATCCTATATGAATTGAGGTTGGCGTGAGGGTACAAACTGATAAATATATAGATGTTTTGATCTAGTAAGGACTACCACTATTAGAACAGTTCAAAAATCATAGACCTATGACAAAGGGTAAAGGATCTCAATATAAGGATTCCGTTACTTGAATTACTTTAACTTTATTGTAACCCCGACAAATCTATTGCAGTATTAATAACTAAATTTCATTGCGGTTTGTACATGCTCTTCAGAGCCAGAAGGATTAAATGAATTTAAAACAGGATAAAACATAATCGGAAGCTAGATGGGAATCAGCATGGTGCATAATAATTAATCTAGCTGCGATATCAATTTTGTTGCACAGACTGTACTTATTCATTAATATGGTAATAATTCAATATTATATCAAGTGAGATTTTTTTAATAAAATTATTCAGTGAACAATCGACATAAGGTTAGGAGTAAAGAAGCAGAATGACCATTATAAAAACATCCGTTCTTTTATGTAACATAAGATTATGTTACATAAAAGAACCGAGGTTCAACTATAAGGTATTTATCAGGTTCAAAGTGAGTAAAATTCATTATTAAATTAGTTAATTCGGTCAAACTAAAATAAATTGTAAAGAAAATTTTAATAAATTAAAAAGTTAACCGTATTATTAAAAAAGGACAATTCTATGCACTACATATAAAAACATTGTATCTAATTCTAAATTCCCAAATCACACTATAATATGGGGTGTCTCGTTTTATTATTTTCACAAAGTAAACAAATATTTTCTCGGTTAGAGTGTCACAAGGCTCCGCCATTAATATTACAGAACATAAAAATAATTTTACACAGATCATAATATATATGCACGCTATTTTAGTGACTGCTGAATTCAAATCAAAAACTTGCCCGCACTATGCAGTTTAGAATTAAAAAGTATCCAAATCGCCCTACTGCGACTATTTATAAAATTTCGTCCATCGATTTACAAAATGGCCTTCTCAACATTTTATTTATATTTTATATATTAAAATATCCAATTATATATTAGATTTGGAAAAAAAATTAAAAACAAAACAATTTATCATAGTAAATACTTTCATACGAATATAAAAGAATTCCGCCTACAATGGAGATCTAATTTTATGTTAAATCCCAATTAAGTAGCCGTTATCTAACACTTTGCTAATACACTTTAAAGTCCCCCATGACAAAAGTCAAAATAATTAGTAACAGTAAACGAAATAAACCGCCGATTACAAATAGTTACCTCGCCGAACGGCATTTACATAATTCATGAAAGCAACGCTCTCAACAATAAAAATAACCTAATTACACAACATGACAACAATCGATATGAAATGCAAATGCGCCAAACATGACCTAACGTTATACTGAGCATTGCAAAATCAGCTCTAGGAACGTGACGACATAATGCAGATAAATGCATTCACGCTAATGCCGATATTAAATCATAATTTAATCAAATGAATCATACAACTGTGGTTATCTTAGTATTAATCAAACTATGCGACTCGAATGCCGTCGAGAATCTATTCCGCAACGCCGCAATGACAAGGATCAATACGAGACGAAGAAAAATAAAACCTCGCGCCATATTATACGTTAATGCAACGATAATAGTAAAGGCAAGCCCGGAGATAAAAAAGCAAAATCAAACGATAATACAATAAAGATGATCTCACCATAGTCCCAGATACACTTGATACATTATAAAAATATACAATATTATGTACACAACAAATATTACTAACTAAAAACTGTACATTATTTGACATAAGCCTTGAAAATGACTCAGTCCGTGTTTACGGCCGCCATATTGCTTAGTGGCGCGTGGCACGCTTTCCCGGCGCCATCTAGCGTGGCTGTGACGAAGCGAGAAAGCTCTACCCGGAGCCGGCTTCCCGTTGCTCCAGGGCACTTCGAGTGACGCCGCCTAGATGGCCCACAAGGCGGCGTCGCGACGCCGCCGCCGCCCGCCCTCGTGATAAACGTTGACTTAACGTATTTTACTTGTTTATTTTTATGTAAATTAAAATATAACCGTACTATAACTAAGAAATAATAAAGTAGAATATAACAGTCCTAAAATTAAGGAAACATATACACAGTAGACCAGTGAAGCTCAAAATTGAATTGGACAAATTGAAATGTGTTACAAAAACTAGTTCATCGTAACATATTATAAACGTCATATATGTAGATCATAAAACGTAAATAAACTGTAAGTAAAAGCCCCAGTCTCCCACAGCACAACCGAGATATTTACTTTCCCGTTTTCAAATTTAATTATTACAACGAAGTGATTTTAGCATTCGGCAGCCAATATTAACGAGAGTTAAGAAGCTTATTAAGCCCACTCTGGGAATATTCACTTAATCACAACAGGATACAACAGTCAGAGCGAACTGAATTGCTTTAATTGAAATTATTATACAATTTTAATATAATTGATAAAACCTAACCCTAAATTATATATCAGGAAGCTTTCACATATTCCATATAGTGGTGAAAATAATTTTCAGAATACCAATATTCACAGTTCAAACAACAGATATTAATGAAATTATTCTGATCTGCAAAATCATTTCCAAAATTTATTAATTCATAGCTCAAGTGCATAGTTATTGTATTTGAGCTTTTAAGTTTAAAATGCTACAGTGGCCGTAAAAATGGAAAATTTAAACAAAATAGAATTTTGTTTAGGTTTTATTACGTGATATAACAAAAAATTAAACATTTATATAAATACATACAGTCATTATGAACAATACCTTTGCTTTGACAATAAAATTCATATTTATATCGGCAGCACAAATTTAAATCTATACTGTCTACATTACGCGCGTGCCAAAATTTACAAGCATCCATCCAAATGGAATCCATTTTTTTAGCAAATTAATATTTATAAACTCATAAATGTGTAAACGTTACTTAAATGTAAAAGAATATGAAAAACATATAAAGAAAAATTATTTCGAATTGAACTTCTAGTCTTCCATGACAAAACTTGTAATTACAACATTTTTAGCATTACCTAAACTACGTTTTATTCAACAACTCACTCTGCGTTTGTTAATTTAAAAAGTTATTTTGAATCGAACCTTTAACATTCCGTGACAAAACTTGTAATTACAAATTTTTAACATTACCTAAACTGCGTTTTATTCACAAGTCACTCTGCGTTTTATTCAAAAGAAAATGATTTTGAATCGAATCTCTAATATTCCGTGACAAAACTCGTAATTACAAATTGTTAGCATTACCAAAACTGCGTTTTATTCAACGTTCACGGTAGTATTTAACACGTAGTAATATTCGCGTGATGTACTATAAACTTGTAACTTGTAATAATTTGATGAAAAATGGAAATAAAAAAACGGTCACGATATTTTTGTGTATTTTAATACAGAGAATTGATTTCATTACTCATTACGAAAATAAACTGTATCTTTTAGTTTATTTCGAAGGTCCCATTCGAAGCTATTGTATATATTTATTTGTACTTGAAATAATAGTTTAATTGAATAATCACTGTTAATCACAAATACTGTTATAAAAAAATAGTAACACTTTTATTTAACGAACATATACATCTTTATTCAAAAAACCACACTTTAATCAATTGAAGTAAAACAAAAATTATTTTCTCGACTATTAAAACAAAATTAATTATAATTTAAGTACAGTTACAAGCTTTATAAAATTTGTGTATTATGGGTATATTATTTAGGAACTTAAAGTAGCTATTTTATTTTATGTGGTACATACACTGGAAGAGTTTTTCCAAAACCATGCAAAAATCACAATTGAGGCAGAGTACCTCTTTAGACGACGTGAAGGAGCTTTCGAGTCATCAAATATGAAAAGATAGCCGTAATCATTGTACCTCTTTCCAAATGACAAAATGATCACTGGTTTGCACCCAAACAACACCCAGATCCACTTATCGCAGGCTGAACAGCAGCGAACAATGAATAATCATGACAACCCTGAAGTAGCTACTAGTCTCCATAATTTCAAATCTAAACGATAAAAGATCTTTTGTATTGTTATTTGGGAGTTGCTAAATGAACGCTTCTATATCTTCTACTTCTTGGTTAGCACTACAATCTATTACAGGTCAAAGCTGTGTCGACAAGCTTTCTCCAGGGAATCCGGTCGGCTGCCAGCATTGAATTTTTAAAAGTTTAAAATCATTCTCGACACAATCGATCCGTCTTGTACGAGGTCTTCCTCTTTTTTCTGGTGCCCTCCACATTGGCAAAGGTCACTTTCTTGACCGACAATATTTGGTTGTTTAAATTTTCTATATAAATTTCACGATTAAACAAAATTCTTCATTTGTTATCAAAATTTTCCGAGAAGGTAATTATTACTTATAATATCCATTTTCGACATTTTAGATGATAATTATTGGATGATGTAGTACCAACCTGGAGACATCTCAATTTTCCTGCAACCTTTTCTGATCGCATAAATAACGTGTTGTATTTTTCACAGTGAATTCACTGGGTCATCGACTACTGGTGTGTCAGAATTTACCACATTCAAAGTATTTCGCGGAATAGTTCGCAGATAACCTTATTTTAGTAGGCTGTAAATGAGTAAGGCCCTTTTTCAAATTCATCTACAAGGAGGTAATTTCAACTTGACAGGTCTTTTTCGTTTCTCTTTGTTGTAGTACCTATACCCTTTAGGTGGGTCGGATTTTCCTTTATCGTTTAAAGTCATCCAATTTCATTTTCTTTTCATATCTTTCTTCTTCTTTGCATAAGGAATTTAATTTCAGAATTATTACTCTGGTGATAATTTTGCTCTTCAGGTAGCGGTAAATGTTGGGGCACGAATGGTTCATCTTTGTGTCTATTTCTTGATCTGATCAGTTACCTGATCCTGATGAATGTCTAGGACGCTTGTAGTTGCATGGCAATCCTGTAAAGCATAATAAATAGATCATAATTAAAAAAATACTTTGTAAAAATAAACCCTATATTATTTTATAATTATGACCAAAATACCACGACTATGCTACAACAAATTTTGTTATATCGTCACATCATATAACATCATAACATCATATAACATCGTTTATAATCACTTCGCCACGTACTGTATTCACTTAAGCAAAGCACTTGATTTTCATGATAATTACACAAAATATTAAATAAATCAGAAAAAACACTATTTGTGTTTTTTCTAAAAGTAATTTACTTACGGCGTCAAGTTTTTAGTTCAATAAACAATCCCATTTTCTCGACGTGCATACCATAGCCGGACTTTCAAATATATAACGGATGTTTTATAGCTAATTTTAGGTTAAATTCTGAGCCGGAAAAATCAGCCATGTTTTTGCTAATAAATGGATATGGCATAATGCCAAATCCATGTGTCAGCAAAACTTTCCAAAATGGAAAAGCACGCTCGTATAATTAGGGTTCGAACGGGATATAGACCAACAATCTCGATGTTTTCACGTTTTTATGACCGTTACTTTCAGAAATCACGAGAGTATTTTTCAGCGAGATTTGAGAATTTTTTCAAAATAAATTGCTTTAAAAATAAATAATATATTTCTGGACTCGTATTCTAACAAGTTTTCTTTTGATGTCTCAATATGAAATTTTCTCGCCTCCTCTCTTAACGCCCAAAATGAAAATTCAACTTTTTATACATAACCTGCGTTATTAAATCATTTCTTCCTAAAACTAAACTTCAACTTTCTCCGTCAAATTATTTTCGATACAGACTGTTACTGAAATGATTCCTGGTATTCCATTTTAAAATTTTTTGAAAGCAAAATACCATATAATTTTCTTTAGTAGATAATCATTATCCCAGTCGTGAATAGTATAAGTAATCATTATCGCAGTCATGCGCATATACAGAACTCACAAAAAGACTAGTACCGTTTTGTTTTTCAGACTAAAATTTTTGAGTTTCGAATGTGTGCCTTGAATTGAAATGTGAGTTTTTAATTTTAATATTAACACTAGTTACGTAATAATATTAACAGCACTTGATTTAAATACTTACATTGCGGAATTTTTGTTAATTTTTTTAAAGCCATTGGAATTATAAAAAATATACTTCAACATTGATCGATCAACATAAGCGACTAATTAATTCAAATTTGAAACAAAATAATGTTTCCGAACTATTCTTTAAAAAAAGCATTTTAGAAAAACATATTTCTCTTGACTAACGACAAACGCTCCCCTCCTATGTTATAGTCAGCTATAGTTTGTGATAATACAACTAAAAAAATCTTAATTAACCAAATAAAAGTTACAACAGCAATCGCGTCGATTTACAATATATTTTCAACGTTTGCATTAAACGTGTGAATTTTTGGAAGAAATGATATTAAAGCGAAAAAATATGATTTTTATAAAAATCTATAATTTCTAATACTGATAAATTAGACTAGACAGAAGTGCCGTTGATGCTACACACTGCGATCGCCAACCGCCTGCACACCGTCGTGATTCTGGACATTACCTCGAATGATAACATTGGGAGAGACTCTTATGTCCAGAAATGGACAACCATAAAAAACACGGTTTTTAATTTAATTAAATCTGTATTTATAAATCTTTGACAGGTAGATCGAAGAGAAGAGAAGACCGTTGTAACGTAATAATATAACGCAAAGGTTTTTTATAACCATTTTTCAATATATAAATTAATTTTATACGAGATAATCGTTAAATTATTAGCAGTTTAATTAAAATAATAGTTAAACTTATTTCTGACTTGAAAATTATTAATTTTAACAATATGATAATATTTGTGTATGTTGTATTTCGGATTAAGCCTCGATGTCTGATTACGCATTACAAAACAAAAACTAATTTTACCAGCCACGCCATATGTCATAATATATAAATATATAATTGGTTCGTAATTTGCAATATGTTTAAATTCTGATTAAACAATCATCATAAATTATCAAAATATGCGGAGAAAACCTATTAATATTATTGTGCTACAGTAGGCAGGCAAGAGTGATTGGTTTTTATGTCTTCATTTAATTATTTATTACTACAACTCCAATTTAGTAGTAACTGCAATAGGATACTTAAAGCGTTCAAACCGTAACTGTATGAACAATAAAAAAGCACATTCACAAATTCAATAAAAATATTCATTAACTAGGTATAATTTATAGACAAAAAACTTGCTGAGTACTAATCGAATGCACCTTTTAACATTTAAGGTTTAAACATTTAATAAGGTTACCTCATATTTATATTCCATTCACAAGTTTAAACATTTAAGGTTACCTCATATTTATATTTTATTCATAAGTTTAAACATTTAAAGTTACCTCATATTTATATTCCATTCACAAGTTTAAACATTTAAGGTTACCTCATATTTCTACTCTATTCACAAGTTTAAACATATAAGGTTACCTCATATTTCTATTCCATTCACATGTTTAAACATTTAAAGTTACCTCGTATTTCTATTGCGCTATTTGCAAGTGTTAGTATCATTTTTCACTATATAAATATTTATTACCTAGACATATTTCAAAGGCGTAAAGACATCGTGAATTTCTCAAATATTATGAAATCTAGAATGATAGCCATACTTTTCTGGTAAATTTTAAGAAAAAAAATTTTTTTTTTCGTAATTTTAACATTATTAGTTTCGGATATTGGGGAAGGAGGCATTTAATATGCACATCTTTTTTAGCATTTTTCTCGAAAATATAATATACAAATGATCATTAACCTTTTGTGACTTGGACTAGAAAAGATACAGATTAATAATTTATTTTGCAGCAAAATATTTATATTTTTCACATTTTCACAATTGTAATCATATTTAAACGTTTCATTGTCATTAACAGAACCCCTTAGAGAATAAAAAAAAGAAGTAGAAACTCTAAACATTTAAGGTAACAATGCACGTAAAGCTCACTACTCAAGGCCGAATGAGGTATTTGGTGGACGCGTTGTACGAGTATATCGCCATGATAATGTCGCTCGGCACCCGGTGCGCATACACTGCAGGACGCTTAACACGTGCTGGAAAGATGATCAGTTGCGAAAAAAACTATTCTTTATAACTGTTTTATTTTGTTCTCAGGAACCCATAAAATGTATACTTACTTTTACAATAATTTGTATAGAATTCGAAATGAATATGTAACAACTGTTTCTTTAATACAAAACTTACTCCCTTAAAAATTCTCAGTCCAGTATTTTTATATCAAACGCTTTCTGAGTAAAATGGTTGTACCAGACGGACATACGAACCCATGAACGATTCTATAATGTTCCTTTTTTTTATTTTCGAGGCAACCCTAAAGAAAGAGAAAGAAATTAAATCTAACCACTAACAGCACATGTAAGTTCACCTCACCTCAAATTCAGCACAAGACTATAAGACACGTCACTATCTGTACAGAGAACCGCATGATATTTTAGCTAACTGTGAAACGATCAAATTAAGTATGGTCTTTTAGTTACAGGCTAATCTATAATACGTGACGCCAATACACAATAAAAAATAAAGCTATTAAAAAAAACAAGAAGTTGGTAATGTACGAGAAGTACATACCGAAGTTAACAAACAAAATTGTTCTTCACAAAATTGTGAAGAACACATCACAAATTGTTTTTCACACGCGGCATAAATTTTCTGTCCCATAATATTATGTCATATATCCTTTTTTGGCCCACATAAATTATATTGGAACTCGCGGGTCAAGTTGTTCGCCGTACCTCTGTCCCGAATCGATCTACACATATTATGGCATCCCATTATACGGTATGTAAACTGTTACCTCATAAGCATAATTGAATGTGATGTTTTGTAGTGAAGTCCAATTCTAGGATTTTTTAGTAAACTGGAGACAAAATTATGATAAATAAATATTACAATCCTAAGTCTATGTTAATATGTCTAATAAATATATTTGAGGCTAAATAAAAATTATTATTATTAATATTATTATTATTTTTATTATTATTACTATTTTTTTTTAATTTTTTTTATTAATGCGAAACGTTATCCACAAAAAGGTGACTAACTCTAGTTGCGCAGATATACTATTAGCATCACCGACACAGCCGGTTTACAACTAGCACCTGTAAAGAGACATATCATTATACAATTATCTTATATCCACCCATCTAGACCAGGTCTTCTCAATTTTGTTTTGGTTGCAGACCTCTTTTGCTAAAACTATTAAAACCGTTCTTCCAGTAATTTAGTTTACGTACTCTAAATAATAAATTTGTACTATGCTTGATATTAAATTTTTCACTAGATATCAATAATTCAATTTTTTTTTCACTAACTAATAAATAAATGAGTAAAGATAAAATCGCCAAATCTACTCCAGGGAGTCGATATCCATCAATTTACGAATGGGTGATCTAGACAATTAGAATATATTTCCTCACTACAGCGCTGTAGGCCGCAATACTAGCATGTAAGTTGGAGGAAGTTTTTGTCACCGTCTTCACTATTTGTCATCCAAGACTTTCTGCTTCTTCGTAAATGACACAGTAGCTTTTAAGAAATCTAGGTTGATTCACAATAAAATAGGTTTAGTTTTTCGCGGTAGCTCACCGTTTATTAAATTATTTAAAACGAACAAAACTACCTTTATTCCTTCAATTTAAAAAAAAATTAAAGTAAATATTTTTTGTTTCACTTTTGGGCCGAAAATCGTAAGTTTGGAGAAAAATAAATGAGTGTGATCTTTTATAGAAAAACTATACGTATGTATGTATAAAATCTTACGTATAAATACCTAAAAATCTAAGGATATTTTCGTAATTCAGAAATTTATATTTTTATAACTCTATTTTAACATATCTACTTTGTTCAATTACCAAAAAACAAAAAATATGTATGCACAATGTCATTCATGTTGACCTCGTGCATCCAATTCATCCTTAACTGGCATATATAACAAATATTCATATAATTGAATAATAACACCCACAAGTTAGAAAACCTATATCGGCGTATGCCCCGTTTTAGTTAATGGATGTCGAACACGAAGTCTATTTTGTTACATGAATCTCTGCTTCTTTGATAATAATAATATTGATTCCAAAAAAGAAGAAATATCTTCTCCATCGCCCACTGTGATTAAATTTGAAATCACTGCCAATTAGAAATCGCTTTTAAAAACAATATTCATGGAAGGCCTAACGACACATGATGTTAAACATCTATTTCAAGTGTCGTATTCGAATTTAGACTTAAGCAAATTTCATTTTAATAATAATGATATTATACACAGATGACACATGTGATCGGCGCTTGTCAAATAAGAATATCCCCAAAATTATGGAAAACAAAACTCTATATATTTTAGTTCTTTTTTACAAATTTTTTTACTGATATGCTCTTTTTTAATAACTTATAAAATATCATGATTTTTGCATTTTTTCTCTTTTATTTCCCTTATATTGCTGAAACTAATTCAAATTAATATAAAGGAAAATTAGTATACTCCAATGTACTTAACAAAAACACGAAATTTGAATTTTAAATTGAAAATTAGCAATTTTGACTTCAAATTCAATTAAAATTACAAAAAGTCAAATTTTGTAAAATCATTTTGATTTGCCTAATGCCTAAAAAAACTAAAACAAATTGAAGATCCTAGAAATTAGCCATAGAGTTTAAAAAGTTTGCTCAATGATTTTGTTCAGTTTTTTAGCATATTTTTGACGCCGTAGAAAGTTAAAAAGATTGCAAATAAAAACAAAAAAATATAGATCCTCATTTTCACGTTCGATCCACGTTTTTTCTCGATTACTTTGTCCGATTTTTATTTGATAACAGCCGGTCAATACATCCTATAAACTAGTTTTTGATTCTAAAACATGTGCCATGTCGTAAAATTTTTAAATAATTTCTATTTATTTTCAATAATTCAAAAATATTAAAATGAAACCTTTGTGGAAAGTTCAAAGTATCTGTTTTTTATCAAAATAGTTTCAATTCACTACCCAGGAAAACTTTAATGAAATAGGTTCCGCATTTCGACTAAAAATGAAAGTATTTTCTTTGTGCTATTTTATGTTTTATGTGTAGACGACTTTAATTCAAATTTGATCATTTTGAATTGAAAAAGTAGTAAAGTTTTTTTTTTACTTAATTGGTATATTTATTGCATCTTATGTATTTGATTATTAGAGACGCGAGTGTCACATTGAAACTTTTGGTCTCGGTTTATTTTTAAATATCATGAAAATCGAAATTTACGCAAGTTCTTAGTTCTCAAGTTGTTTATTTCCAAGTTTGTCACATTTATAAATCTGAATTATTAAGAGATGGAAATCTTATAATAATGGTAGTATCAGACTATTCTTACATAGCTGCTGGTCTAGTTTGGAGGGAATTTTGTTTTTCAAAACTAGCATTTCTAATCACTGGATGAAAAATGAAAATTTATTCTAATAAATCTACAATTAAATGAAACTACATTATGCAATATTATTTCTACTTTCTTTAAGTTCTTTACCACGACCTAGGTTTCGCTGTATTACAACATCTTCAGGTGGTAGTCCACTTGAAGATGTTGTAATACACCAGCAAAGATGTAGAAAATATTTTACATCACATAGTAAATGATATATTGTAATTAATATTATAAATGCGAAAGTTTGAATATATGGATAGTAGAAATAATACTACATCACGTAGTTTCATTTAATTGTGAATAATGAATTTCTACAGAATTAACGCCAAATATATTCAATATTTGAAAACAGCCAGCCGATTTGGCTCCACTGACGATATTATACCGTCGACTCCGAATTAAATTTCGGAAGACGATACAAAGCATTTGGTTCAACAAAACGTGCCTAAAGTCTAATAAATATATTCAACCTAGTTTTTAAATCAATATTATATTTTTATCATTTGAAACCAAGAACTAAAAACCGGCTAAGCGCGTGTCGCATACATATAGGTTAGGGTTCCATAGTAGTGGAAGCTTGCAGACGATATTACAATTAAAGCAATTCTTTGTTGTTCCATAAAAAAAAACAACTTAACCATATTTTCCTTGAAAATACTTGTTAAAAGCTATCTCTAAATTTTTTTAAGATTTTTTGAAGCCACTTTATATATGCGGTACCTAAAATGCTTTTTTTGGTAATTTCACTTCATGTTTATCTTCGGTTTATCTAATACCTTAGTTAATATAAACCTACATAATTTTGTACAAAAAAAATTAGAAATTATCAAAATTATAATTGGGCCTGTGACTTACGGATAAACTGATGTGGAAAGAGGAAATTTCGTTTTTAATCTTTCTTGTCTTTCATATTAAGTATTGATACATTACTGCAATAGAATTAATTTTGCTGCGCCGACTATCATAAAAAGTGATTTAAATACTCGTATTTATATTCAAATCTGATACAGAAATAAAAACCGTACACATAACCTCAAAGTCCGAACACTTATGCTGGTAAACATCAAACCTTCCTAAATATTGTCAGAAATTCAGTAATTGTCATTACAAAAATATAGATAAACCTCTTCGTTTACGCGTCATTACCACAATGTTATTCATATTTCTTCCTGTATGCTATCTTCTGTCCCTTACTCGTATACGGCGCTGACTTGTCAGATTAATATCAGTTGTACCAAGCTATCATGGCCTTATGTAATCTAATTTACCTTGTTTTTGTAAACGGCTGTCTAATTTTAAACTGGAAGTCTATGTAATCAATTGTCTTAGAATGTAAGCCCGTATCATAATCAAATGATAAGATTTAATATTTTTAATAAAATAATTCTGAATTTATTGCCATATAAAGATAAGGCCATACAGTAGGTTTGAACTACTAATTATTTACTGAATTTTGAATTTTCGATAAGCTCAAATGGTCACCTTAGACATACATAAACACTACATTTCAATATATAATTTAGCTAGGGCATAACGTAATTTTTGTAGTATAACTAAAATAATAATTCAATTAACTAGAAGTAAATTGTTTCCCATCAATAAGGCGTTGGTGTTTCCTGACGGCTTTGCTCGCATAGAGTTTTATTGACTTAGCGGAATCTTTCCTTTGTAATAAAGTTACATATTAAGAGTAGCCTTGGCTAGATAAAAAGTAACTTCACTTGAACTTTGAACTTAAATAGTTGTGGCTGTAAGCTTTTTAAGCTGTATCGCCGTGACAATCTCCAGAATTTATATTTATCAATTCTTAAACCCGCGTCCTCGGTTCAAGTTTCGTGAGACAAAAAATCAATAATTTATACAAAGTAGCATTGTGATTGAGTTATAAACAAAGAGAACATTTTATACATTATCCTACGGAAACCAAGTTCGGGATTTGACTTTCGGGATACACAGTATTAACTAATACGTCCTAAAACCAAATTTACAGAATTTTTCTTACAGATAAATACTACATAATCAAGTAAAAACCTAATTATTATAATAAAAGATGTATGCCATCTCTCAGGAACTACTTCACATTTCGCCATAAAAGATAACCTATATTCTAATGCAGGCTATAATATATACTCCGCGGGTAACGCAGGCTATACTATATATCATATGCTGAAATTCGTCTATTATTATTTCTGATGCGTTCTGAATTAGGGTGTTTTGGAATTTAGCATGCTTCCATCCATATATTCAAACTTTCGAATTTATAATATTAATTACAATATATGCATTAAAATCATCTATGTTGCCTGTTTTTCATCTATGTTGTCTGTTTTTCATCTATGTTGCCTGTTTTTCATCTTGTTGACTGTTTTTCATCTATGTTGACTGTTTTTCATCTATGTTGACTGTTTTTCATCTATGTTGCCTGTTTTTCATCTATGTTGACTGTTTTTCATCTATGTAGCCTGTTTTCATCTATGTTGACTGTTTTTCATCTATGTTGACTGTTTTTCATCTATGTTGCCTGTTTTTCATCTATGTTGCCTGTTTTTCATCTATGTTGACTGTTTTTCATCTATGTTGACTGTTTTTCATCTATGTTGCCTGTTTTTCATCTATGTTGCCTGTTTTTCATCTATATTGCCTGTTTTTTATCTATGTTGCCTGTTTTTCTATACTTTCGTATCGTGTCACATTTAAAAAATCAGCCATAGCGGAACGCATACTCGTCTATCCAAGACACCTCCTTTAATAACACGCTACCAACATTTTCAATTTGATCTACCCATACCTTCGTTTTCCACGTTTTCTTTTACTTTTTAGTTTTACGGATATTTTCTGTTAGGTTTTCATCGCCTATATTTTCAATACGCCCAACTCAAAATCCCTTTCTTAATCTTTTTTTTCACATTGCTTTCACAACGAATATATGCATTTATAGCGATGCGTAATCAAACAAGAGACCCTCATAGTTTAGACGAAGTTATTGATGATATAGTGAAGAATACTTAGCTAAAATGATTTCATTTGAGTTACATTAACAATTTCAAGTGGTATAGACAACTACGAACCATACTTTATGCATGTTCCTTCTCAATTAATAAACATTAATAATTAATCGACGTACACCACATAATTGTAGAATGTGTCATTGATATATTTCAGTCAGTTCATCTTTTTTTCTGTTTATCGAAAGAAGTAATTAATAACTCCTTGTCTTTTGAAGAATTAACGAGTGGTCACCATTTAATACATCGATTATGCCAAAACACAGCAGCCAGTCTACATCCCAATAAAAATACTTTTTGATAAATCAGCCTTGTATTAAAAGGATTCTTCAAAAATAAACGCGTTTCTCGTAAATGTCCCACCCCGATGTTCTTCGTTAAGGCAACCTTATGAAAGTTAGGTTTTATAAAATTTAATTTTATTAATTACTCTCAATACATCCAAGAATTACTTAGAGGAATATAGTGAATCCAAATTGATTTGATAAATGTATAACAATCAAAATTGAATTAAACAGAGATATTTTTAACCCAGCGAAACTGTCGAAAGCAAACAAAACTAAAAAAATATCGGTAGTTCTTCTTCCGCCGAAAGCCATACTTTTCTTATCCAATTAAATTATATGGCCATCTAAGTAAGATATACCCTAACATGTTTTAATTCTATATATATTTTTCATAAGACATTCACTATCTAGCCACAAGCAACACACAATTTAAGTGTTGACAGTGAAAAAATCAAAAGCAAACATTACACAAATAACAAGTTTACGTAATTCTTAACCACGCTTATTCATTAAAAACAACCGTCCTTCGGATACTTAGGTTTAATGACATAATTACTTGTTAAAATTCACAATAAGAATTCGTGGTACTAAATTCAAAATATGATCGCAGACTAAAAGAGCACAGCTACCTTTTGACAAACTTCTGCGTTCAACGCTGAAATGTTGCTCTGTTAAATTAATAAATGTATTTATAAACACGAGCACCGTAACGGTGACGTAGGTGAGAGTAACGTAACTAGAGTTTAATCTTCGTCCAAACGAATGTGTCTTGAATTACGGGATTCCAAGTTTTATATTTTCAACATCAACTTCGCCCTAGGTTATTACAAAAATATTATTGTTGTAAAATAGGTACAATAACTAATTTTTCAATTTTTTTTATTTATTTGAAGATATATCTTTAAAAATAAGAGTAAAAACTGACCAAGTGCGAGTCGGGCTCGCACACGAAAAGCCCCGTAGCACCAAACAATATTAAAGTTATAAGTTTGCATTTCTCAAAGACTGAAAAACAAAGTTATTGCTGCGGTCGGTGCCGAACATATCCCATATCTCGAAAATTTCACAACGTACCTTATTCAAACCAATTTTCGTTGAAAGTTTATTTTAAGTTATACTACCTTAACTTTTCCAGAATTTTCCACACGTTAGTTGAAAAGTGCATATCTCATCAACTATCTATCGACTTAAATGAAAAGGTTATTTTTTTCAAGACCTATCTGACAATATCCAACACACCTGTGTGCACTGAATTTTTTTTTCATCCCTCAATTACATGCATGGAATGCCACCCTTAATATTATTTTTTTCATTATTGCACTTTTTTCATAATTGCGTAAAATACACCTGCTATCCAGTTTTCATCTATAGAAGGCCAACAGTCTCCGAGTTAAATGATTGTCAAATACGGACAGACAGACAGGCAGGACGAAATTATAACTGTTCCTTTTTAAGTTAAATGAGCAATTTCAGACAAATTAATAGGGGAAGACTAGAAAAAATATATAACATAGATGTACAAACTGTACTAAGCGAGAAGTAATTCTTTTTGATTAAGCAAACAGTTTATAGCCCGCGTTAAAATCACTGAATTATACCATTATTGACTGCACAATCATTTCCGAGTGATCATCATAATTTGCGATTTACTCATATACTTCCTTAGCTATGTGTACGTACCATATCCACAACGGAGTATTTTCCATTCCATTCCGAAAGAGATTATCTGTAAACAAAGAAAAGCGACAATTTAGATAATGTAAACATTTTTATTGTATTCGCGTTAACAATATAGTCTGGATTTATTTAGTTATGATTAAAAAAAAAAATTTTCATTGATAATGTTTTTTTATTTTATTTTTTAATACAACGAAGGTGTAATAAATCATTCACAGTTAGATCAAATAAAATTTGTGAATATTTAAACAACCAGAAGGAAAATGAGGAAAATTGCCTTTTAGTTTTATTTCGATTATAAATTAATTTAAAAAAGAGACTTATGAAACTTTGCTGTTTAAAAAAAGACTTATAAAACTTTTAAGGTATTTATACTAAAAAACTGTCAATAAAAATAAGACGATATGTTACCGTACCAGAAAAATTTAATAAATAAAAAAAAATACACTAACATTTTAGAGGTAAAATATTGGAAAATCCCTTTTAGTATTTGCGCACGTCATGAAAGAAGTACCTATATTGTATATATTTTTACTTCTATATATTTGCACAAAAACGAAGGAGAAGCATTTATATCGATGTATCCGTTAAAGATCTAAGTATAAACAAATATAATAAAACAAAATAAAGTATCGCTAATGATGATTAATATTTCTACGAATATTTACTGTATTTAATACAAATTAAATAATAAGCAAAAAAGTAAGAGCCTGAGACAACTTGATTGCAGGATATCCATTTACGTATACCAAAGTTGGAAGATAATTAACTCAAATACAACCCAAGCCCCAAAACATCGCATATAAGCAAAATACGTTATTCGATTTCTAAATTTAGTGACGGGCCCACCGCCCTGCCGTAATTTAATATCATCATAAGCATCTACGTCATAGAATGATAAAAACACAAATATTGCCAACACACCTCTCTAAGCCCGGGCAACACCGCGAACTAAAAAGAGCCACGCGCCAGACTCCATAACCCTCTTCTCTCCCTATCTCTCTCCTCTAAAAATCAATACACTCGTTTTCGTCACCGATCCAGATATATGAAGCAGGCCCTTTATTAATAACATCTTGCACGTGTATTCACGTGTATCGGCTACGTCATCATTATTACGTCACCGTTATGACGACACAGATCGATACGCGCATTCGCCCCAGCCAACTCTGTCTCCTCCGGATTCGCTTTGTCAGAGAAGGATGGAGTACTGGAAAATTTGTTAACAATAAGCCGAGCGGGGTTCGACTAATGATGACGTCAATTTTAAACAACTTAAGGTAGGTCATAGTCGCATTTGATCGAGTATGTGCGTTTAGATGCGTGTATGTGTGTGCGTGTTTAGAAAAGGGAATGCCTTAAATAATTTACGCGTCGGCAGGTAATCTGCGGCTCGGTTATATAGCACAGTATACAAATAGGTCATTAAGTATGTTCAGTCATGCACAAGTCTAAAGTCTAAAGTCTATTTTAACATTGAGTAAACGTTTATTTATTGATTCTTTAACTTATAAGTACATGAAACGACACATATTATCGATATATAATTATGTATGTGTATATGAAACTTGTTGACATAACAACAACCTATTTCTAACCAATACGGGGATAAGCCTGTATGATAAATATACAATGTTAGTATGAAATATTTGAATACACAGAGTCGGCTCTGGGCAGCAACATAATTTTTACACTTACTGAATTATTTGTGTGACAATATATATCCCGTGTCACATTAGAAATTAGAAATCTATAGAAAAAAAAATAGGAATGAAGCCGTATCTATGCGCGCATCGTGCATATACCGCTGGACGGGATTTTAATAAATATTTGTGGTTTTATACCTCAGAAGCTTGGCCAAGATCTAACGCCCGTGTGCACCACACATGGTCAGGACTCTCAGTTGGATTTAAAAATGTATTTTGTATGGATACTTTAGGAATTCGACCGTGCAATATGGTCGATAAATTTTACTCTTGTTCCGATTCGACTGGCAGTTAATGAGAAACAGAAATATGTTTTTAAAAGTCAGTAAGTCCGACTGACAGTCTTGACCGTGTGCGGTGTGCATATGGGCGTAAGACAGAAATCAACACGTTATTCCTTATGTGGTTCAGAAGTTAATTAATAAAACATGCCTTAACTTTGTTCATACAGGCCAAATAATAATTAACCTCCAGTAGATAGTATTTATATCAATTTAATTAAAGATTTAAACTTAATAAGGCATATTAGTAAATCAGCATTCTACATCTCAAAGGCACCCCCTCCTAGGTGCATCTCAAATGGAAAAGTTTAGTGACCCAGAAATGTGCAACAAAGCACATCTTTTAAAATTGATTATTATTGATATTACAATAATACAACTGTCGAAAAATAATCCTTTTCTTCACATTTGTTTATTCCTTTCCTTGATTTATTTTCACCTATAAATATTACCTCAATATTTAATGTAATTTTTAATTTTCCTGTTTGAATTTAGGATAATATTTACTTTTCTTTAACTTCAATTTCTTACTCAAAAATAAAATTATATACTTTTTCAAAATACTCATAATCTACCTTAAAAGTGGATAAATAACGCAGATAAATGTACTGAAATTATCAAACAAGGTATACAAGTAAACCTTACTTGTAGTTTAGAAAGACGAAAGTAGAGCTGATCGCAAATAAATAAGAATGACGAACACTTCGAATAATTAAGTGTTGAAATAACAAAATCTAAATTGTGAAACAAAATGTGGCAAACATGGTTACATAAAACTCAAAAATTATGACTAATCGAAGTTACATAACAAAGCATCGTGCATACGAATTTCAGCGCGTATATCGTAACTTTAAATATGACTGCATATATGTGTACCTGCATACAGTGATGTTTAAAGTTACGATATACGCGCTGAAATTCGTTTGCATGCGATACTTTGTTATGTAACTTACATTAGTCATCATTTTTGAGTTTTATGTAACCATGTTTGCTATATTTTGTTTATGTAACCATGTTTGCTATATGTTGTAGAAAGAGAGCTTATATTTTATTTTAAATGTTTTATTGAAGTAAAACTTTTTTACGCACGCTTGACTTGGGGAGTAAGCTGGCGAATGCGTGACGAGAGCGTTACAAAAAGTGTGATCGGGCGAGGCGAACGGAAGTTGAGAGGGAGATATAAGTTATTGAAGACAGAAAGAGAGAGAGTTACATTTCGTATATTACTGTAGGGACAATAGAGAGGTGCGAGTACACATTTTCTTTCTCTCTTTCTCTCATAGCCAGTTATGTTTCGTATATCTAAGACACAGTGCAAGCCTATTGTCTGTATCACACTGTAGGAGCAAGAGAGAGCAGTGCGCGCGCACATTTTCTTTCTCTCTTCCTCTCATAGCCAGTGCATGAAATAGATATATATATATATATATATATATATATATATATATATATATATATATATATAATATATATATATATATATATATATACGAGTTTGCTAGCGTTACGCGAACGGTGATTTTTTTTATTTTGTAATTTCATTTCGTTCTTGAACTATTTTATAAATTATTATTTTGTTTAATACATTAAATATTCTACGTTTAAAGTGAATAAAATTGTAAATTCATTTTAAAGTTTTTACACACATAAAAGATCCACTAACAAACCCAATAAAATAGTATAATGGTTATATGACTTTTAGAACTCTTTTTTCGTCGTACAGATTACGGACTATCATATTACAGGCTGTTATATAGGATAGCATTTATACCAGAAAAATATACCATTCCTGAAGGAATAACAGAAACCTGTCTTAGGGCTCCTCGAGATGGTACTGCTGTTACTTTGGTTGAACATAGAACTTCCTCAACGAATCATCATTTACTTGTAATATTTTTATTTAAACTACAATATTTTAATCATTGTCAAATATCACCCACGGAATATCAAATTAAAATCATAAAAACATTTTACGTGAATGAAGTCGCAGGTAAGAGTTGATATTACCATAATTCTAATAGGCCATCTTGAATGACCTCGATTTTTGGATCTAAAAGTTGAGAATTTAAGTAAATCAATATTTTATTAGACAACTCATAAAATCTTGAAGACTCATAAGATTTTGAATAACCTGGTGACTTGTACTAGGTCGATTCGCAAACCAAATAGAAGTGACCTTGCAATATTTTAATTGTCATAATCAAATTTAAACTAGTCACTAAAAGGTCTAACGTGATAGAAGAATTGAAACAACTGTATAAGATCTTGACCAGCTAATTTGTATTTGATTTGTTGTTGTATAAACATCAAAGAATAAGTAAATTTTCCTAAAATCCATATTTTTTACGCTTCTATTATTAGTCCACATTTTTTAAAGTAAACTTCTTTAGCAACCTCCTAGTCTTTCTGTCACGTTAAAACTATGTAACGCTTGAGAAAATAAAAGCCTTGGCGAAACCGGTCATGGCAGTCAAGAATAGCAAAAAGGTTATTTCAACACTAATCTGTCGATGAATCGGCAGGTCACTACCAATTTTTTCACCTTTAGCCGTTAGTTTTGAGTATGGTATAATACAAAAATTGGAAGTGAGTGTGGTATTATTATTTATTCAACTTTGAGTGAAATTTTATTAAGTAAATTACTATTAA
The DNA here is from genome assembly GCA_039881145.1 of Druceiella hillmani. NCBI lineage: Eukaryota > Metazoa > Arthropoda > Insecta > Lepidoptera > Hepialidae > Druceiella > Druceiella hillmani. The sequence continues at coordinate 1,798,341 of JAYKKI010000108.1, read as the reverse complement.
TTAGCGTTATATAGTGTCAATCAGAATATACTATAACTGACGATTTTTTAAATAATTAACTTACATACATACAACCGTTACAGAACTTTTACTTCTTCCGTGAGCTTATGTGTGTGATGATTTCTTTTAATACTCTTCTCCGATCGATTCAGATTTTCAAGAGTTTTATTTAAAAACATTTTTACATCGATAATTCAGTAGTTTTGTCGACGAATATATGCAGAATCCTCGTATAAGCTCATTTCACTAACTACGCTAAAAGTTGTCAGTATTTATGTATAACGGGAAAATGATAGAAAACGTTCACGACCCGATGATATCAACTTTTTCCCCAATCTATATGCTATAAAATGTTGGGGAAAATAAATATTTAAATTAGTCACACTGCCTCGACTGATGCAACTGTGATTAAGCTTAAAGATCGTTTCTCGACTCAGCTTATAGATCGTCATATCACTTCAGCGGAATAAAATACAAGTAGACAAATATAACGCAAAACTTAAACTTAATTGTATAGAGTGTAATTTAAGCACCGTTTGACACAATCCTAGACAAACTGTGTTGTGTCAAATCGAAGACAGTCGGAAACATTTCAATTACTTTTTTTCTACAACATATCCGGATGAAGTCCGGTACCGTGACCTTTTTAAATTCTACGTTATTCACGAAGCTGACATTGTAACAACTTTATTTAGTGTGGCATTAAACCTCGTTCTGCCATTTTTTTTTATCAAACTTAGATTATGGTTCATAAAAATCGTGAACACTGAATCTAATCCTTAGATAAACAATGAATTTGATTAAAATTAATTGTGATTTCTGTCATGAGGAATGGACATTAGAATTATGAACCTTGTAATAATTGTAAATTAATTTATGCGTATGAAAGGGGACGCTGGGCATATTGGATACATTGGCGTTACTTTTTTGGGTTCCTTTATCATATTAATTCGCGTATTTTACAGTAACAAACACTTTAAAATATTTATATTATAATTTGAAAGGAGCAAATCAAATACTCGAAAATATTTTTTATTTATTTTATATACCATATAAAACTAACAAAAAACTTTTTTCGAGTACTTAATGTTTTTGAATAGGATAAGGTAGTTTGATAAGGAACTCAAAAATATTTTGCAGAATTGTTTATGGCATACCCTCAGAGATATGCACCAAAATTGCAAAAAAGTGCATCTCTATACAAACTTTCGTGATGGGCTGTCACTCGTACATTGACCTTCACGATTGGTCGCCACTCGTACATAAATACAGAAATACTCTACAAGTCATATTTATTGACACATTTTCCTAATTCTTTTCTTTCTCTTGTCAGAATTGAACTAAAGAAAATAATTGTTACAAGCAATTTTATTTAACACAAGTGCTAATTATTTACGGTATTATCGACACACGTCAATAATATAGTGAATATTTTTCACGATATAGTGAATAATTGATATAGTGAATATTTTTCTCGATATAGTGAATATTTTTCACGATATAGTGAATAATTGATATAGTGAATATTTTTCTCGATATAGTGAATATTTTTCACGATATAGTGAATATTTTTTCTCGATATAGTGAATATTTTTCACGATATAGTGAATAATTGATATAGTGAATATTTTTCTCGATATAGTGAATATTTTTCACGATATAGTGAATAATTGATATAGTGAATATTTTTCACGTCAATGATATAGTGAATATTTTTCTCGTAAATAATTGATTCTCGCATATAATAAAAGTAGTATAACTCGTAAACAACATTAAATAATAAATGGTTAAGCGATTGCTTTGTATTTTTAATTATCGTAGAAAATAATTTTTTAAACATGCATTTTGAAAACATTTTATAAACACGTATAAAAATTATCGCAATCTTACAGATATAAAACTAAAATAATGTTTTATGTTTATTTTTGCCTAAGAGCTGATTTTATTTTCCGACAAACTGTATATTATATTCCATTAACATTCAAACTATTCAAAATCCGCAAGCCCAAAAACCATCATATTCGCAAGAGAAACGAGCATGTTTTTTTCTGTCTTAAAAAAATACCATGTCATCAAATTAACAAACAACTCGTGTTAAGTATGGCATTAAACCTCTTAACGATACTTGTAATGGCAGAGCGAGGTTTACTGTCGTACTTAACAGGAATTAAAAATGCTAAAGTCTGGCAGTGTTTTATATAACAATTAAATCTATTTTTAATTTTAATCTGCATAAATATCACTAACGATCATTAAATAGAATATTTCACTAGCAATGAACATAACATAACTTTAAAAACCTTGGTAACTTTTAAATTTTTAACATATTTCTAATTGGGTAAAATAGCTAAAAACTTAATTTTCAAATTGGCGAAAAAAACACATTGTAGACAATCGAACATTAGATATGAAATATCTTATGTCCACGACGATTTGTTACTTCAATACCTTTAAAATTGTTCTAGTATGATATCATAATTAGTTTCCATTTCTTCCTGAAGAACTTTTTTTTTATAAATTTTAGACCAAAGCAAGTCATGAATGTAATTATATTTTAATCCCACTATACAAATGTGAATATGTAATTAATATTAATTTTTCTGATGTCGAAAATGATGCGTAAAATTTAATTCAAATTGAGAGTAAAAAGTTCATTTGATTTCTACAATTTCTGCCAAAAAATAATTACCTTAGGCTCTTTTTTCTTCACTATTTTTACGTTGTATTGAATATTTATTTTATACGCTTAGCAAATAATTTAGGCTTAGGTATCAGCGACCTTAACAATACGATATTTGATATGATGATAATATAAAATATTTGAGCCATAAAAACATTCATTTTACAGTTTATCTACCCCGGAAATAATAATGCAACATTTATACAATGTTAGATGTTAACTTGCAATTTAAGATAATGAAGAAACTAAATTACTTAGTACAAGTCACTTTACTTCACTCATCGGATCACCGATCCATGAATTCCTTCCCTAATTATGGAAACGGCCTAGCATTATAATTTTCATTTCATCTTAACTCAGTTAATAACTTTTACGCAGACTTCTATGATTCTATGAAACGTTTCTATTAATATACTCGTAATTTTATATACTTGTGACATTTCAGTCCACATTGTTTTCAATATAAACAGCATCACCAAAAAATTTAATTATTTTTAATCAGGAGCATTTTCATCTCATATTCCGCTCTTCTAGCAATAGTGGATAATGGCGTAATAATGTAGATTACTTTTTAATATAGTGTAACATATCTACGAACAATTTCATTCTTATAGCTCCTTATTACGCTCTTCTCCCCGCGAGCAATTGACATACCATCCAATTTAAATAGAAAATACCAAATCATTAAAAACCCATGTACAAAAATTATGTAAGCTTTCAATAATCAAATAAAAATATTTCAAATCGTCCATCTTCATATGTTGCCGATATGCACCGCCGGAACCAGCGTCTGACAACCAACATCGATCGCGGGCTGGCGAAGGCCATAAATTGCCAAAAAGTACTCATCAACCAGTTGCATGCCTCGCACTCGACGTACACAAAATTATATTATTGATAAATGACAAGTCAGCATTGTCGCAATTGTATTTACTTATCAACGGCATATTGGTTAAGTTGATTGACGGAATGGATACATTTATTATCAAGTTACTTTTCTTCATGCGAGACGTCATTAAAGTAATTGAATTTTTTTTCTAACAGTTTAAATGGTATACAGCCTACAGTTATGTAAAGTGCATTAAATCTTCCCGGAAAAGTGAAATGTAACTCACTGAATGAAAATAGTGAATACATTTACTTAAAATATTAAAATTTTCACCATTTATAAGATCCATGTTTTAGTACATGATACAGATTATCAGCTCTTTTGCATCCTAACATAGGTTCACACATTTACTCTTGTTTCTTCTTATCACAGAACCCTACAACTTCACTTATTGACTCATAGTTTCATTGAATTTGATGAAAACATAAAAAAACACGCAAATTAAAATGACATAAAAATATGCAGGTATTTCAGCAAATAAACAAAAAAAAGCAAAAAGGTTGGGTTTAGAGTGAACGAGTTAGTTATATAGAATGCGTTATATATATGTTTTATGGGTTTTGATATAATAAAATGACATTCCATGTTCCTTACATGTCTGTGGGAGGGGGATGGAAAGTAGAATTTAATGTTTTTGTTTGCGTTCTTGTCTGTTTAAAATTACGGCGTCCGTTCTTACATCATTTGTAAATAGCAATAGTTCTACTTCCTAACAACGCCTCCATTCGTTTTAAAAACTTTAGCCAAAAGCTGTTTACGGAACATACTTTACACTGAAAATTGATTTACCTGAAAACTCGATTTTCAAATTGCGTAAAACAACAAGGTCCACGACGAAGCCCACGACGAATTAAATCTATTCTCGACCTAATATGAAAAGGAGTATCTTCACAAATTTTTATAAAAAGTTTCTCAGTTAACACAGTCATATTGCAATAGTCAGTATTCGCATGCAAAATGGGTAGAAAGCGGACAAGGAAAATTATCAACATAAAAATTAAGGGAAATATTTGTATAAAAATTTGACAGTCGCGTAAAAATTGAGAAGAATAAAATTTATTGCCTTATCATTACAAATACAATGCGACTGTTGGAAAAAAATCTTCAAAATGCACTACTTCAAAATAAACATTACATAACACTAAGAGCTAGCAAAAAAAACAGATGGGTATCCCAAATTAAACGTGGTCACATCAGCTTACCTTTTTGTGTCTTTAATCTACAACGTAAATAAACATATAAACATGTGTATATGTGTATCATATCTACAAAAACATGCAAAATACAAATTTCAGAACAGTGTTGAATTTTATTGCAACATCTTTATTACTAACACTGTACAATCTTTTAAAATTAAATATTTAGAATCTCATCGTCTGTCAGATCAATTAAGGACATCGAAGATATTAAAAGATGAGTTAATAAAATCTGGAGCGAATTCGAGACTTTGGCGAAACGTTCCTTATCGCTTAATCTAAAAAAAGTAATAGATTCTAACCTTCTCCCAACGGCAATGTGGCAATATCCCTTTGGAAAAATACAATAGAAGCAAACAACAAAATCACTTCATACCAGGGAACTTTAGAGACGAGCACTCTCAAGATGAAACGTATAAGATTAAAAAATAAGATAAAACAAAAGTAATAGATGTATTTTATAATACTCTCTGAAACAGAAATGACAAACAAGTGGACAACAATAATTACTCTATGGAAAGGAACAGTAGGAAGCAAAAGGAGATGAGGCAGACCATACACATAAAGGGCGGATGAGATAGAAAAAGAAGCAGAAACGAAGAACTGGGCGACTCTCAGACCGAGACGCTGGAAGAAGCTGAAGATGGTCTTTACCGAATGGGATCCTAAATGCCTTTACAATTTATTAACATTATACTTTAAGTATATTAGCAGTTAGGGAATAAACAAACTTTGTGTTATATTACATTTAATGTTATAATAGCACGTCTGACTATTCTTTCGAAAAATGTACTCTGTCCGGGTTGCATTTGAAGACTTTGATAATTACTTAAATATATAGTTTACCTGACTTTACATAGACTGACTAACAATTAATGAAACTACGTGATGTAGTATTATTTCTGCTTTCTTTAAGTTCTTTACCATGACCTAGGTTTCGTTGTATGACATCTTCAGGTGGGCAATTCGCAAAGGTAAACTCTTAGGAACTTCCAACCTTTGCTAATAGCCCACTTGAAGATGTTGTAAGACAACGAAACCTAGGTCGTGGTAAAGAAATTAAAGATAGTAGAAATAATACTACATCACGTAGTTTCATTTAATTGTGAATAATGAATTTCTATAAAATTAACGTCAAATATATTCGATAGACTGATTGCTAAATTTAAAGAAAACTAAAAACTAAAAAGATTGCTAAACTTAAAATACTAAATTTCTTATATATTCAAGTAATTGATACGTTGCAAACGTACTAATTACATGGATTTTCTTCATATTTAATTTAGAATTAACGTATGAAAAGTGGGTTTAATATACTGCCTATTACAATTTAAAAATAATTACATGTGTATAGGTGCTCATTATTTTCTTTCATTTATTTATATCAATATGCAATCTTCGAATGTAGTAGATAAAATGATAAAGTAGCAATCACGAAAAGCCATATCGTTCATTTGTGCTGGCCTCATCATCTGACAACAGGCCAACTTTCACGGAATATGATTATTCGAGTGAAGTGCGTTTCACATCACACTATAGTAAATATGTATGGGAGCTTCATTCATAATTATGGCTGTCTTTCTTGCCGTACAAATAATAAATTGGTAGAGAAATTTTTGGATCGAGCGACAAATTTTACGTATGTTTGTATATGTATATGTATATATATATATATATATATATATATATATATATATATATATATAATCATTGATCAAGGATATTTGATGTCTGTTGCACAAAACGGTTCTTTATGTACTAAATCAGTTGTTTCTGATAGTTATGTATTTTCCCTACATAGATATTTTTCTTTTTATATAATTCCAAAAGCAAGAACAAATTTCGTAAATTATACAAAATCTGGAAAGCAATCACTTAAATTTGAACACATAATAAGAGTAGAGATAAGTAAATCTGTAACAAGACGTTAAGAAAATAAGTCCGGATATTACAGTTAATCCACAGAGCTATAAGACTTTTTAGAAAATACTTGTAATCTGCCTGTCTTTTTGTTTATGTATACTGTACATCATTACGTAAAAACTATTATCGGATTTAGAAGATTTCATTGCTGAATGTTTTATAGCCTGAGCAATAATACGATATTCGTATTATTTAAAAAAACAAACGTGAGGTGAGCAACGTTATCTCTAACACCATTTATTTTTTGTTAATTTTTAAGAAATTTTTTAAATTCGTAAAATCTCTTACGATGAAGTTCATATTAAATAAAATCTATCGATTAAATAAAGATAAAAGTTGGCCATTATTTGGAAGACGCCACGAAAAATAGAAATTACACCATTTCATTCGATTTGAATTGGTCAGCTTCCTTTAAGTTAATCACACGATTACGCGCATGGCCCTACGCCATTGTCTTGGGAATTTTAAGCAAACTGAAGAATTACTACAGCTAATCAAAATTTACCATCTACAATGAAAAATTTAATTCAAACCATTTAAATCCATTGATTTTGCAAAATTTGTATTAAATGTACGACGAGCCAAATAATTTCTGGCGAACTCGGATAAATTCGGATTTTTTAAATGTTTTGTCGGTATTATTATGTTTATTTCCATTACTTTATAAATGTTTAATTTTAAGACTTAATATGTGATATAAATTTGATTTTAGTAATTAAAATCATCAATTCCATTTTTTCAGATCCAGAATGTGCCAGAATCAAGCCTAGTTTATTTAGTGCATACCTATTGTAGCACACATATAATTCATCATATACTATCACATTTAACGGTAATTTTCACTCGGGTTAGGAAAACATCGATTTTCACTGAGAGCGCACAGCTGTCACACTAGTTTTCTTAACCTAAAAATGTAACTATTATTCGCGACTTCCGTGTATATCCTCCAGCAGTGCTCTAAGGGAAGTTTTTTAATATGATATTACTTAAGGAATTGTGTATTTTTTCCGAAATGAATTAGTACGCAAAATTTGGTGCGAATGGGTTCATTCCTAAAACAGCTATAACCCATAAACCAAACCACTCATTTTCATTGTACTAGTAGAGCTTCTATTTGCAAAAAGCTAACATTTAATTCGACTCATAATCAGTACATTCGATAATGTCTGATAATAACTATTTAACGTAAAATCGAAAAGACTACAATTATCTGATTTATTTACGCAGTGTAATAAACATTTTATATAGTATTATCTATGATAAGAGCAACATATACCTTTTAATTATTTTTACAGCATTTTTATCTATATTTCAAAATATCTTATCTCGATCGACATGGATCAGTTTTATCGAAACATATGAATTTATGTACTAAGTCATAATTTGTTGCTGACAATAAACAACTCGACTTGTTTTTGTGAAAGAGAAAAAATACATACGTGCGCAAAAAATGATGTGCTTGTTTTTTTCCTCCATCGGAAAATTATAGAGCTATTGTGTTATTTATCATCAAAGTTAATTGAGTCTGAATTTTTATTTTGATTCCGTTTGGTCATTGGTTTGTTGCCGATTTGAATATATACGACTCACTCGCAACATTTGAACTTGCACGTATGCAGCAGCCGTTTAGATTAAGTCTTACCTTGTAATTAGATGAAATCATATACACGTTTTTAAATATAAACATTGCTATTCAATAGCACCTATCTACATAAATTATGAATAACTTCCAGTATAGCTAGGCTAAATTATCGTTTTGGACATCTCTTAATAAATATATCAGTAGAGCTTTCTTTCTCTTTATAAAAATAGACATGGCAAGTAAAGCCAATCCTCACACCAATAATCCGTATATCATACGCAGCTGCAAACCTAACGAATTCTTACGACTTGAGCTACCGAGTGGCTATATTCTGAATTCTTTTCAGAATTTGTTACAAGAATAATACTTGGACTAAAAATATACGGAAATAAGATCCTTAGTTATATTTATAGTCGTAAAACCAGAGAAAGTACAAATATTCGATATAAATTTAAATTACGCTACAGCTCTTTTTCCATATCTGGTTTACTAGATGAGCTTCGCTTAAGGAGAACCACTGCCGATGTCCTAAAAGAACTTCGTGTTTCACGACTTTTTTGTGAACAAGTTAATGAAGTTGGTGAAAAAATATACTAGAAAGCACGAAACGATAGAATTAGGTGTTTGCGATTATAATGCAGGTACAAAACCTAAACTCGACCAAGAAACGCCAAATTTTATGTTTTGTAAATTTGTACTCTCCCCGGTCAGATTTTTAAAATGCTTTCAACGATTCATAATAATCTGCATCGAATTCGCTCGGTAAACACCAAAAATATTGGGATTTTATCATTTTGAAATACTCGAGTTGCGATTTTGGACACCATAACAAATATAAAGATTTACGTAATGTCTTTTTTGACTTTTATATTTATTTCGATTACTTCAATCACTGCGATCGTATTAGAGCAAGTCTCACTGTAATAATACGTCGCACTAACTAACACGACGAGTAACAGTGAATTGAAACGCGCTCGAAAGTATGCCTCGCGCCGTTCCGTCCCCGTCGAAGGCGCCCTTTTGACGAAGCACTTTTAAGGCCTTAATCAACAATGGTTTGTCTTGCTCTCACTCGGTCGACTATGCAGCATATAATACAGCATCAATTATCATACCCGTGCTCTCTACCACGTCGTCACATCAAAAATGTAATATTAATAAACTGTAGAGAATTTGGTCGTTGTCAGTAGATTCCGAAAGAGTTAAATTAAATTTTAAAAATTTCACCCTAGATAGTTGTAGCTTTCGTCACATGAAGGTAAGCGATTTCTTTTTTTCTAAAAAAAATCTATTTATTTACTAACCAATTATTTCGACACGTGTCCAAAGACAGTTAGAATGTTCGTGTCTATCGACCGGATCTTCAAAAACTGCCGCTAATAGAACCAGCAAGATATTTTGACTACTCGCGTATATTAAAAGTCATCCCGATCGTAAACAAATATTTTCCTTTAGGACCCTGCGAGATTTTTTTCTTTCCTTACGGAATTTTATTCGATCGATTATTGAAGAAAAATGTCAGAAATCAGAAGAAATTTATTGGTCAATTGTGAGTGCATAGTCGCTCAAACGGAACAACTAAAACTATACCACGTTTACGTCGTTTTTGCATACAATTACTCATCGAAGACCTTTCCATGCTGTTACCATATTTTAAAAAATGTGTATTATTGGAAATTTCGCTATATTTTTGTAAATTAACTATGTTATTCGAATTATTACTTCACAAATGCATACATATATTTATAGATAAATCAAAGAATATTAATTTTTTTCCTACCTACACTTATAGGCTGTAAGGGATGAAGAGACGAACTCGAGGCTTTAATTTTAGACGTGATGGAAATTATCAAGAATCAAATAATTGTTAAAGACTGACAGAAAATACCGATGTAACACAACTAGAAAAACGAGACTGTATTGAGGCTAAATTAACTGAAAATATCTCCTACTATATCCGGGAATGGATGCCCGCTCACGCTGCCCCTTCCCAGGCGAAATTTGCGATCCTCAATTAATATTTTCTATATTCATAATACTTAAATTCAACTTTGCAATTAGTAAACCGTTAGCCAATGATACGAGGAAGCTGAATTTAATGAAAAGGTGATTTGGGTAGAGTAGGTTTATGTGTATCAAAGATACGGGTTTCCGTGATTATTTGTTGTACTTCATTAAAATTTTGTCTTCATAATCTATACATTACGATACGTGAAAACTTTGTATTCCTTTTTAAGCATATTGTATTACGCGAACGACGGAATGTGAAATTTGGCATAGTAAAGTTTATATAAAGAGGAGAGCAGAAAGTTAAGATTTATATATAAGATGTGTTACAAATGCATTGAAATATATATTACAAATACACTAGAAGATTTATTGTTTACGTTCAACAATAAAAGATTTCATTGTTTACGTTCATACTGTCAATGTCAAACACATAATCTGTGGTCAAACAATCACACAGAGTAATAAAAAGCATTTTACAGCAGGACATGTGAGGTTCATAATATATGAATGCAAAGCGTGGATGTGATAATTCTAAATAATTCTTAATTTGGTTCACAATTTATCCCATTACCAATATATATAAAATAAACGCTTTCTTGCCTTCACATGCACTCCACAGACTATTAAAAAAGGAACATTTGAAATTACACAAAATTCACAGCTCGAAGCTCATTCAGTTAATCTGACATTTTAAAATTCTTTGACGACAATGTTTTAAACTTGTTTTTTTTTTAATTGAAAAGCTTTTACATTTCTTTATGCTATTAATTTTCGGGATAAAGAAAATCATAGTTTTTGGGAAAAACCAATAAAGTATATTTTTAAACATATTTTTAGTAGTCGCTGATTATTAAATAGGCCATCACTAACAATAAAAGCAATTTGGTAGAACTGAATGTACTTTTCAATGATCAATAGAGATCAGTGGTTTGCAGTGCTTTTCGGGTGGGGCAAGCTACTAAGGGAGATAGTCCTTATCAAAGTTCTTACCGATCTAAATCTGGCCGATTTCATACTTCTTGCTTCACTTTCTTACCAATTCAACATTTTCAATCACCAAAGCCCAAAAACTACACATATATATATATATATATATATATATATATATATATATATACATATATAAATACATACATATACACGAAGTATAACTAAAAGAATATTATGAAATTAGTTGCTTTATGAGAAATCAGTTATTCTCAGTTAATATTAGGTACCATAAACCGGGGCTACTTTGACATAGTTTCAGAGGTTTTCCTTGGTTTTACAAAAAATTAGGACATTAATTCGAGCTTACTATATCTTATCAAATCAATAGAACATTTGGGTTTAACATCTGTGAGAAATGGCACCCATTAGTCTCCTATTTTTTAAAGGTGCCAAAGTAACCTCTATTCTGGGGGTTACTTTGACATAGCATTATTCTGAATAGAAGCCAAGGTTAAAAATAGTACGGGTTTGTTGGATACCTTTTAAATAAAAAATATATATTATTTTACGATTTTATAATTATTTAAAAGATTACTATTAATATAAATTGCAAATACAAAGCTCCTTCAGTTCCCACGGACTGTATTCATTTGATCCCCAAGCTGTGCTGCGGAAGCTTCCGTTGGAGCAGACACAAGAATCAGGAAGAGTTCTCGATGATAGCTTACTCGAATTCCTCGCAGAAACGAAGGGCTACAATTCTGAGAGACTACGCCGCAGAAGAGATTAAAAAATCCTTCACAGACCAGGACTCAATTGATTCATGTCGAAGTACAGTTTTCTGGGGCAATACAAACTGAGGCGACTATTGGGCAAAATCAAGAGGGAGCAGTTTAAGAGAAATTCGAGGCGAAATTAATTTCGGTGCAAAACGAAGAGGAAGCTTATTGAGCAAAATAAAGATAATGTTCCAATACATCTGCATCAACTTCTGAACTTTCCAAAAGACCTGGTGGATCTGTATGCAATTCAAAGAGAAGAATTGGTTACAAGATGAAATTTATATTACGTTATAATATATATTAAGTACATATAATACATATATATATATATATATATATATATATATATATATATATATTTATATACATATAAAAGTTTATATTATGTTTTATTTAATTAATTAATTTTTGCGAGACATCGTACTTTGAGAACAAATTCATCTTAAACTTTAGGTAAATATCCGAAAAAAATTATTTCAGAGCAAATTCTGATAACTGACAACATTACAGCAAGATGGGAGAACAAAATATTATTAGAATATAGAGCTACAATATTGTACATAGTAATGTTGAATAGTCAGATTAACAGAAGAGGGACGATCTTCTCTAAATCTGTACAAATTATTGTATACGCGGATGACATTGATATTATTGCTAGAACTCAAAAAGACCTCAAACAGGTATTTCTAGCGCTACAAAGAGAGGCCAAATAAACGTAATCAAACGGCTCAATAAACCAGACCAAAACCAAACACACGCAATTTGTGACCAACTCTGACTCCTCCAGGCATTTTAAAATCGGTGATTACAAATTTGAAAAAGGTGAATTCCTTCATATACCTTGGATATGAAATCAACACCGGCAACAATTTGGCACCAAAACTGAGGAGGCGAACAACTGCAGCAAACAGATGCTTCCATAGACTAAGAAGATTTCTGAGATCAAATAATACCCGAAGAGACACGCATTTTAAAATCGGTGATTACAAATTTGAAAAAGGTGAATTCCTTCATATACCTTGGATATGAAATCAACACCGGCAACAATTTGGCACCATAACTGAGGAGGCGAACAACTGCAGCAAACAGATGCTTCCATAGACTAAGAAGATTTCTGAGATCAAATAATACCCGAAGAGACACTAAACTTCTGTTCTATAAAAGCTTAATCAGATCAGTACTTACATATCTGTAACATCACAGTACAGTACAGTATCTGAAACATGTACATTGTCCCAAACTGGTGAAAAAACCTTGCAATTTTCGAACAAAAAATCCTCAGATCCATCTTTGGTGAGTTTTTTGACAACGGGTTTTGGAGAAGGAGAACTAATGCCGAACTTTATCGCTTATTTAAAGAACCAAATGTAATACCATAAAAATTTATAAAAATTCAACGTATGAAGTGAGCCGGCCATGTAAATAGAATGAAGGAAGATAGAACGACAAAACACATCTTTCTAGCCAAACTGGCTCAAGAGGAAGAGGAAGACCCAAATTAAGACGGGTGGATTGCCTGAAAAGTGTTTTCGACAGTTTCAACATAACAAATTGGGAAACCGTGGCGCCCAGAAGGAGGGCTTGAAACTTGGAGCTTAAGAAGGCCAGGGTCCAACGAGAACTATCGTGAATTGTGTGATGATGAATGTTGAATAGTATTCTGGCTCCATATTCTAACAATACTTTAATTAAAATTTAACAACGATTGGAGACGAGGGACTCTATTACTTATAACAGTGAGAACTAAGTGGTTCTAAAACAATAAGTCCGTAATAAGACCAAGTACTTGAAATACTTGTACGGTTGGCATTACCTAAATAGGGTTGCATTCACTTATCAAGAAAAAAATTGAAGCCAACCTAAATAAAATACTTGTTCACAACTTGAAGCAGACGAATCTGTTGTAAATTGTGAACGAGTATTTTGTTTAGGTTGACTATGATTTTTTTTCTTCGCTCTACATTAACGGAATTTTAATCGATCGTATCTTTCAAGAAAAATATAACTAAAATTCTAATTTTTGTTATTTTTATAAATTTGGATGGCTAACTGGCATAAAATTGTAAGAAATACTATAATCAAAATGCTGCAAAAGACATATAAATAATTCATTTTTTTACAAAGTAAAGAAAGCACGTTCTATATTTCCAACTGAATATAATGACATATAGTTTATATATAATTTTTTTATATTTATACAACTATCTTTCATTATGAGATACATAATTTTGTTACTCGAACAAACAATTTCTTAGTCAATGGCCACATCCAAGATTACGTAATGTATAATTGAATAAAAAATGCGGCTTTAGAACTTCATTTCGTCTCAGCCAAACGTGTAAATACTCACTTCTACTTGTGTTACGTAACCTAAAGTAGAAACTGCAATACGTTCGTAGCTCATTCAGTTTGTGTCTATTAGAGCTGGTTATATATAAATGTACAAACAAACAAACATTACGTTTGTTTGCAAGCATGATGTTTTCTTATCTGTCTACAGCTGCTGTCTGCAACCGCAGCGATGCGACATCGATGTTTCACGTCGGATGGTCCTAGTATATGTATTTCTCTCTTTTCCTTCGCTGACATTTTTCATCTGCTCTTCGTTCTTAAATAAGGAAATATTAATAATCCTGGCAGATGCACTTCTATCTATTCCTTCACTGACATTTGTACATAGTCTTAAACGCACATTTACACATAGTTCCTAAATATGGTATTATTAATGATCTTGTCACATATACTTCTCTCCCTTCCTTCACTGACATTTATATATAATTTTTACCACTCATTTACTAATTATTAATGTTCCAGGCATATACACTTCTTTCCCCTCCTTCGCTGACATTTGTATATAGTCTTAAGCTTCCATCTGCTCTTAGCCTCTAAACAGGGAATTATTAATAATCCTTCCACATGCACTACTCTCTAGTCCTTCACAGACATTTGTATAGTCTTAGCGTACATTTACTCATAGTTCTTAAATACAGAATTATTAATGATCCTGTCATGTATTTCTATTCGTTCACAGATATTTGTACATAGTATTAGCGCATATTTATTCATAGTTCTTAAATATGGAATTATTAATGATCCTGTCATAAATATTTCTTTCTACTCCTTTACAGACATTTTTACATAATCTTAGTGCATAATTACTCATAGTTCTTAAATACAGAATTATTAATGATCCTGTCATGTACTTCTCTCTATTCCTTCACAGACATTTGTACATAGTCTTAGAGCATAATTGCTCATAGTTCAAGTATTGATTTATTAATGATCCTGTCATATGTACTTCTCTCAATTCCTTCACAGACATTTTTACATAGTCTTAGCGCACATTTACTCATAGTTCTTAAATACAGAATTATTAATGATCCTGTCATATGTACTTCTCTCTATTCCTTCACACATATTTGTACATAGTTCTTAAATACAGAATTATTAATGATCCTGTCATATGTACTTATCTCTATTCCTTCACAGACATTTGTACATAGTCTTAGCGCACATTTACTCATAGTTCTTAAATACAGAATTATTAATGATCCTGTCATATGTACTTCTCTCTATTCCTTCACACATATTTGTACATAGTTCTTAAATACAGAATTATTAATGATCCTGTCATATGTACTTATCTCTATTCCTTCACAGACATTTGTACATAGTCTTAGCGCACATTTACTCATAGTTCTTAAATACAGAATTATTAATGATCCTGTCATATGTACTTCTCTCTATTCCTTCACACATATTTGTACATAGTTCTTAAATACAGAATTATTAATGATCCTGTCATATGTACTTATCTCTATTCCTTCACAGACATTTGTACATAGTCTTAGCGCACATTTACTCATAGTTCTTAAATACGGAATTATTAATGATCCTGTCATATGTACTTCTCTCTATTCCTTCACACATATTTGTACATAGTTCTTAAATACAGAATTATTAATGATCCTGTCATATGTACTTATCTCTATTCCTTCACAGACATTTGTACATAGTCTTAGCGCATAATTACTCATACTTCTTAAGTAAGGATTTATTAATGATCCTGTGATATATACTTCTCTCTATTCCTTTACAGACATTTTTACATAGTCTTAGTGCATAATAACTCATAGTTCTTAAATACAGAATTATTAATGATCCTGTCATATGTACTTCTCTCTATTCCTTCACACATATTTGTACATAGTTCTTAAATACAGAATTATTAATGATCCTGTCATATGTACTTATCTCTATTCCTTCACAGACATTTGTACATAGTCTTAGCGCACATTTACTTATAGTTCTTAAATATGGAATTATTAATGATCCTGTAATATATACTTCTCTCCCTTCTGACGTTTGTATGTAATTTTAAACGCTCATCTACTCTTCGTTCCAGAACAGGGATTTATTAATGGTTCAGCCATATATACTTCTCTCTCTTCCTACGCTGAGTTTTGTATATAGTATTAAAAGTTCATCTGCTCTTAACTCCTAAATAGAGAATTATTATCATTTGTACGTAGTCTTAAACGCTCATCAACTCTTCGTTCCTAAATAAAGAATGAATAACAATCCTCCCATATATACATCCCTCTCTTCCTTCACTGACATTTTATATAGCCTTAAGCGCTCATCTGTTCTTAGTTCCTAAAGAGAGAATAATTAATGATTCATGATCCTGCCTGTATATTTCTCTCTTTTCCTTAGCTGACATTTGTATATAGTCTAAAGCGCTCATGTACTCTTAGTTCCTAAATTGGGAATTGTTAATGGTCTACACATACTGACAAGCGGCGCAACACTAGGTGTCGCAACGTGTAAATTAAGTCTACTGCTCGCGTGTCTCATGATCTCGTGAAAACATCGCAAAACATTCATAATTATCAATAGTTGTAGTTATCCCAATATTCCAGTGACGTCATAAACGCGAAAGTTTGAATATTTGTTACTCAATTATGCAGAAACGATTGGACAGATGTTTATGAAATCAAAAAGGCGTAGACATAATTTCTTATTCTAATTAGCTTATAGGCTACTTTTTAACCTGACAAATATCATAGTTCTTGTAGAATAAAACATGATGTTTTTACTCAATCATGACAATTAAGTAATACAGTAATGACAACAGATGACGTGTCATGTATGTTCAATACAATGCCCGCGTACTTCGAGAGAACACGTCAAAATATTTGCATCTACTAAAAGGTGCTTCGATAGAATCAGACGACGAAAATCCAGGCACCTCAACCAAAAAGGGCAAAGTCGTGGGTTAAAAGTAGTTTCAAATAAACCCTTTGTATTTTTAATAAACTTAATTTTTTAACCTTTCACAACGCTCTTCAAGGATAAGGGCCTCGATTAAAGATAGGTTTCTCCACATTTTTAAAACTAAGTTGTCTATTCTTCCTGAAACTATTGAAAGAGATACAAATAGTTTATAATCGAATAAAAATTGGCCCAATGTAGACGATTTTAATTCCTCTGTATATATTTTGAAAACGCCCCTTAATATTGACTATTTTAAAACTAAATTTATTACTACTAGACTAAACGCCACTTAATATTGACTGTTTTAAAACTAAATTTATTACTACTAGACTAAACGCCACTTAATATTGACTATTTTAAAACTAAATTTATTACTACTAGACTAAACGCCACTTAATATTGACTGTTTTAAAACTAAATCTATTACTACTAGACTAAACGCCACTTAATATTGACTGTTTTAAAACTAAATCAGACTATTTGCTTCCTTTATTTTTTCCCAGTTTTGCGGAGGCAGACGGGGCCATGGCTCTATATTGTTTTATTCGTTTTTTTTTATAAAATTCTCTATCTGAAAATTTACACAAATGTTTATATATCTAACTTTAATTATTTTGAAATCGCCATACGACCTTTCACCCCCATTTGCACATCTTTATGGGTAGAATTTTGAAAAACACTTCCTCGGCGAGCAGCCAGAAGCTAAGAGCCAATATTGTTTTTAATATCGTACAGTGTAATCATTAAAATCTCTAATTATCAATATTATTACAACCTCACTAAACGACATTTACAACCTCACTAAACAGGCCAACCTCACTAAACGACAACTATAAAGCTTTCAATATATCAAATGGCTCATACTACTCTCGTATGTTTAATCAATTCGGGGGAAGCGCTGGTTAAGATTATTGTGTAACAATACGGGGTGAAAGGTATACTAATATGAGAATAACCATATTTTAATTCAAGTGAAATAAACAATTAAACAAATTGCAAGTTAAATAAACCATATTTTAATTGCAAGTGGAATAAACATACTATTGTTAGGCATACTATTCTCAACACTAACATAATATTTTTTGTGGGTTTGTTTTTGATCGCTTTCATAATTGTGCCTATTCTTTATGCTGTTACGAAAATCGTGTAGGGTCCATACGACTAAACTTTTTAATAATAATATTAAGAAAAATGAATAAACCAAATTAAAACCACAATTGCATAAACCATATTCACAATGCGACGAGTCAAAACAAATATTTCCGTGCTATTTTGCCTCGTGTTACTTATTTGTTTCTATTTATACACTTTACGACTTTTTATTTCTATTATTAATTTCGCCCACGAAGTTTAATCTACATAATGTGTTAGTTATAATAAATAAAAACGTGGTTTCTGACATTTATTAGAAGGAGGCACAAGCTATAAATAACCGATAGTATATTCAAGATTGTTCGACGTAATTGTCCTCAGAATAGAAATTTCGAAAATAGGAAACTGGACACGATACTTTTTTTCTTTTATCAAATTCCGTGCAGAAGTTTTGTCTACATAATTTGAGGTAAGATATAATAAATAAAAACATTATTTTTGAGATTTGATTGGCAATTTAGAAATAACTGATAGACATTCCCTTTTCAAGCTTGTAAGCTTTATAATTGTGAAGATTTCGTGATAAGTCAATCAATCAGTCAGTAAGTGCAAATTTTATATTCATACATACAAATATTAAACAATTTTGAATAAAAATTATAATAGTATTTTATTTCACTTGTAATGTTCCACTGTCATAAGGAGGACTCGCCTGTCCGAACAGAAAAAAAAACAGTTTCCACAGTCACCTTTCTATAGCCACGTCTCTGTTGTATTGCGGTCATTCATTAAAAACATTACATCTTTTATTTCGAAATGTATAGTTTTTCTAAATCTTTATTGTAACATGTACATTAGATGAGATTGCATTACAAAAACAATATCTTCCACTCAATCGCAAACAAATTTAAAAAAAATAATTTATAAGGTTGATTACAAAAGATAATAGTAATTACAAAAAATATTTCTTTTTATAGAAAAGGAATAGTAATATTTTTTAAATATTTACAAAAAACCTGACTTTAGACATGTCAGAAGAAAAGAAGAACTTTCCAAAATACAAAACATACAATACCGGAAAATTCATTAAAACTTTTCTCAATTCCACATTCTCATCTCCTAAGTCTAACCTCTCTCGTGATGTGGAATTGAGAAAATGTCCGAATTAAAATTTAATAACTGTAACTTTATCCTGTGTTTTCTTACCTCAGGTCTTATTACTTTAAATTACATCCATTTACCTATCCAACGCACGTACTACCATACCCGCATGCAAACAAACCCAAGCGAAACCTATCCCAACAGCTGTCATAACCGAGTGCGCATCCGCCGCAGCGTTTACATAACGAACGAGAAACACCAGCGAGGTACATCGTCAATCCACACGGAGACTCCTAAACCAACATATTGACTAAGAGACAACACTACCACTTGCCAATAATGATAGAATGATTACCGACTCGACCGCACACTCTCACTGACCTCTCTAACCCGACCAGTCTAGCTCGGCCGGCCGACGCGTCTATTGACAGTTATCACTTGCTGGCTGATAACGCCCGGCATTGATCGAAGTATAGAAACTACTCTAATAGAGATGGATTGCGAAAAGATATTTTGATATTGAATATATCTTTGCTAATAGCCCACCTGAAGATGTTGTAATACAACGAAACCTAGGTCGCGGTAAAGAACTTAAAGAAAGTAGAAATAATACTACATCACGTGGTTTGATTTAATTGTGAGATATTTTGATCCAAAAATAAGTGATTGAATTCCATAATTATTTCTTTTTATAAATGTATCTATTCTAAAACTAGTCTTAACCTCGATTTATCGATGCTAATTCCAGATTGTTGAACAGTAATAACTACTATTTTGCTCACTTAGAGCACTCTGAAGGTCAGCATTACGTTATATTTCAACAATACTGGAAATTGTCAAATACAGAAATTGATTTCCAAAATTCTGCCAATAATTTTTTTAGCTTTAGAGTCGTATAAAAAGATTATAATTTCCGATGTGCTTCGTAAATTATAAAGTTGAATAACGTATTACTCACGCGTGAAAATATAATTAAAACCGTTTTATT
The DNA here is from genome assembly GCA_039881145.1 of Druceiella hillmani. Lineage (NCBI taxonomy): Eukaryota > Metazoa > Arthropoda > Insecta > Lepidoptera > Hepialidae > Druceiella > Druceiella hillmani. Next base: position 1,777,891 of record JAYKKI010000108.1, on the reverse strand, counting down.
ATTTAAACAAACTAAATAAAGACAAAAATCGGCCTAAATCAAGCAGTTGAAATAGAAGGAAAGACAGACAGATAGACATAATATTTTATAATATATAAAAACAATCTACTTCTGCACTAGCTTAATTTCTTAATTTTTATCATATTATGTACATGACATAGCGACTATACCCATTAATTTACGACTGCTTCCCTGTTACTTTGCCAGTTACAAAACACAACTAACTCAATTAAAACGAAACATAACTTCATACCTGTTTTGTGCTGTAAAATCTTGGAAAATCTACGTTTTATTTCTGCTTTATCTCTACATGTTGATTTAAATAGTGAATAGCAGAAAAATTCAGGGACAGTGCTTACGGTGCTTACGAAATATTAAGAACCTTTAAGTAGCATAAATGATAGGGATCAGATAATGTTTTATAGCTAGAGGTAACACAAACTTCCAGAGCTATTAGAGGGTAATCATTTTCCTTATTTACTGAAAATAAGGTACTATAGCTGGAAATTGAAGTAAAATCGGTGACACGGAAATGATTTCACTAAGGTAGATAACAATTACTACTATTACTATTACTACAAGAAATTTGTTATTGGATAAATATGCGACACTGTTAAGAGTTTAAAGTTATTTCTACAGATTTATTACATAAAAAATGGACGATATGCAACAAAATATCCACAAAAATGTCGCTGCTCCCAAACGAATTCCATAAATATAAATACTTGAGAAAGAAACAATCAGAAATCAACTGAAATAAGTTGTAAACGTAGACACTTTGGGTCTGCGCCCCATAGTCAGATAAGATAATCTAATAATATAAACTAATTTTCGTTATTTACTATTTCTAATATTTACCCTAGTTTAATTAAGAGCAAATTTACCTAAAGACCTTTTACTAAAACTATATTAATATTTAACTATATTTAATTTACAAATTCCTTTAATATAGAACAGATTAAAAACTATGATCGTAATAAAACCAGCAGATATATATATATATATATATATATATATATATATATATATATATATATATATATATATATATAACTAGATAACTGTACTATTAGTCCTTCCTTCTTGATGTCAAGTTAAAGGGAAATTATAAAGCCATCGAACGACTCAGGATATGGCTTAACATTTTTTTTGTTTCATTACTGGCCATTTTCACAATGCACTTATCGCACTATAAGTTTTGGAAAACCTATAAAGTATAGTAACATTAACCATTTATGATAACAATCCAACACTGCTAACCCTCTCAACAGCTGACGACGATTAAAAATGAGGTGCAGACATACAGACAGCAAAAGAACGAGTGTCATCTTATTATACATATAAGTATCGTGTTCAAATAAAACATTGTTATCTGCACATCGCAAAACTGGATTCTACGCTGCGCGTCTCCAAACAAGCGTTCGGTAATATTGATGATTTCATCGATGACCTCGAGACGTACAGTGATTTATCGCCTCCCATGCACTAACGTTATTATTGTTTTAAATTACATGGGCAGCGAACGATGGAGTCTAGCGAGGCCCTAGGAGACGAGCTTAGATGAACGTGACGCCGATCCGTCCGTTAGATCCGTCGCTTGATGGGATAAGATTACGATGATTGAACGGTACATAATTTAAGGCGCAAATATACTTGTGATTGAAGCGTATTTACAATCAATATAATTTATTTTAAAAAATGTTAGATACGTGAGAATGAATTAGACATCATGATGTTAGACTATGTGGCGCTCAAAGTATTTTTTTATGAATCTACCAAAGTTATTAAGTGATTTAGAAAGTGTATAGTTTTATTATTAATATTTATTATAATAATTAATACCTACGGAATGGTTCAACTTTCGAATCCTTCCGCTTTTCAAAATTCAAGTTAAATTATAAATTAATCCAAATCGGCCTTTAAATATTTTCGCCCGATTGGTATTGACCGCCAATAAAAATGTTCGACATAGAAAATTGTATTCCCATTTTATGTACTGGCATGTTTAATACCGATTTTTTTGGCTGAATTTAAATAAAGTAGAAATAATACTACATCGCGTAGTGGCATTTAATTGTGAATACTTTTAAGTATTCAATGAAAAAAAAAAAGGACTAACTTCGTAATGTCCGTCCAACCGTTTTTCTGTCACAGCCTCATAGTTTCTGTAGTTTCCGATGCATGTGCATGCAACATTAAACTTAAATCTTTATACGTACAAGTCGATGTAAAAGTCGTACTAGTAGATGGTAAAGATATATCTCAAATAACACGTAGCAAACAATTTTACAAAATTACAGTATACGAATCCGAGACTCGTAAGACGGGGGCGAACATTTCTTACGCACTCATCGAATGATACGTTATTAGACAGGTGTTCTAAAACGGAAGTGAGGTTTCATTTATTTTTTTTTCATTTTTATGCTATATTCGCGAAATGTTAAACTTCAAAGTGACGCACAATGTCCCTACTTATAAATTTCTCACTATGTCCCTACAAAAATTCTAAATAGGAGCATTTTATTAGAACTTTAAGTAGGATAACTGATTAAATTCCTACTCCTAAATTTGCTATTTTTAGTAAAATGTCATAAAAATATAGATTTATTAAAAACCAATAATGGAAAAATGTTAAAAATGATTAAAACATGCATATGTTTTACATAAATGAATATGAAACTATAAATTTAATATTAGGTATGGAGTAGTGACTTCCGGTCTCATCCGCTCTCATAGAATGCAATGAACAATATAAAAAATTACATACATTACTATTTAGTATTGTTATTCTTATCTAAATGTTCAGTTTAAGTCTAAGTTTAAATCGATCAATTTTTAAGATTTATCAAAATGTTTTGCACTCCTGGCCCGATTCTATCTTGAAGTTGTGATTGGTGAAATAAAAAAATAGCCAAATACCAAAGAAGTTTTTAACACAGGTGTGGCTGTGAATATTGAAAGAAAACCGCATTCCGTACCACAATATTTCGCAATTCTGCATGTAGGTATTCAACGAACTCCTTTTACGGTTATTTCGCAGTCAAAACTTATCAATAGCAACGTCTCTACTAAAAATATTACTAATTTGATGCTTTTATAGAATATTCTCAACACAATGCAAAACTATTTTTGCAAATCGAATGGAATATAAAAAACCGCTTTTGAGAGGCATTCACAAAACAAAGTGATACAATCAATCTATTTTTATCTAGCATGGTAAATGACGCTCTCGAGTTTTGATGTGATCGTCAGTAATGAAGCCAGTTTAAAGCCGTAAATAACAAATAGAGATTCTCCAGTGGGGCTATGTACTAAGCCAGGAATGTCTGCAATAAAATATATCACTGAGAATACTATATCTGTAGCTCTTTGACTCTCTGACATCTTTTTTAGATTCAGCGGCAATGAACTTTTAAGAATTTCTGCCAAGCTCCAGTATTTACTCCAGGTTTTATACTCTTCTGTCATTCTCTTCTTAATTGATCCTGGATCTTATAGATAGTTGTTTTCCAAGGTATATATACTCTTTAACATATTCCAGGTGGTGTGCGTTATCTAATTATTGTTAAATATTTTTCTCTGTGTTATTTATCATAATTTTTGTCTATCCTTTGTTCACTTCCAGACCAATCTCTTTCCAAGTAAAATGTAGACTATCAAATATGTCTTGTAGATTTCCTGATAGTAACACAATATCATCCACAAATGCACGGTGCGTAAAATGTTCAACATTTATGGAAATCCCTACGTTATTCATGCAGAAACCCTTCATAACTTTGTGTAGTACCAACATAATAACAGAGGCGTCATGTAAACCGAGTCGGTCTCCCTGTCTGAGTGATCATTGGTCGCCTTGAAACACCTGTCCAATAATACGGCATCCGATGAAATGGACGAAGAAAACAATTTTGCCCCACTTTCCAATAGAGATGGTTTAGTCTTTAAATTTACAGTATGAGCAAGTTAGTTTCTGACACCTAAAAGGAGACCAATGGCCATTTCTTTTCAGTCTCCCTGTCTGACTTCTCTTTCAATATTTATAAATTTTCCAGTATTCTCAAACTCAACTTTGCTTATACAACTAAAATAAATAGTTTTTATTATTTTATATACTTCTGGTTGACCTGTGCTGCTGTGTTAGAGCTTTCCATTGCGATTCATGTTCTGCAGTATAAACGCTTTTTGATAATCAACACAAATGCCATTAAAATGGTTTCTTGACTGCTTCCTATTTTTTCTATTAACTGTTCTACTGACCACATCCAGACAGCAGAGCTTGCATATTTATCCGCACATATCTCAGTAATTAAGACGAAAAAATATTTATTTGAAAATTTAGAGGAGAAAATAAAGAACTTGAGCATTTCGAAATGTATGAAATTAGAAAGACAATTTTGAGAAAACCGAAGTCACCGATTTGGAAAATTATGTTTTGAGAAAACGCGGCTCAAATACTAAATCAGCTATATACTAATAATGAACGAAATAAGGGAATACACCAAAATAAATTAAAAGAGATGGCTAAGAATTTCAAAACACCTATTTTAGAATAGTATATAAGATAGTTCTAGAAATATTGATACCTCCTATTTTTATTTTTTCCAACCCCTATTTTTATTGTATTATTTTTTCAATTTAAAAAAAAATAGCAACGGTTCTAGATCGCATAGTTTTTGAGAAAATAATATATTTTTAGGTCTGATAAAAATAAACTAGGCAATGTAAATATTTATAAGGTGAAACATCATATTAAAGTTTTGAAAGAGTTCAATAAAAATTATATGCAAGTACACTTAAACGTTTATATACGTCTAAAGGGTTAGTGAACCATCGTGGTGCTAGTTCCAACAGATTTTTATTTTTATTATAACATGAAAGCATGTACCATGAAAAAAGGAGACTACAATTGCACGATAATTACACCGTATGCCACGTACAATTTTACCAACCTGATTATTCGGTTGACAACAACTGAACAGAAATGCTTATGTCATTTGTTCTCAATTTAATTTTTAGATAGTATCAATCCTAACCACAGTATTTATTAATCTTTAAAAAGAAAGTCTTAAAAGCTACTATTTTATGCCAATTCTGGACGTGGAAACACGTAAATAAATGAAAAATCGAAACGCAAAATACCTCGTTAAAGCATAAATTGCAGCAACCAAATTACGGCATTTAATTCTGTGCACAGATATAAAACGAAATTATGACATTTTGCACTTAATTTACGTTTTGACTAGTCGTCCGCCCACGGCTATCCTGCTTGTTACTTATTTTAAACGTCTACGTTATATCAATACATGAATATCGGAGAATATGAATTTTCTATATTAGTTTATTACATATATACATGTACACCTGTGTATACAGGTGTTGTCAAGTCGTAGCCGTTGGTTTATATGGATTCCCGAGAATAAAATAAAACGATTATAAACGACTTTTTTTGTATCTCATCTCGTTCTCGAAATGTATTATTTCAACATTAATGCGAGGTTCAAACGTCCTATATCCATGCAGGGACTACATCTGCTCGATAATTCCACTGCATGCATACAGGGTGCCACGCGGCTTCGTCAAAACGATACGACGCAACACGGCAAACCCCTTATTCGGTTTGAAAGTTGAGAAATCCAAGTATTATTTCGCAGAAAAAAGATCAATTATACCAGTAATTCAGTATGTTTCTCAAGTTTTCTTTTCAAGAGGTTGTGTTCATAATAATGAAACATCTCATGGAATTATGACTACGAAAATATTGAAAATAGAAAATACTTTATTATGGAAAAACGGCACAACGGTCGAAAATTCCAAAAACGCTTAGTAATTCACATCATTTCTCAAGCTCTAAAGATTACAACACTGAAGCCCCCGTGTAAATAGGTCAAGCGTTCTCCCGATCAGTCCATTTGGCTACAGAAAGAGAAAAATTCCAGAAATCACTGTCTATGGCTTATTTATGGCCTGTGAATCTATTTATTCTTAAAAATAATGTACCAATATTGTCGTTATTGTTTTGTTGTTGTTGACGTGTCTATGGCTTGTGCACAAAATGAAGAAAAAAGGAAAAAAAGATTCCAGATCGGGCCAAAGCTCTGTCCACTTCATCAGCCTTGTTCGAGAATAGGATATTTTCAGTCCAGTTGACGTCGATTGTGAAAAGAGTCGATGCAATTGCTGGACAGGAAAGTAGATGTTGAGGGTCCAGTTGCGTATTTAGGAAATGTAGGCATGCTGAGGAGTAATTCCTTGTTCCGTCTGGCATGATTTTCATGCCTTTCAGGTGCCTAGTTATGTTATTGTTTTATTTACAGTTTCCGTTATAGTTTCATCAGACGTAAATAATTTTTGGGCCCGCACTACCTTTATGAATTGCACGCCCTGATCTAATCTTTATATAATTCCATTAATAATTGCCAAAAATAAAGTAAAAAAAAATATGTCTCTTGTTCAGCGGAACTGGAATCTATGCGGTCGTATCTCACTTATTTATTAATTATAAACTTGTTTATTTTTTCCACAATCATATGCTCTGTGATTTTTTCAGTGCAAAATAGATACAACGAACTACTCACTACTAAAGTCTACCTAGTCAATCAAACGTCATGTATTGCATTGATAAGACTACAACAGTTCATGAATATGGTAGTAAAACAAAAAAAAAGAAAGCAAGGGCACGCGTAAAATGTTATTCGGTAGTTACTCTATCTCTTGAATGTGTTTATGCCAGTTAACCGAAATAATATTAACTAAAGATTTACTGAAATGAAATAGAATATTTTCTGGGCATTACAAACACAGTTAAAAAGTTAGAGGCGTTAGGCCCGTTGCTGATTTTAATTTTTATTTGATTAACGGGCATAAAAATTAAAAATATATTTTATTCTGAAACACCTATCCAATAGTACGCCATCCGACGAGATGGACGAAGAAAACAATTTTGCCCCACTTTACAATAGAGATGGTTCAGTCTTTAAATTTACAATGTGAGCAAGTTAGTTTCTGACATGTAAAAAGGCGACCAATGATCATTTCTTTTCATGATATAATTCTGACACAAAATTTGGTCTTGTCACAGTTGCTGTAGTTCGACTCCTTTGGGCGCAAAATGTTGACACTAGATCGTTCTATTTGCTAGCTTCTTACTACCAAAGATATATATATATATATATATATATATATATATATATATATATATATATATATATATGTATATATATATATATATATATATATAAATTATCTTCAAATACAAGTAGGTAGTGCAAATTAGCCTAATTTATTTTGGCAAAAAAAGTTTTATTGCACATTAAAAAATGAGAACGGTTATCATTCAGTTTTTTTAATATTTTTCCACCTAAAGCATGTACTTACAATATTATTGAATATATGTCTGAAAAACGTTAGCAAATTCTTTCTTCAATATATATTCGTAAATAGACTGTACTATACTTCAATTTACTTAAAAATTTGCCTTATTGAATAAAAGTCTGAAGAATGTTACGATGTAACTGAGGGGTGAACGGACGAATAAGTCGCATATTTGACTACAAAAACCAAAGGATAAAAATACTAACAATAAATTCTTCCTTCAATATGTATTCGTACATAGACAATATAATACTTCAATTTACTTAAAAATTTGCAATATTATCAAGATTCACAACAACTATTGTCAAAAGTATTTATAAATATCACTGTCCCCCCCCCCCCCCCACACCCCGGCCCAACTTAATTGATATAGTCGATACCACTTATCGCATAGTAGAATACCAAAAGTTCATTAAATATTAGTAAGCCTCCACATACGACTTTGTACAAATATTTAAGTAAGCAAATTCAACAGAAATTCATATTTTGACTAGCAAACGAATCATTTACTAATGATTCGTTTGCTAGTCAAACATTATTGACAATTTCTATTAAATAAAACCATTACTTCATGCAAACTTTGCATTAATCATAAAAGTGAATGACAGTGAGTATGTACTTGCATCATTTCCATTTCCATTTAACCAGGTCATTTCGACCACCCTACTCCTCCACTAAATCTATCTCTCAGGTGTGCATGAATTTTCTGCCGTCACAGAAAGTCATGATTTCCTTACACGTTCTCAAATGTACTCATAATCAGGTGAGAAAAATATCATTTATAGCCAGGCTATATAATTTATATCTATCAATTAATAGAAATGAGCCATTATAAAATATGTACCGAAACGCCTGCAGATTTGCTAGTTTCGGTACATATTTCATTATGGCTCATTTCTATTAATTGATAGATATAAACTATATAGCCTGGCTATAAATGATGTTTATTTGACCCAATTTTATGCAATATAATAAACCAACACACAACATTACGAAACATTAAGACATTTTATAAAATGTATCGTCTAAAAATAACACATATATCCAAAGACATATATTAATATATTCATATAACGAAGTAGAAATTTAGACTTCATCTTCGCAAACTTAACAACCGATATCTACCTAATTATGCATTTAAAATTCGGCCCGTGTTTACGGCCAAACGCTTACGTAACTATCCGTACGCGACCGTACCGTAATAGTCCTATATCTTCGTATCTACAAACCGCTTCAAATATGAAAGAAAAAAAATGAATATATATCGTCTGACCCGTACGACCAATGCCGTTCGGTGCGCCAACAAAAAATAATAAACACAATCGACAGTGAATCCGCTTCACTGTGTTAATAGAACGCGAGAAGAAAGATCGAAACATATTCAAGGTGAACCTCTCTACGGGCGAGTGGGATGCTGTGCCACTATCTTAATCAAACCTGTCTCTCGGACGGCCGCCTCGTGCGCCGCTCAAAATCAACAAGTCCACGTCGTTGAATTTAATTCTAAGGATGGTGATGTGTTTGAAATATTTTCGCGGTTTTTTTAAATAAATTCTACTTAAAATTTGCATCACTTACACAGTACGCAAGATCATAGTTAATTTCCGAAGTTAGAAATATTCTATATAAATATATATAAGACGTTTATTATATGAAATTCGTATAATGAATGTCTTATATATATATATATATATATATATATATATATATATATATATATATATATACGAAATTATCTTGCTTTTATTAGTGTTTCGCCCGCACTGACTGATGCGACTATTGCAAATCGTCTCTATACATAATATTAAAATGCTTTGCCGATTTAATACACACGTCGAACGATCTAATGACACTTATTACAATTTTTTTATCATGTAGTGAATTACGCCGATTTTTACCCTACAGCAGTCTGTTACTTGTCGAGTTATGGAGTAGTCCATTATATGAATTAGAATTATGAACTTTGTCTACACCAACTTTCGTGAAATTCCATCTAAGCAGGCTAAAACAAAAGCTTCTCGTTGTACACGTATTAATATTCCACAAATGCGAAATTGCCGCTAATAGTGTATGTATCATTTATTCATTGCATTAATTATACGCCTGCTACATACTCGGTGTACAGTAATTGATAAACAAACAAATAAAACAAACAAAAATATTTTTGCATTTATAATGTTGGTAGGAATTAATACAATTAGTTGATCTTATATTTCTTGTTAAACTAAGTTTTCTTATTATATAATTCTTCAAGATCACTACCTATAAGTTTGCTATTTAGTAAGAATGTCATAAAAATAAAACTTAAGTAGAAACAATCATTAGAAAAAATATAAAAGTTCATTAAAGAATAATCGAGTTATGAAGTTATAAATTTAATGGTGTGGGTAGATTGGTGGCGTCACTTTCGCTCTCGTACTTATACAATGAGAAATTATTATCTGCCCAGAAAACATTTCATAAAGTGGTTCACTACTCATAAATTTGCTATTTAGTAATAATATCATAAAAATATAATTTAATTAAAAACAATCGTTAGAAAAATTATAAAAGTTCTTTAAAAAATATTCGAGTTATGAACTCATAAATTTAATGGTATGGGTAGATTGGAGGTGTCACTTTCGCTCTCGTACTTATGCAATGAGAAATTATTATCTGCCCAGAAAACATTTCATAAAGTGGTTCACTACTCCTAAATTTGCTATTTAGTGACAATGTCTTGAAAATATAAATTAATTAAAAATAATCATTTGAAAAATTATAAAAGTTCATTAAAAAGTAATCGATTTATGAACTTATAAATTTGGTGTGGGTAGATTGGTGGCTTCACTTTCGTTGCCGTACTTATACAATGAGAAACTAAAAATGATATCACAATTCGGCATTTTCTTGTCTAAACCTTATATTGAAACCTTAATAACTCCGTTAAGTTTTAATATTGGCCAAAAATGTTTCACACTTCGTCGAATTGTACCTCGACTTTTTTTATCTGGTAAAATATGATTTACAAATTAAAAAAAAATTAGTCAAAGACCCTACTGTACTCTCGATTTACAAATCCATTTCGAGATACGATCGCACGAACGCATATATTCTGTAATGAGTATAATGATGTCGTGTGGAAGGTTAGCGGTGAACGAAAGGCCACTTTTTTGTTTGGCAAAACATTTTTGCATTCATGCGATCAGAAATATTCCATCATATGATTTCTTATTATAAAATATTAGTATTCAATCGAAATTAGGAATTTTTCTATAAATGACTCTGTTGACCAAATTTAAGTTTCCCATCTGTTAGTTTTAACATTTTACGTATAGTAATATTGTACAGAGTATATTAATAAACAAAATATTTCATAATTTTTTATTTTTTCGTAAATGACTAGCTAGAACTATTAGCAACGATCACCTTTTTAGAAAAACCTCAGGATGATATTTGACTTTTATAAAAACGACTCGGTCTTAATAAAGTAATTTAAATATTTCAGATCTCACCATACATTTTAAACAAAATGGCCTCATAAAAATTTATCATCCATCGAAGCAAGGAAGATAAATGCGGTTAAGAGTATATAAAACTTTGTTTTTTACCAATTGAAATCTGACTAAAGACATTTTTTAACAGAAAATGATAACAGTTTCAGTTATGTTCAAGTTATTTACACGTTTATTTTTTTCTTATAATTGTTATAAAATTCACATTAAAAATCAGAAAGGAACTAAATAATTAAAGAAATTATATGACAGAAAATAAAATAAAACAATATTTTATATGGTAACAGTCTCGGTTATGTTCAAGTTATTCACACATTTATTTTAAATTTATTTATTTCTTATAATTTTTTGTTATAAAATTCACTTATATCCATCACTTACGCCCGTATATACCACACACGGTCTAGACTCGCAGTCGGACTTACTGACAGTTAAAAACCTATTTGATATGGATTACCATAGCGATTGGACCGTGCAATAGGGCACACCCGGTAAAGTAGACTCTTGTTCGACAGTTAATGAGAAACAGAAATACGTTTTTAACTGTTAGTAACTCCGACTGACAGTCCTGACCGTGTGCGGTGCATATAGGCGTTAGTCTCTTGTTTTTTCTTCTTTATCATATTCACTTCTCAAATACAATGTATGACAATATTTTAGACATTGAATATCAAAATAAATAATTTACTGTTTATTTTATTTAATTCAGTCAGTGACGACGTTCCTTTGTTAGTTCTTGTATTACTTCCCGTCTTTAAGCAACAAAATATTTTTTACTGAAATTGTGTAAAATTGTTGCCACTAATTCACAAATTACATTGTTTTTTTCATGAAAACACATAAAAAACCATAAAATTTTTAAAGGTATGTCAAAGGTAGGTCAAAAAAGGGTTTAAAGGAAAAGGTTTTAAAGGTAAGTCAAAAAGTGTAATAACTCTAGCAAATTATTAATCTACAGAAACTATCGTTTATTAAGGAGACTATCCTCCTAAAGAGGATATTTCTTAACACGCTTCATCAACAGCGATATACACCAAATATTCTACAAATAATTTACCACAACAAATATTTTTATCCACAACAAATATTTGTATCTAAATAAAGCAAGACATATATTTGAAAAGCTTACGAAAATTGATAAAGACGAAAGGAAAAGTCTGAATAAGTCCTCAGTAGAAAGCGGCATAGTAATTCTAGTATTGACATTTTAATCTATCATATAAATATTTCTAGTATTGACATTTTAGTCACAATTTGTTAATTTCTCAGTAGGCAAAAGACTGAATAATTTCTCAGCAGAAACCGGTACGGTAATTCTAGTTTTGACATTTTAATCACAAATAGTTAATTTCTCAGTAGGCAAAAGACTGAATAATTTCTCAGCAGAAAGCGGTACAGTAATTCTAGTATTGACATTTTAATCACAATTTGTTAATTTCCCACGTTATTTGTAGAAACATCTCTAAGATATAAAATACTGGACGTACAATTGTGCCTTTCGATTTATGCCTATCACTTCCAATTCAAATCCATTTGACCAATTTTAATGAGTGGTGCACTTAGTATATTTATTAAAATATATCTTAAAGTCCTAATTTACAAGTGATCTCTCAATTGAGTAGAAGTCCAGCTGTCAGATAAGAGAAAGTTTTATTTCTGTATATCTACTAATATTTGGGATTCGCTGGGACAATTTTAATTTAACTTGTTCACGTAGAAAGCTAAAATACTGATTAATATAAACCGCAATACCGTAACGTCATAGCATACTAATAAATCTTTACTAGTAAACGGCGAAACGGAGAAAATAGTACATCCTCCATATGATTTGTAATTATCTAAACAACGCACATACATTTGAAATTCAATTTCTAGATCAAATAGTTCATATAGTTTGAAATTGTAATCGTTTATGGAAAATGGCTGGCAAAAACTCGCCACATTACGAACGTTAACCACGAGATGATCTTTCACACTTTCCGTTACTAATTATGTCCTCAGTAAATACAACATGAGTTTAGATTGGACATGCAAGCAAGCGCATCCTGTTGGCAGAAATTTACAGATGAATAATTGCTTATAATAAATAAGTGTGATACACATTTGGTCGTCACCGTGGTATGTTGGGTTGAGTGCAATAGACTGAATCTTGTAAGATGGTGCATGTAAATATATACAATTGATAAATTCTTTTTCTATACCTAAACAATACTATAGCTGAGTTTTTTATTCTCAATGGAACGTAACTCAAAGACGGCGATACATACACTGTAGAAGTGAACATGAGTAAATAAAAAAATTAAGATGAATAAATTTCCTTCTTTTACGCTTTTGGTACAAAATTCCTAAGGCCATATTGGCATTATCACACCGTTCACTACATCATTATGTGAGACTATTAAATCAGCGATGCTGAACAATTATGGCCCTGGCGTTAACTTAATTTATGCTTTTAAAAGTACACATGCCGCTCAGTAAAATTATAGTATGGCGCTTTTTAATATTATAAAACTGACTAATATTTAAATATAAGCACAGAACATTTAACTACATTTGACACAGTAATTGAGCTGCGGTAGCAACAGTTTAATATCATAAACACTCAACTTGTTAGCGGTCAATCTGATTTGCCTTGAGGCAATCCATGTTTAGACCGAGTCAAAAAAGATAAAATAGTTATTTTCGTGTCGAATGAATTAAAGATTATAAAACAATATTGACGAATTAAAATGCACGTCTTATTAAATCTATGATTAGAATTTAAAAAAATATCGAATCACGTCTCAAAGATACGAATTCAACACAGAATTAAATAAATGCATATAATTAAACAATTATATATATGTATATATATATATGTATTTATGTATGTATGTATGTATGTATATATATATATATACACGCACACACGCACCACACACACACACACAAAGAGGCGCGCGCGCGCGCAATCACGCACGCGTGCTAACACGCACGCACGCACACACGCACGCGCACGCACGAACGCACGCACGCTCGCACGCACGCACACACACACACGTCCAATATACTGTGGACGATGCCTTGTAAAGTGCCCCAATAACATAAGTGAAATTTGTCGTCACACTACGCGTTACGTCTTGCAGTGTTCAGAAAGAATATTTTATAAACTAATTCAGTTGTAGAACTTCACAGCAGCGAAGTCGCGGTCAAAATGTGACGAGGTTAAGCAGTAATACCTTAAAGTCTATTAGATGTCAAATCAACGTTCGAGGAAATGAACGACAATTTCATAAGTTTGGTGGAAACGACAATTTTATGAGATCGGTATGACGTACAGGATTGAATTGTGTTTGATTATTCTTTTAATGATTATACAAAAATATGCACATTCTACGAAATTTTTGCACATTCTACGAAATTTTACTACGAGTCGCCATATGCACATTCTACGAAAATGCACATTCTAAAAAAATGCACATTCTAAAAAAATATGCACATTCTATGAAAATGCACATTCTAAAAAAATATGCACATTCTACGAAATTTGCACAAAAAAAATTTCTAAAAAAATATGCACATTCTACGAAATTTGAACGAAAATGCACATTCTAAAAAAATATGCACATTCTACGAAATTTGACTACGAGGCCATAAATTGAATCTCACGCTGACAGAAACTGTCACAAATGATCGGATCTACAGACATACGAATTTCTTTGTACAGATGTTACTTTCTTTCGATCAGTCTTAATGAGAAAAAAAACTGTCGTAGCCTTAAGCATTTATATTTCTGAAGACAAAAAATGTTCTTTAGATCGTGAGAAATAGATTTTGTCGGAATTTGTTCTCTAAAGTCAGTTATCAGCAGCAGTTATAAGGAAATAAACAATTAAATTGGTTAGGACAACTAATCGCGCTAGGATTTTTTAATCCTGATAATTTTGGTTCAGTCTATGGCTAAATCACGATTTTTGGATTTATCTGAGCGATCCTTTTAGTGACAAGGGCGGGGACAGCAATTTTTTAAGTATTTTTCTTGAAAAATGTTTAAACAAATTAATAAAAAATATAACATATATATTGTTCAATTCGTGTTTAATAAGTTTTCTTTGATACCCTTGACTATTTTTAATTTCCAAATCTACCCACTGGAATTAATCCCAGAATCGATATTTAACTTTTTTAACTTCACAATTATAATTAAGCCACATAGTTTCGGAGAAAACCGCCTGTGTCTGACAGACGAACGGACAGACGGATACCAAATTGATTCGTTTTGGTAATTTCGCCACAGACCATTATGTTAGATTAGATATGAAATAAAATTAATGAATAAATTAATATTAAAAATATTATAATGCAGAAAACATAGTTTGTGCTTTCAGGTTCATTTGTCTAATCTTAAGCGAATGCTATATAAAAGCAGTTTTTATAAACTATATTGCTACAGTTGTAGTTACATAAGTGTAAAGACTAGTATTTTCAGGCCTAGATTTGCCCCAATTTTCAAGCACTTCGTTGATCAGGTTAACCACACTCCATGTGACAAGCCGAATGTCCAGATTTTAGCAATGACTTTCCTTTGTAAATTCGTGTCTGGTTTCTTAAGCACCGACTTAAAGTTGTTCTTGCCCTAAACATTACATCATATATTTTATTTACTAAATCAATGATGTGTTCAATCATTAAAGTTTTATTTAATTTAACTATAGTTTTAATAAATTATAATGACTTAGTAGTAATGATTTATTATAAACAATACTTTATTATCATCAAATTACAATCGTTTACTCACTAAATCTAGCAACCTTATTAAAGACGTCAAGTTTTTGCGAACAAATTGTTGCCTTTCTATATGAAAGTACTTCGATAAATTTATAAAAAAATATGATTTTACTCCAATAGTCTTAAAAAGAGAATGTCAATGTCAAATCTGTCGAATCGTTTCTCAATATCAAACTCAAAATATGTGTCATCTACTCGTCGACCTTAAACCGTCTTAGGAGATTAGAATGACAATCATTCTGGAATCCCGTCAAGCAAGAATAGATGAGTCAACATAAAACAATTTCAAATTATTTTGCAATATCCGGCAACACCAAAACCGGCCTAAAATTATGCATCTAAATTTTGTTCGCTCAATGATTCATCAAATTGCCTGCCAACATTCCTCATGTTTCAATAGCCGATTAAATATAATTTGCTAACGTTAATTAATAGTATTAATACTATAAACATGAACTATTAATTAATTCATATTCTCTACGAAAGGATAACTACGAACGCGGTAACATGATTGATCAACATAAAACTCACACTATAGAACCATAAACTCGGATAGTTTTTTCCTCGTACAAGAAAAAAGTAAGATACACTTACCGAGTACAAGTTAATTTTATGAATAAACTTTCCGCAATGAAACTTTTAAAAATAAAACACTTTTCTTGTAATGTTTACGCCATCAATTCTCGTTAAACATTCATATTTTATGAACTACCGTCGGTGGTTTAAATTTATTTAAAATATTACGCTTGCAACCATTGTTTTTAATTAAGGACAGAAAACTTTGAAAGTGTACAGAGTCAGAAGTTTTAAACAATTCGATTGATTCACTACGATAATTAATGACTACTGGTTTAATAGACTGAAAATCGATTCACGAAAACACTGCGTTCAAAAAAACGGTCAAATCACCCATAAGTAATCGATGTTCGTTGCGGTATAGTTAAATTTATTTAAAATGTAACGCTTGCAACCATTGCTTTTAATTAAGGACTGAAAGCATTGAAAGTATACATAGCCAGAAGTTTTAAATAATTCGATTAATTCACTACTATAATTAGTGACCACTGGTTTAATAGACTGAAAATCGATTCACGAAACCTCCGCGTTCAAAAAACGGTCAAATCACCCATAGTAATCGATGATCGCTGTGGTATAGTTTAAATGGAAATACAATTTGATAAAAGTTGGAAAATATTATTCGATTTTATTACTTATTCCGAAGAATTCGCTAGTATAAATGGAAAATAACCGAAGTATTCAAGCGATGCGTATTTTATGTTATAGCAAATTTACGAGTTATGTGTAACAATTTTTTTGCACTCAATTAGAAAAAGGACGTATTTTATATTTTATTTCACACGTCGACACTTTATTCTTTTAGACGACAATTTCATTTATAACCAACGAATAGCGTCTTTCTTTGTCCGACATTTATTCCAGGGCACCGTGTTGCAATGGAAATAACATGTCTCTAAACAAATATTTCTAGTTCTTTTCCTGTATCTGGTCTGGCTTTTTAACACACCGCTTACACACGCACAGAAGCTCACGCTAGCCGTACGCAACCGCTACAGTAACCCAAGCGGTACTGATTGACGTGCACAAGTATCGTGTAAAAATAAAATGACAAATAATTATGATTATTATTTTGAATTTTCTGAAAAAAAAGTAACCTTTTAAATTTTAGTTTGACGACAATCAACTATTTTTCAGTCAAAGAATAAAATCTTTCTTTGTCCGACACTTATTCCCGGATACCGTGTATAATATATATATGAGTGCGCGTCGGAACATCTATTGAAATTGTCAATGCAATATATTCGAAATAATTTTAATTGAAAGATAATTAAAGAGGACGAGGGTGAGCGTCAATTATTTTTCGGTTTTTAAATATATAGATAATTTTTTTTAATAAAGGAAATTAATTTAGTTTAAGATGTGATAATTGGCTGAGTGCGAACCACAGAGTGGGTGTAACGAAATCGACCACAGCGCTCGCTGTAGCAAAAATGGAAATGTCTAAGGGCGCCTGTTAAATATTGTCATAGATAATATAACTTACTTAAGTATATCGTGATGTTTATGAATGCGAATTTCACTGATGTCTTAGTGAAAGAATATATCTAAAAACTATGTCTTAAAGAAATAGCTCTCGGTAGTCATTGTTTTACTATAAAAATTAACGGGATAAAACAATTACCATAATACCTCCATTTCTTATACCGCAATTTTTTTCACTATTTTCACTTTAAATATAGTATATATTTAACAAGCATATCAATATGAATGGTGAAAATAAGAGAAAAAGTTAAATAAATGTTTAATAACAATTTACAAAATTTTAGAAATATGACATTATCTCACTTAATGTTAACAAAAACATTCAATTCAATTAGTATTTTTGCTGTACTGAACTCATAACTATTTTTTTATTTTTTTTTGCATTAAAAGCAAATTTTCTAAATATGACACGATTGTTATTTCGTATTAAATTGTAAAAATACTTCAAAAAATAACAAATTCAAAATTCTAATTTTATAGATTTCCAATATTTAATTGGAAATTAGATAAAAAATGGATAACTGGTATAAAATGCATTCCGTCTGACATTATTTGTGGTTGAACTTAAACAAATGGATACTATATATTCTAAGTACGTACAACTAAAATATTGTTATTATTCGTAAATAAAAGCATTTATTTTTTTATTCACGTAAATATTTACCAGAGCCGTTAATTTGAAGCGTTCTAATAAAATTGAAGCGCCTATAAAACTGCTGACGCTAGGCGGCGCTGATGTCACGCGCCCAGCCAATAATAGTTCAAATTAATTCCATGACGAAATTTGTTTAACATGGACACACGTACAAATACACAAATACAAAAAAAAACACGTACAAATACAAAAAAAAAATAAATTGTTTGACGGATACAAATAAGTTACAATACTTTCTTTACTCCTGGCATCGCTCGAGAATATGATACATACAAATCGCATTTTATTTCTCACGCCGAAACTACGCAAGAATGAATATTTTTCTCATCAAATCAACTTTTATGCTATCGATACAGAAGCTGAAATAATTATTTCAAAATTCTATTAGCGTAGTCAAGTTTTGCTTGCCGAGTAGAAAATATAAATTAGATAGATAAATAGCTAAATATTTTACACGCTACGGGTGAAAAAAATAGTGCAGCATTGATATTGAACATATTTAGCGTTAATTTTGTAGAAATTCATTATTCACAATTAAATAAAACTACGTGATGTAGTATTACTTCTACTTTATTTAAATTCTTTACCACGACCTAGGTTTCGTCGAATTACATCTTCAAGTAATACAACGAAACCTACAAATTGCTCTATTAGCAAAGATTTTCTGTTAATCTTTGCTAATAGCCCACCTGAAGATGTTGTAATACAACGAAACCTAGGTCGTGGTGAAGACTTTAAAGAAAGTAGACATACTACTATATCACGTAGTTTCATTTAATTGTGAATAGTGCATCATATTTAAAACTACTCTACTTAAGAAGGCTCGCTTGCCATTACTGTTAATTATTATCGATGGCATAAAAATATAAGTATTCATTACCATAATATCTAACTTAATCGTAAACTTAACACATAAATAAGTAAAAAACGACACAAATATAAGAAAGTTTAATAAAAATCACTACAACGTACTACGGGAGTAAAAGGAAGTACAAAAATATGTATATTGATAAAATGCAATCATAAAATTGTCTTGCTATTTTAATTCCATTTTCTACAATACTACCATTTAACCACCACAATCATCCGTACACCGTCGAAGGAGACTGATGTTTTTGGACGTTTCAGTGCAGTAATTAAACCAAGACATAAGTTTAACAAAATATTAAGCTTCAGCTCAAATTATTAAATAACATATTCAAATTCACTCAAGGAATGTCCTTACATTTCAAACTTCCTTAACAGAATTCTTATTTTTCTAGTAATTATGACAAATTCAACGTTTCTCAAGATAAAAATATGATTTTATTTCCTTGCCTCGTGTCATTAATGTCCTAAATCTAAACATATAATAAAATCGTAAACGAGCCGTGTCTGTACATTAAATATTTAAAAAAAACAATTTATAAACGTCGTAATTATGTTACGAGGCCAAAAAATTAGCTTTAGGAACTTTTGTCTGACTGTTCGTTTGTGCGTGCTAATCTCGGAAATGGCTTAACATATCTTAACGCGGTTTTCACTGATATATAATGGCACCTTCCCGTAACATTAAGTGTTTGTTTCATTCAAATCACAAATTTCATTCGATTCACAAACAAAAAAGTTATATTAATTGAAATAATACGGGCTATTCTAGAAACGCGCTTCGGTTGATTTAGCTGAAACTTTTGTTAACTGTAGTTTGTAAAACCATGATTGGAAGTTTATATGAACACAAAGTTAAAAAATAATGCATGGTTTTGGAAATATAGACATGTCCAATTTAAGTTGAACTCTCATCAATATGGTCGACCATATTAAATAGGGATCAGCTTTCTGCTTCTTCGTGCGTTAGTCGGGCAGGGCTGGCCTTTATAAAGCGCACCGAGCCGCGGCGCGCCCTGTACCACTGGATGATTCACAGCTAACGCACGTATTCGAAGACGCACGGAGCACATTGGTAAAAGCTAGGCTCGGTAACGCAGTCTATATGACCACTCTTGAATTATCTACGGTATTTAGTAGTTGGAAACTAATTAAATAAATGAAATATTTTCATAAAATATATAAAAACTATTCTGTGCATATATCCATAAATATACTTATTTGGTAACTTAGATTATTATAGTTAGATAAAAACTTTACATATAACTTTCATCGGTTTTATTGTGTTTGGCTAAAATCCTGTGTTTATAATAATTACTTCATTCTTACATAAGAGTAACTATAATAAGTAGGGCGTTATTAAGTTGGAAGGAGTTTTTATTTTTATTATGTTTTTGTAAATATATTATATCTTTCTATTTTCTTATAATTTGAGTAATGTAGATGGACAAACACGTGACAACTTTACACTACAAGAAACTCTGATAAAACCAAAACTAAAGTCCTCGCGAACCAAGTCGCGGCCACCAGCTAGTCTTTCAATATGTTTATAATATTAACTCAATTCGATAACCGAATATCAAATCTTGTTTATCGTATAATATCATGTACATACGGATGAAATAAATTGTAAAAATTTAATAATATAATCATAATTAACTCTATAAAAGAAAATATTTAGAAGCTGTGGCGTTTCTGCAAATTCGCACGTCTGAAGTATACGTACATCTTTAGGCTTGTGTTGCGTTTTTGTGAGGAAAGTGCTTTTATATATTTATTTGGTTGATATAACTCTTTACTTAAATAAAACGTAAACGTTACAATACTAAACAAATTTAATTTTATGGATAAAATTTAATTTACAATAATTAAAAGTATTTTAATGTATTAATGAATTTATTTCTACATATTGGTGACTACAATCTTATCATTACTCAAATTATGTATTTATACAATTCTACATTTTCTGTTGCATTGTAGTTAAAATCTTACCATACTAGATGCTATTACTTGATTAAATTTTCTTTCTTAATTTTATTAAAACAAATTGCTCTTATAGCAAAAGAAGTGCTATTTTACCCTAAGTACACATTAGAACAATTAAATAAAAAAAAACCTATTTGTTATCAGTCCGAACTCTGTGTTGACCAGCGAGAGAATGATGATGATGTTCTGGTAATGACATCTCTATTAAATGCTTCTGATATTCTGGCAAATAAGAGTTAAGCTAAAATATAATTCTATAAATTTTCCAAGTTGAATCGAATTCTCCAATTGTCACGTTGCCGAATCTTAATAAACCTTGAGAAAATCTATTAATGTTGTCAGAAGATCTATATTCAATTTCTTAGTGAAATGAATGATGAAATAATTTTGTATCACTAGTTTTCAAAACAAAAACAAATAAAATATTTTCATGAAAAGTTTCGTTTATAGCCACTGGGTTAAAAATTGTAGAAAATCTAAATCGAATGCATAGGTAATTGTTACTAATCTACAAGAGTTGATTAAAAAAATATTCCAACCGGGGGCACTCCTCCCTCGCTCTTTCACCCCACTCTACTCCTTGCCTCGTCCTCGCTCTTAAACCTGCAATACACTACTCGCAAAGTTAGGCGTAGAGAATAGTGTGGAGAGGGACTTCGATTCGCTTTGTGCAACCTCGCCTCGCCTCGGGCCACTTTCGATCGCTGTCGGTTTTTTGCACCAAAGTCAAAGGACTCACCGCCCAAATCAAAGGACTTCCTCAGCGTAATTCAGTTTGCAGATATACGTCGTACTGTTTACACGTGGGGGCGTGCGGGCGACTCACGGCTACTGAACTCCTTGCGAGGTTGCACGAGTGTGTGGTCACGTACTTCGACGAGCACTTCGTCGAAGTAATTTCGCGAGTAGTGTAGAGGGCGTATTATAAGTACCAATAAAAGTAGCGAGTAAGAAAGCAAACTTCATTTAATTGTTTTTTCTATAACGTGGCTAAAAAGATACAATTCAATAATTGCATCATTGAATAGAATCACTGAAAAGTAACTTTGGACAAATCTAGGACAATTGAATTTACAATACATTATCATCTCACAAGTTGTGGCTTTCGTAGAGTACATTAAAAAATGTAACCACATCTATGGTACCTTAATTTAAAACTTATATATTTCACATCCCGCCACGTCCTGTGTATAGTCTGGTGGTGAATAGACTCACAATTTTAAGGACACATCTATAAAACGCCGCATCTCTAGAACGTATATTTATTTTATTTATTTATATAGACTTTAATGTACACAATTTATATATATATATATAGCGGACTTATTGCTTCGAGAGTAATCTCTTACAGACAACCAGAACATAGGTCCAGCCCCGCTCCGCAAGCGGCCGGGCATCGAACCCGGGTCCCGGTAGTGTACCGCACCGTCAAAAGCCTTAACCTTGTGATCAATCCAACACGTCACGGCAAGAATATTTACTAATCTTAACTTACTGACACGCACCTAGCAATGCCACTTGTAATAAAAATGTGCTACAACTTTAAAGCACATCTCCCTAATGCTGATCCATTATATACTTAAAATGAAAATATTTTTTTTTCGCATTATTTATAACCACTTTTTTATTTTGTATTATTAAATTTACATCGTAGATTACTTTCCAACCGTGACGTTCTTCGCTTGTTTGTAACTTTTGTGTTTGCTTTTTATGCAGTTTTTTTTAAATCTCGTTTTAAATAGCCCCATAAGTTGCAAATTTCCACTTAAAAAAAGATGTTTGCATTAAAAAAAATATAAATTAATAAAATGTAACCTAACCGAAATTATTTTACTATATATTCCAAGAGATTCCTAAAGTGGAGGACTTCTCTAAAGTGAAGGTTTTCGTCAAAAATGTAAATAATCTTAGTTGTTTTTTTACATCTGGTTCAAGACTTTGAGACTTGCGATTAACCGTACCGTTATATATACAGATCCAAATTTGTGCATACCTATCGATATTAATATTATTTTGGACCACCTGATCAATACTAGCAGACCGCTTCAATTTATTAATTTACAATTAGTGAAGTAATAATATCTATATCACAAACACTTTCTTCACTTATGAAAAAACAGTACTCTGTATTCGACTTCAATATTTCGATGTCGTCATAATAATTTCAATACTCTGTCTCTAGCATTCGCCCAACGCGCACACGCCCCATCGCACTTGCGCGATGTCAAAACGCATGTCACACGCACGGCCAAGGCCAGCAACGTAATAGAATATGCAAACAAGAACGTCAATGCTATGTGACGCATCGCCGACATAGGCTCGCAGCTGCGCTACCATCGTGGGCAGAATTAGAATAGGTGATCGAATGTCAAGTCATTGGTAGAACTAAATATCTCTACCTCTTCAATTGCACTATGCCATTTAAAATGCCCTCAATTTTCACAAATTTGCTTCGTTTATCTGTCATTTCTTGCAGCACTCTTTATTACTGAAAGTCAAGTCCATCTTGGAATGCGTTTGTGACATCGTCGCATTTTCTACGCAGTTCTGCCTACATAGCGTATCAGTAAGATAGCCATAGTGACTTGACTTCGTTAGGTAAATTACAAACAGAATAAGATATAAGGTTATCCAGAGAATGTCTATGCCACTTCCATATTAAATGGCATAAATCCACAGAGAGCCTATACCTAATTTCCAGGTTAATTTTGAAATTTAATACAAATTTGTATTAATTTACTTTATATGCCATATTTATGGACATGTAATCAAAATATATATATTATTGACAATCCTCATAGAAACTTAACGAAACAGTAACCTTTACAGACCCACGACTTCAGTACATCACATGGTGCCACGTGGTAATAGAGCACATTCATAAACGCACACCATAGTGCGGATTTCGCAATGTCGATAGTAAAGAATCCGCATGGATTACAGACTATAATAATTTATTAATGACCACGTTCACTCTTCAGTTGCAATGTTGCATCTCCGCTTGACAGATTATGTAAATAATAACCAATATGGACCTCCAGCCAGACAACCGCAAGAGAACTCATCGAAAGACGGGTAGAAATGAATACTCATTTTTCAACTATGTGGAAATTGCGTACGCCGCTCACAAATAGGAAGTGCAGAAGTAATCAAGTAACACGAATGGACCATTAAGTATCAACTAAGATTACAACAATATGATGTTGCGTTCGCTATGCAATAGTGAGCTGATGTAAAATGAATTTCGTTAGTTTTGTGCCATTATATAGGCAGTCAACGACAGCGAATATGCGAATTGTTGAAGTAAATAATTTTATAAAGTATTTTATTAATTTTATTGGAGTACACCACAAAGTAAATGACAACTACAGACAAGGTCGAGAGAACCACAGACAATCATTTAGTTAACTTACAATTTCTATCAAGTTAGGATTTCAACACTCTCACCAAATTGCAGCATTCCCACTTATGAAAGATTAACAAATCAAAACAGGTAAGTGTCATATATCCTTAACTAACACATAATATTTTCGCTTATAAAACATATTAGAGGAAATATGTTAACATAAACTTATTATAAGTATTACTAAACTATTGTGCCAAGGAACAAGACGCTTAACATAACTATAATTTATCATACACTTTTCTTAAAAGAACAATGAAGATACTAGAAATTGCAAATAAAATTACAACTTAAAAAGGACTATTTTACTTCCTAGTTTTGAAATTAACGTTTGCACAAAGGTTTTGTAAATATATTAGCACTCTGCTCACTAGTGTATATATATTTCAAATGTCTTTCCTTTTCCTCATATTTCTGTTTAACAAATTTATATTTAATGTCAATGTGTTTGCAACGTTTGTGGTAATTTACATTTTTTATAACTTTAATTGTACTTTCATTATCCATATTAATAGATATTGTGTCTTGGTTATATTCAGCCGTGAATTCTGCTTCAATATTTGATAGTGCTAAATTCTGTTAACTTTTACTGGCCGAAGTTATTGCTGCACTATTTTTTATAAACGCATATTCTGTCGTTGACTACCTATATAATCACATCATTAGTATAGTCAGCGTCACTATGACATTACATTATATTTTTCGTTGTAGGTGAGAAATACTGACCATAGTTTTTAGTTTCTTTTAAATACTTTAGTATCCTTTTCACTACATTCCAATGTCTATTATCGTAACAATCAAGAAAGAAACTCACTAAGCTTAATAAGCAGCATACATGATGGGGCTTACTTATTATAGCTAAATGCATCAAAGAAAATACCGTACCGAGCAGCAGTAAGGTCTGCTTCTCGGTATGGGTTTTTCTTATCCAAATCAGATTTATTCTCTTCTAATTTAACGTTCAAGTCTACAGACAAGCCCGAGATGGGTATGATGTTACCGTTGGCATTACCTCAAGTTAAGTTTGATAAGTAGCTTCTCTATATATTTCGTTTGCTGTAAGAACTTGTAGTCACCACCTCTTTCTATTTGAAGACCAACAAAATTGTTGGGTTTACATAGGTACTTTTATTTAAAATTTTGTTTGTAAGTGATTTAATTTCATATGTTTGCAGATATACTTTAATTCCATTCAAGTAACCAGCATACACACACTTATTTGCAAAATCTAATTTCGTTAATATTGAATTATTTTTTGATACCAATACCTGAGTGCTCGTTTTAAACCGTACAAAGAGCTATTAAGTTGGGATAGATTGTCATACAAATCTCTATAAAGAAAAGCGGTTCTCACATAAAACTGTACCATTTTTAATTTATTTTGACACACATTTTATTTAGCAATACTCTGAATGAATCATACCTAATAGTTGGTGAAAACGTCTCCGTGTAATCAACTTCAAAGTTTTGTGAACATCCCGTAGCACATAGTTTCGCTTTATAGAAAGGGCCTAATAACTCATCTTCATCAAAAACCCACTTACAGATAATTTTTTTCACTCCATGTGACTTCTTTACTAACTCCATTGTTCGGTTTTTCTCGTGTGTTTTCAACTCCTCTTTTATAGACGTTTCCCACTTATTTTTATTTAGTGAAGATAGGACTTCTTGGTAAGTCTTTGCTTTTGTCATCAAGTTGCAGATCTCCACCTTGACAAAAGTATTAGATTCAAAACGTGGATTTTGTTAACTTCTTGCATATTTTCATGTCGTTGTCTCTCCTCGTGGTAAACATTCTTATTAGCATACAACGTCACTGACTCGGAGCCTTTCATTTATTGTAAAAGCTTAGTCTTAACAGCATCTGCAGTTCTTAGCATACCCGAACTTTCCAGAGCCATTATCATGGGCTTGTAAATTACGTGTAATCCAGCTAGGAGTAGTGTTCTCTGTCACTCGTTGTTCACGTCAAAAGGAATACTTCTTAGTTTACGCGCCGTACTCAATATTTTGATTACGTACTCTTCTATAATTTGGCAGCTTTTTAACGTGATTCAGTCAGATCTTTTAACAATTCAACACTACGTGGCAACCCTTTATCGTCAAAAGATTCTTGCAAATTTATCCTGAGTTATTTCGCTGTTTTTTCTCTTGAATATGGATGTAAATGACTAGATCAATTAATAACATTATTTTGGCTTTCGCTTTCTGGACAAACTTCGGAACAACGTCGCCATTATTCTCAAAGCAACATCATAAGTCTTCGTGTTGGAGATATATTGTTCAGCAAATCGGGATATTTTGTTGTTATCACTTCCAACTAACTTTTCAGTGAGCACCATTGTATTGTTCGAAGTAATTTTACACTGAATTTTACGGAGTCTGCAAATATTTCACCACCAAGACAACATGCCGTGCTAGAGAGGTTAGGTTGTATCAATTCGCTGATGGGCGACCTAATTGTTATTACTCAAATATCCATACCTTTTTAGATTTTTATTTGTTCAATTAGATTAAGTGCTCTGTTGAAGTAAATAATTTTATAAAATATTTATTTATTTTATTGGAGGATATCGCTGAGTAAATGACAACCATAGACAAACTCGAGAAAACCACAGACAATCCTTAAGTTCATTTTATAAATTCAATCAAATTAGGAATGCGGGGATTTTAAATATTCATTTCAACCCTAGATACTAGTACATTTAAAAGTATCGATACTATGGCGACCATGAACCAGCCGATGAAGACTGGAACGACCCCCGCTAAGCGAACAAACGACTTAAGCACCATGCATCGATGTTTGTCGTATATGGTACATATTTTACTTTTTAGCACCTTCGTTAGCGTATCAATAAATTGTTATTGCTTTTTCATAGTATAGAGAGATATATAGGAATGATTAAATGCCTGCAATTAAAAAAAAAAAAGCTACTTACTTACTACTACTAAATTACAGTGACATCTTCCATTAGGAGTCACACGGAAGGTATAATGCAGCTATTAGCATAATGGATATTTAATTCAATTATAACATTCCCTTATGCTTGTGTTTAATCATATTTGTGTTTAATCAAATCATATTTCACTTTGGACTTTTCTTGCCTCATATAGCTCATTTATATTATCAGAAAAGATGTCTTGATTATTTAAATACAACACCATTATTCGAACATCTTTTTTCTTTTAATTTGACGATTTATTATACATGACCTAAAAATTGAAATACAAATCTATTAAGCAACTTGATGCATTTAAAGATTAAGAAGGAAAATTCATTAATACAATTTTAAATATCCTAATTAATATTACAGATTAAGAAGTCACTATTTTGTTTTGTATTTACTGTTCTATCACACTGAAAGCACTATACAAAATAGGACAAAATATACAAATATAACTCTGGATTAAAAAGTATAATGCTTTTTTCCCAAAACATACTAAATTCTTTGAGGATAAAATGCATTCATTAGATATTTATAAGATTAGGTACTATAAGTACCTAATCCAAAATGAAATCCAAAATGAACTGAAATCAAGACGAGAGAAGCCACAGGCCATAGCTAATATCAACATAAACTATTAGCGGTCACTATCAGGCTTCCTATAAAGTAAAATTTAAAAATATGGCCAAAACTACCGGAAGTCGAAATCGATATTGACATTTTGGCCGCGCAATTTACAAGTCCTTTTTTAATAGCGATTAAAACTGTTGCAATAATTGTATTTTTAATTTGACCGTTTTAATTTGTAATTTCCTGCCAGTTATTGGGACGATGCATAAATTAAACATATAAACATTAGCTAAACAAAACACGACAACCTCCCACGCCGCAGTACCAGTTTGCGCAAAGCCTGCCACACCTGCGTTGCGAAGTTAGCAAACACTTGTCCCGTGATCTCTGTATCTACATAGAGCAAAGTGCAGTGCGGACATCATTTAAGAATCAGTCAAACATCTAAACGACAAACGAAACTTAGCATTCACAATGTTTGTAAAGTCTCGCGCACATTTAACAAGTTAACATGGTTAAAGAGCAGAATTATTTAGGCATTGTCAGGAAATAAATGCTTTAAGGCTAATAGATTTTTAAATACATAATGATCTGTCTCAGTCCTCTATATGGTAGGTCTCAACAACAACAATGAGATGTTTTTTTAGTAAAACATCAATCAAATCATTCTACTGGATAAATTTTCAAGTTCAAATCTGATCTCTAAGTTATGAAACGTGCTTATGGGGCCATATGCCGTTACAGACGCAATTATAGATGATAAATCTAGAGAAATACCCTACATATATCCATAAACTACATACCATTAGAAGAATACCCTCATTCTCTTTAAAGTCGGGGCAGGATTTTAAGAAAAAACGTCTATTACTATAACTATAAGTGAAATAGGCGTATTTTGGGATGATTAGTCTCAAATATTACGCTCAAAAATTATATTCAGTGACTCAAGACTACAATTAACTTTAAAGTTGGGTTGCAAAATTTCGTTCATTTTAATATAATATTTAATTCATAAACACAAATTTAAGTTATCTAAATTTACACACTAAACTGTCATATAAGAATAAATCATAACATAATACGAAATTGATATAAAATATTAGCCGTAATCCATAAACAGTCGGTCACAGTGAGGCTAATTAAACGTAAGCAGTCTAAAATAAACAGCTTTATAAAACAAAGAGTCTTAGATGGTTTTGTAGTTTTTAAGTAAACTGCTTCAGTTAACGTTACGTGCAACACGTCCAACCCTTGCTGGTTGTTGATGCTTACTGCTTAACGCTTGTACACTGTAAAAACTTTTTTGTTATAAGCCTCAAGCATCTCGTGTAACACGAAGTTGGTATAAAATATTAGCCGTAATCCATAACTAGTCGGTCACGATGAGGCTAATTAAGAGTAAACAGTGTAAAATAAGTAACATTATAAAACAAAGAGTCTTAGATGGTTTTGTAGTTTTTAAGTAAACTGTTTTAGTTAACATTACGTGCAACACGTCCAACCCTTGTTGGTTGTTGCTGCTTACTGCTCAACGCTTGTACACTGTAAAAACTTTTTTGTTATAACCCTCAAGCATCTCGTATGATAAACTCTGTTGTGCTTGAACGCCTATTGAAGTGTGCTTGCTTGTACTTTCGCATCCAAACGATATAATAATATGTATTTTGTTTTATAGTCGAATTTGGTCTTTCATGTCGTGAACTATTTTCGTTTTGTTAGAATTCTTTGCGCGACATATTGTTATTGTCGTGGTTTACTGGTTTTATGATTCATTTAGGAATCTCTGGATTATTATTGTTTACTTTTTTGATCTTCTGTAATTCCGATTATTTTCATTGTTGTATTTTTGTGTTACTTTTTATGGCGTTAAACCTTTTCTGTTCTTTCCATTTATTGTACCTTTGTTTTATTACTTTGCTTCAATATTGGTTATTTTTTTATCAATAACAATGCCAGCATTAATAAGAAAATTAGTAAAGTACAGAGTTATTTCGAGGAATTAAGATAACTATAGCAGTGGGTAACTTGTACAAGTATCGTTTAATTTAAAACTGCAATTTCCAATTTAAAACAACATCTTAAATATCTGCACGCGTATAAGCTATTAATGTCTCCAAATTATATTTCCAAAGAACCACACATTTTAGAAGTGGTCAGAAAATAGTTCAGCAACTGGATCATTACCAAATACTGCCGGTACAGCAAACATTGATAATTTTGTAATCGTTACAGTTACAGTATCCTAATCTTTCAGAATCTTAGTTAATGTCATGTCCACCTTTAAATAAACAATGCAAAAAGAATAAAATACAAGAAGAGATACATAGTCAGTTATATTATCTATGGCTTACCGCTCACATTTACCAGCGTTGCCGGACCACAACACTGCTTACGCTTACAAATTATTAGTTCGACATAACGCAAACAAGCTGTGCTCTAAAATAGCTCTTTTGTTAACTAGCTTATTTTGACATGCGCAAACAAAAATCGCTTACAATATAAAGCTATATTGCCAACCTCTACTAGTCAGTCGAGTTTTGGAAGCTTTCAAGCGGGCGCTCTGACGTTCATTAAACTTTTGTAACTTGTATATTATACACGATTCTTTTTACTGCAAACCCACGTTCTTACTCGTTTTGAGTATTGAGTATTTATGTAATGTAATTTTTTTTCATATTTACTTGTAGCCAAAGCCGTACATAAAAAAATTACCTTTTATATTACCTTATTTAACAAAAATACATGTAGTTTGTTAAACGTAAATGTACATTAAGTTTGGTCTATAATTTGCTTTGATTATTATTTTTTATATTTTGAAAATAATTCCATGTTTCAAGCAAATCACCTATTCATAATTTTAGACTACATACATTTTGAATTTTATATTTAATTTCATATTTTTTTTAACAAATGGTTTACGTTTACTGACGGTTCATCGAAAAAAGCTAAGAAAAGGAACATATTAAACCTACATATACGAGACTGGAAATAATGTACTGAAACAATTTCCATTTTAAATTTCTTATAAATTTTTCTGTATAAAATTTGTTTATATAAAAAATATACTATACTCTTAAAAATGGTATTATTAAAAAAACACCTAAGTTTCGAAAAATTAATATAATGTACGCGTAAGATATAAATTAGTATATGTTTGGGTATAATTTAAAAATCACTAAAATAGACAATTTTTTTTATTCAGTAGAAATTTATTTCAGGAGGTTAGGCGAAATTACCAAAAATTGTCCTCCACTTGTGGATACAGTTGTTACACGTTATTACTGATTTTATATACTACATTGTACTTTAATGTTTGCTTCTGTCCATTCAATATAAAATAGTAGGTGCAATCTCGCACTACTATGTGAATTGATGGATACTTCGAAATAGTAGAGCTCTAGTTCGTCGTAGTAGCGTCTGTTCAAACATTGGTTGTAAATGGTTGTTACCGTTTTATTTAACTATTTTAATTAGTTATAATCGTGTTCATAAATTATTAGTTGGTATGTTGCCCTATTCAGTCATAGAATACAATCTGCTCATATCGATGCCAGATTAAACTACTACAGTAGTCAAATGTTTTTAATATGATGTGATTGTATACCCGTGGAGAACATACGTGGTCGAAGAATAATAGGTTTCCTTTTTTTTCTATCATAATAATAGATTTTTCTTTTTTTCTTCCGACCGACTTAAATTAATTACTATTCACGGTGGCATAAATTGCACACATCTCTATTAATTGTGATATAGCAAAAGACATCTAATTTGAAATGCCTTTTATATGGTGCAAACTGTATATGTGGCATCTCAAGTTAAATGTTTTCTCGTCGACATTCAATTTGAAATGCCTTTTATATGGTGCAAACTGTATATGTGGCATTTCAAGTTAAATGTCTTCTCGTCGACATTTAATTGAAATGCCTTTTATATGGTGCAAACTGTATATGTGGCATTTCAAGTTAAATATCTTCTCGTCGACATTTAATTTGAAATGCCTTTTATATTGTACAAACTGTATATGTGGCATTTCAAGTTAAATGTCTTCTCGTCGACATTTAATTTGAAATGCCTTTTATATGGTGCAAACTGTATATGTGGCATTTCAAGTTAAATGTCTTCTCGTCGACATTTAATCGAAATGCGTTTTATATGGTGCAAACTGTATAGGTGGCATTTCAAGTTAAATGTTTTCTCGTCGACATTTAATTTGAAATGCCTTTTATAAGGTGCAAACTGTATAGGTGGCATTTCAAGTTAAATGTCTTCTCGTCGACATTTAATTTAAATGCGTTTTATATGGTGCAAACTGTATAGGTGGCATTTCAAGTTAAATGTCTTCTCGTCGACATTTAATTTGAAATGCCTTTTATATGGTGCAAACTGTATATGTGGCATTTCAAGTTAAATGTCTTCTCGTCGACATTTAATTTGAAATGCCTTTTATATGGTGCAAACTGTATATGTGGCATTTCAAGTTAAATGTCTTCTCGTCGACATTTAATTGAAATGCCTTTTATATGGTGCAAACTGTATATGTGGCATTTCAAGTTAAATATCTTCTCGTCGACATTTAATTTGAAATGCCTTTTATATGGTGCAAACTGTAATGTGGCATTTCAAGTTAAATGTCTTCTCGTCGACATTTAATTTTAAATGAAATGCCGTACATACGTACGTACGTAAGTACGTACGTACGTACGTATGTAATTTTTAAGACTATATTGAATTTCGTATTCATTTTTGTGACTTAAAAAAATAACTGCACATCAAAGACAGACAAAAAGGGAAACAATCATTAAGTCAAATTCCATTTCAAGTATCTTGTCTGTTTTCTGCTTTAACTTAGTAGCTAAGCTAAGTCAATTATTTACATATTTTCTGCATATAATTTTCTGGAATGATATCCACATATTAGATCATTTAGAAATTATGATTTCAATAAAAATACTTAAGTGTTAATATTGAGTTGAAACACAAGTGTTAAATACCCGTAAGCTGTAATTCTTGTGAATTTAGATTTAATACATAGTGTTGGGTAAAAATTAAAAATCACTAAAATAGATAATTATTTTTATTTAGTAAAAAACATTTTTTACGTATTATTAATGCATATTAAAGTAATTGTCATCGTATCGGTTTACGTAATATGATTAAAATTGTATATTCACGGTTTGTCCTTAGAACCAACAAGTTAGAACAACCGTGGTATGTTGGATTCATCACAAGACATACGGTTTTTGTGATGCGACGCACCATGGAGATCCGGGTTTGATTCCCGGGCGGGGCTTGACTGGTGTTCTGTTTAATTGTGTACATTAAAGTGCTTTAGGCACTTTAAATAAATAAAATAAGTAAGCGCAACAAGTATTAAGTTTAGACGAAAAATTAAATATTTATCTGGGGATATACCAATTGATCCTTCGTTATCCCGTATTTGACGACTTGTATTCAATATTTTTATTCACCAGATTTTGATCAACGCAGAATTATAAAAATTGTTTAACACCTAAAATTCTCCCAAATTTAATGTTAATATAGCTAACATTACCTTCTTTTCCCAGCTTTCGTCAGAAAAGCACTTAGATCAGTGACTTTATTCTCTGATTACACTGATATTATTATTTACATCTGAATAATTATTCTACCATATAAGTCTGTGGAAATCTGGAAACTATAAACTATCGTATTACAAAAGTTGTATGTTATTTGGATTAGTAGTTGTTGCGTGTTTCTCTAAAACACAAACATACACACAAAGAAACATAATTTCATCTTAGTAATGTTAATGAGTCTATAGCGTGAACACTATATAGTATTTATAATTTTTGGTAAATATAACTATGCTAGAAAATGTTTGAAAAGAAGTTTGTATGTAAAAAAATTAAAATATACATTACTGTGAATTTTAGCGATTTTTTAGCTTAAGAATAATATCAGTTATGAATTTTTAGCGAAGGAAAACGAAAAGAGACTATTTCCTTTATATATTTTAGAATGTGTTTTATTATTAGTATTAGTAAGTATTTTTGAAATCGGATTAAATCGGTTTTTAATATCGAACATAAATACCAACACTATGAAGTTGTTAGAGTTTCATAAAGCGTTTGATTTTGTTTTATAAACAATTGGCTTACCTATTAACTAAATTTACTGGTGTTTGGTGACTCGATAGCCTTAAATTAATTAACGTGGACGATATGTGAAACAGCAACGAACCCTTCAATCAACATCAAATTCAGTTATATGATATTCATCTAAGATCCATATTTAAGTATCGCGAATATACCATACGCACTAAGCTACACTTTAGGTATACACTTTTGTCTGCCATTCCGAATTATATAACGCATATGGCTAGATGGATATTGGACACGTTACTGTCGCATGTGAAATAATTAATTAAAAAAATTAATTCTCACATAGAATCAAGATATTATCTACATTGATATAAAGATTTAGATCGTTCGCGCGGCGTTGCGAACGGTCATCTGTCCGGTTCGTCTATTGTGGGAAAGTCCGTTGAATTAAATTGCGCCAAACCGGTGACATACCCTTAACTACTTGGTAGAAGTACCACTTGTGAAAAAAAGTATTAACAATTTATCCAATTCTCAATATCTATATTACACAAAACTATTTCTCTTCTGTAATCCATTTCTACACTTCTAAAGATGATGGGTAATATGAACGCAGTTATAATGAGAGAATCAAAAATATATGAAGGTTTCTTTTATTTAGGGTTGCCCTACTTCCAGGAATCCCGGGATTATTCCCAAATTATTCTCTTAATTTTCATCATTTCCCGCATCTGAGAATTTATTAAAAATTTCTTGCCTGTTTACTATCTCGCACACCTAAATTATTAGTAAATACTAAAAATTATTTCAAATAACTTATTTCAAATTACTTCCTGTAACTTTAAAGATCATTTTTAAACTAATTAAATTTTAAGAAATAAACAACTTTTTAGACAACGTGATTTTTTCTTCTTATTCTTTTTAATTTTTTAAGTTTGATTTCCTTATAATAAAAACAATGCATGTCTTTTTCAAACTCAGTTTCTATCCGGATTTCTCTCCTTTTGAGTTGGTATACTAAATTTCCTACTAATTTTTCTCGCTAGAAATACAAAACACAAGACAACAAGTAACACACGATAAACAAATTACATTTCTAAATTGTAATCAAAACGTTTAATTATAAAGATCGTCACGACGCGTTATGTATAGCACGTAACAGCCACGTGTGATTTTCAAAAGATAAAAAAAACATTCTCAAAGGTTAAAGAAAGAGTTGGTATCTTGCAAGCCGTTTTACAGTCAACTAATAGAGTATGCGTATGAAAGTATATGACTGTACTTAAATTGAAAATATACAGCTTTTGAGTTAAAAATAGGTCAATTTCAACGTTGAAATGGTGAGTTCGTTAAACTTGACTTGGCGTTAAGGCTATTTGCTTAAAACTTATTACATGATGATGATCATGTACCTTAATGTACACAATTGATACATATAGTGGATTTATTTTTACGAGAATAATCTCTTACAACTAATCAGAATATCAACCCAGCCCCTGCTCGACGAGCGACCAGGAATGAACCCACACTGCGGTGCGCAACGCCGTCATAGTCCATATGTCTTGCGATCAACACAACACACCACGGCGGCGAGGAAGTGAGATCCTGATGAATTAAACTTAAGCTGGATAAAACTCAAAACGTGAACACGGTCAGAAACTAAAAAATTATGGAATTTATGAAACATGGACACGTAAAAGAGCAGTGACAAAATAGATATGAAATGATATCAGATATTTTCGATAACTCAAAAATGCATTAAGTACTCCCAGTTTTCAAAACATTACAGTTTTTGGAAATGCATTGATAATTAATTTTAGTTATGCACCTGGCACTGATTTACATAATCATACAAATGAAACTGTTCTAAAAATATCTATTTAAGTAGATATTCCTTCTACTTTTGTCACTTAAAACAAATAAATTTTAAATTTTATAGAACCTATTATAGAACCTTCTTAATGGGAATAATTTTTAAATTATTATCGTATTTTCAAATTATTAGCAAAAGCTACTAACCCCATTTACATACAAATTTTCCTATATATCTTATAGTCCCCAAATTGCCATAGACTACATAGTATATACATACATTGTACATTTTTTTAAAATATAGTTAATAATATGATCGTAGCCAGAGAAAAAATAGTTTTTCATCATACTTTCGTGAGGAATGCCGGCAAAACTCTTACAGATATACTAATAATATGTAATAGAGAATCGTAGTTTTCTATATATCTTTTATATACGAGTGAAAATAGCGCAGAGGACACAAATGATGATATTTAGAACAATTTACTTATAAGTCACTTAAAGCATTTTCGATATGTTAAAGCTCTTCCCAAAACTGTTTAATTTTTCCTAAATTACTAATCCACTTTATAATTTGGATTAGTAATTTAAGAAAAATGAAAATATTTTGCGAGTAAATAAAAGTGGAAATGGTTAATTTAGTCAAGTATACGCGCATGGACAGGACACACGAATTCTTGACAAAAGAAAAATAAAACATACACCTTAAATCTTAATCAAATAACTCTGCCCGTACGAAGACTTTGTAAGGCCGTTCTGACATCTGAGGGAAAAGTAATTAACACATCTAGATATTACCTTTATCCACTGGAACCGGGGCGAATCGCTATTTTTAAGTAGGTTCAAGGTAACTGCATCCTTCTCGCAGGTACTACGAATATGCCGGACATGGTGTCGGTATATAAGGATAATGCTCAAAGAA
The DNA here is from genome assembly GCA_039881145.1 of Druceiella hillmani. Lineage (NCBI taxonomy): Eukaryota > Metazoa > Arthropoda > Insecta > Lepidoptera > Hepialidae > Druceiella > Druceiella hillmani. The sequence continues at coordinate 1,740,958 of JAYKKI010000108.1, read as the reverse complement.
TATCGTCATATTAATTTATTCACGATTTTTATGACTAGATTTATTGCCATCAAAAAAGGAAATTATGTCCGTCCACGTCGCAATAATCCACTCCCATCCAAGTGGTTGGTTGATATATAAAAAAACATAAACGAATCGCTTAGAGATATCTGGAATTATAATTAGGACTAATTAGGGGCCATTAGTACATAATTCTTTCTTCATTAGTTATTAGAAATTCCAAAAAGAGAATAATTTAGAAATTATAAGTAAGCATTACTGGTAATTAAAATTGCAATGATTACTATTTTGTATGTATTAGTGACTACTAAGAAACCTTTTAACGAAGGTATATACTTTTAAAATTTATTGCTTTTTTACTGTTTAAATCACAATAGTTCATATGTGTTACGTGGTTAGACTTTAAACGTTTTCTTTCCAATGCTTTTTGTGATGTTTCTTTCTGTGACAATTTCAAGGGTCTAAGAAAAAAATTGGTAGTTGAAAACTCAGTCATATGTTTTTATAAATGCAAGTTTTGGGTTTTATTTATGTCACTTAAGTGATACTTTATGGTTCGCGAAACACAAGGAGATATTTTTTTCCAGATGCACCTCTAGATTTAAATAAGGCCAATTGGTTTTTCGCATGGCGAGACAGCCTCAAAAGATGTAAAATAAGCGGTGTTCGAGAAGCTTTTGGTACTATGTATGATTTAAATAACTGTTCTGATAGTTCCGAATAGTTCTCAATGAGAAATAGGATACGACCGAATAGTTCTCAATGAAAAAAAAATTTGTTTGTATGGTGGCATCAAAAAACTGGAACAAATCCCAGGACAGAACAGGAACCACTTCTTAAAATACAATAACGTGTGGCTAACTAAAACATTTGAGCTGCCAATTACATTGCCATTTATTGATGAAGAAGAGCCCAGTCCTGGACCCTCACGAGGCAGAAAACCTTTGACGAGTGCGCTCCTTCTGCGAAACGAAAGAAAGTGAAGGTGTTAATGGAATAGCCATACCGCCTCTGAGTTGGAGCCGGCATATACTATGTCCTTGCGAGCCGAAGGGCATTTTGCAAAGCCAATGTTATAAAGAAGGTGTCAACGTCACCTGCCAAGTCTAGCACCGATTGAGAAGAGAGTAAGAAGGTACTGAATAATGAAGAAACTTTATCCTTATATTTTGGTTTATATCTTTACAAAGATAATAAAACAATATAGTTTGCTATAAACTACCATTAATAACTTACACCCCGACACCTTTCCGTGTATTCATGATCTTAGAAAAACCAAAACATTGTGTTATCCATCAGATGGTTCATTGAGGTGACAGAAAACAACGCTGAGGTTCAACTCCACACCTTATTGGATCACATAGTTTCTAGAATTGTTGTATTTCAGGAAGATGTTTTATGTCAAATATCTCCTCACAGATAATTTACCACGATTTATAAACGTGAATCTGACGGTAGTTCGAGTCATAGTCTGTATAAACAACAATTTACCGACTAGCCCATTACGCACGAATATCTACTCTCCGTAGCTTTAGTCCTCCTTCAGTTGAAGCATACAGTATGCAAAGTAATATATAATAACTATTTTCAAACTATTATGTGTCAATATAATTCAAGATCACAATCTTTCACAAATCCTACAATTTTAGAAGAAAATTAGAAGTGCTTTCTTCAAATTTGTACAGTATTATGTTGCATAATCGGTCTTTAGTGGAAAAAGTAATTACAAATTACCTACAATGATTTTGCTAATGCATCAACTTATATATTTCATTTTGATACGCACGAATAAATGGACAAAATGTATGAAATGTGGCAATATTGCATAAATACCCTTTTTGCGATGCGATGGTGAACCTGACTTTTCCAGCTGTCGCTTTCTTTTGCATGATTTTATAAAAGAAAATTTAAAAAAAGGATAAAACAATAAGTAAATTTCAAGGTCAAGGTCATCGAACAAATAAGTTAATGTTTTGTCTTCAATAAACGTCAACCTTATCGATATTGTTGTTGTGTTCGAATTATTAATTAAACACCCATTTGAAAGGAGAATACCAAGATTCAACCTGGTGAAGTTGCGACAGATACTTTCTTTTGTAACCAAGAATAGATCATTTTCTGCAAATACAGCACTTTTAGGAAGTTTGATTTTTATAAGCAAATAAATCGATCAACGGTTTCCTCTTGTATTCAATTCGGAAATAAAAAATGCTGCCATTTAAAAATCTTTAACACCCATAATTCGCTCAAATATCTAAAATTACATGAAAATACTATCATCGATTTTTAAAATAAACTTATTTCAATAAATGTTAATATGATACTGTATCATTTATCAGTTAGATGAATTATTATTTGCTTCTTAGTAATAATATTAGTCTAACTTTACTCACTCACACGTAAGGTTCGACAGTTCCTAAACTATTTAAGTATGCAGTGAAGTTCATCTCGGCAACCTAAACGAAGAATGGTCTCTCTCGGAAAACATATGGTTGTTCAGAGGTAAAATCCAAAGCCGACATGTAAATCAAAATATAGTATATTTTGGTTGAAGGACGAGAGAATGGACGAGAACCAATTAAACAATACAATGGCAGTCGCATAGTTGATCAAAAAAGTGTAGGTTTTGTGGCCATGCCAAAATAATACAACACCTCCTATTCCTCAATTCTCAATGATTTGTTGATTAAATATGGTAATATTATTTACAAATAATAATTTGTAAAGCGCATAAACTTTTTTTCATTTTACCATCTTACCTATATTATGATGATTTTCCAGATCAAAACTCTCCACTTTTTCCATTAATTATGATGTCAATAACTAACAAGTTTCCTACTATTTATCAAAACCTAGTAATAATTTCATAGAGGATCCATGTCATGTAAGAGAGATAGTTTTATATGATTAAATATAATGTAAAATTATTCACCACTCCATTTCCAGCCCTGGTTTTAGTATGGTATCACTAAATATTTAACTAGGAAATACTTATAATAGTTAAGTGGTTGAATAGTTTAAGGTAGTTAGTTAATTTTTTTTCCAAAGGACAAATCATAACTTTTTTATAGAAAAAATAAATAAAGGGAGCAGAACTTGCGGTGCAATGCTATATACCTTTCTTTGATGAACGTTTGACTTGAAAGCGACTTCACTATCAAATTCTTGCAAATCAGATCTATCTTATGACACAACATTCATTCTCGTTGATGTAGGCCTAAATTTCTATGAATTCTTGGCATTCTCCTTTCATGATATTTTAATCAAATTGATGAAAGAGAAAACTATTCTTCTATTACTCTTTTTCAGAAATTCTTTAAATTCTTTGGAATTTATGCCAGGGTATTGGTCCGTTAATATCATATCAATATTGTAACTTTGTGTCACTTTTTTCATAATTTTAATAAAATCATTAGTTTTGATTTCTTGATGTCAAAATATAAGCATATCTAGTAAAATGATCAACCAGAATATGAAGTATTTTTTATGTAGATCGTGATCCCCTAAAGCCTATGGTGATACCATTGGAGGCTTTGAGGCTTCGGGGGATTGATACAATTTCAAATGTGCGCTTGCTGGACGTAAATGTGACATTAAGCCATATTATGACTTTCTCCTTGTTTTGTTTTTATACAAATTCCGCGTTCATCACAAATTTGTTTAATGTTTGCAATAATATTCTTTGCTCAGTAGAATGGGATTATTTTATTTGCCATCTATGTTGTCTCACTGTGGCAGTAAGTAATGTGGACGTTTTTTATTAGTTTTGCTAAGTTCTTCTGACAGTATTATTTTTTTCCATCAAATTATGGAAGAATATAATTCTTTTTGTAGTAAATTTCGTTTTCAAATACAAGTTTGTGTTTGCCATTTTGTAGATCTTGATTTGTGTTTTGTTCATTTTTTATATCTTCTAAATTCATTAAATTTACTACTTTCAAAACGTCATCACTATTTCCATAAGGATGTAGAACTGGATTTCTGCTTAAATGTCTGCTTCTTGATTTAATTTTCCTGGGTTATATTTAAATTTAAAATTATATTAGGATAAATATTATATTAAGTCACTGAGTTCCTCATCAGTTTTAGCCTCAATGTTCATATTTTCTTATTGTTTATGATCTGAGTATACTGTAAATTCTTTTCCTATAAACCAGTACTGCCAATATTTTACAGCTTCTTTTATTGCCACAAATTCTAGGTATGTTACCTTCTTCTTTATTGAGCTACAATTATTTTTTTTTAAATAAGCAACTGGCTTACTGTCTCCGTTTGTTTTAATACCGCTTCCACTCCTTCTTTGCTTGCATCCGTGTAAATATATGTTGATAGTTCAGGAGCAAAAATCTTCAGAATCGGTTTTGAGCATAGCGAGGCTTTTATCTTATCAAATGATTTATGACATTTCGCAGACCATATGAATTTTACTTCTTTCCGTAATGTAACGGGTCCAGGATAATTGCAGTGTGTGGCACGAACTTATGATAAAAATGTATTTTTCCTAGGAATTATATATTTTTACTTGTTTCTGGAACTAGGAGTTTTGACAGCGGTTTAATAATCTTTCAGAGGTCTCACTGAATTGTTTTCTATTATGTGGCCTTAATACTTGGCATAGTGATTTGCAAAAATACATTTGGAAATTTTTAGTCTGTAAATATTGACTCCAGTAATCTTGATAGGACTAGTATATGTTCCTCAAAAGTTTTAAAATAAATCGTCTTATATAATTAATTGAGTTTGTATTTTCTTATGATGTTGCTCAACATCCTTTGGAAATGGCTGGAGCAGATTTTAATCCAAACGGATAGCACGTCCACTGGAAATGTCCTTCTTGTGTAACAAATTCAGTTTTGTATCTATCTTGAATTTTCAAGGGAATTGACTAAAATGCTGAATTTATATCAAAAGTAGAAAAATACTTACACTTTACAGTTTTTATCATATATATACTTTATAGTGGTTGAAGATTTTTTATATATACTTTATAGTGATTGAAGATTTAATATCTTCAATCACTAGAAATGGTTGTGATTGAGGGACCACAATTTTGTGTAATTCTCTGAAATCTATACATGACCTTGTTTTTGTTTTATCTCCTTTTTTATGTGCTAGAGTTATTAGATCAGCAATTGGGCTATAAGATTCCTCAATCAAATTTTCCTCTAGTAGTTTTGATATTTGATTTTCTATTTCTCTTCTATCTTCAACTGAGCATGGACGTTTATAATAGTATTTATCCACCATCGAGTCAATGTAAACTTCGTAATCTCGTAAATTGCCTACGTTATATATATAAAATTACTAAAATAGACCTAAAATAAGGGCTTTTTACTTAAATGTTGTTTTATAATAGTAATTGATACTATTTACTTAATACTTGATGGGCATATTGAATTTATTTGTTTTCGTAGAGAAACGCAATTACAAAGACGTAATTGCGTTTATCTACGAAAACAAAAGTTTTATTTATAATAAATTTTTAAAACAATTAACTAATTGCATTATCTTATAAACTAAAGATTTACTAACCGGTGAAAACAAAAGAACCAACATTTAAAGTCTTATTTCCAGTCTATTTTAATAATTTTATGAAGCATACTTTCTTACAATAACATCATATATGTATATATATATATATATATATATATATATATATATATATATATATATTCTACGCGCATAGTATCAATTTACTGGTCAACAGTTCATTGAAATTGGTCGATGATATTGTCAAACAGGTATCTAAAACTTTTGGTCATTTTAAAAAAAGTTACGTAGCCACAGAAAAAACTTTTAAAATATTAAGCGCAAGGTTTATCGGAGCCAAGACGTCTTCTAACAATAGTGCCAACTAAGTGGAATTCAACATTTTAAATTGCAAGAAGCATTGCAGACGACGATACCATATCAAGAAGTAGATTTACCGATCATAACGTTAGAAGAATGAACTGCTAAAATGTAATATTACAAACTTTCGAAGAAATTACCACAAATGTGTGTGCTGAAAAATATTCAACAACAAGCATGGCTGTTGTCTTCACATCAGGTTTACAAGGGCTGTGTTTAGAATTTAAAAAAGAAGAATATTTTCATTTACATCACACGATTAGAACGTGAAATCATAACACGTTTTTACCTTATTGGGTATAATAAAACACGGCGACCTCGATCCGAGATTTAAAAAACATAGTTTTTCAAGTTCACAAGCTGCAGATACAACACAAAAATATGTCGAAAATATTGTGGAAGATTTTATAAAAAATTAAATCGAAGACACTAGCGATAGTGGAAACGTAAATGAGTAGGTTGAAACAACCGCTAATGTCCACCGACTCTCCGTATGGAACGACTTCAATAAAAAAATTAGAAAGCGATGTTAGCCCCTAAAACTTCCTCCGTATGTACTTCTACAAAAACGAAACAAGAAGTTGAGATGTATCTCAATGACACACTACTCGACAAAAATAAATGTCCAGTGGAATGGTGGAAGCCACATAAGTTTGTTTACCCAAACATATCTGAAATATTTCTAACAAAGTACCACATTGTTATAACATCAATGTTCTGTGAAAGGATCTTCTCAAAAACCGGATATATAATTTCAAACCGCTGAACCCGTTTATTATCGAAAGGAGCCGAGCAACTCATTTTGAAATAACAATTAAAGTGTCAACGTGTAAATACTTAATGGACACTCGAAGAGATGAAAGTATAGTGACAGTGTCTAACTGTAATGGATGTCCAATCAACTAAGTGCCAGGGAAGACCATTCCAAAGGAATTCGAATAAACAATAATTTTTGTATATTCGGTCTTAATAAATATCTGAAATATTTCTAACATTATTATAAGGTCAGTTTCCTGTGAAAGTATCTTCTAAAAAAGCAGCATTTATAATTTCAGACCGAAGAACCCTTTTATCATCGAAAGGAGCCGAGCAACTCATTTTGAAATAACAATTAGAGTGTCAAGGTGTAAATACTTAATGGACACTCGAAGAAGTGACGAAATAATTAAATAAATACATAAACATGAAAGTGTAAAGTGACAGTGTAAGTGTCTAATTGTAATTAATTTCCAATCAACTCTGCCAGAGAAGACCATTCCAAAAGTATTCGAATAGCTATATAAGAATAAGCTATAGATACTATTTTTTGTCTATTCGGTCTTATGCCAGTATGTTATTTGATAAATATTTTAAAACTTGTCCAAATGTTTTTAAAATACTCGCAAAGACACAAGTACAGATAACAAACAAAAAACTTTGGCGCTATTGTTTATATTAACGCACACCACCTGACGTGCGTTTATTTCGACACCGCGCAAGCACCCGGACTTTCGAATTTGTAGGTCAACATCAGAATCTCATTAGATATTTTCAGTCGTTTAGTTATTTTTAAAACATAGGTATATTCTTTTCACCCTTAACATAAAAGCATGATAATCGGGGCAGCTGCGTGCATTTTGTCGCCACCCTTAGGGTCTGACCTTTTTTACATTAATGATTTGAAAGAAATCAAAATTAAAAATATTTACCATGTATTATGACATGTTTTATTTGTATCCGCTATTGCATTTTTAGACACATTACTTGCACATCTAACATATCGGAAATAACTGCCAAGTGTCATTCAATGTTTATATTATATGTAATACAAATTGTAAAAATACTTAACAAAACACGCTAACGCCAATATACGTAATAAAAATACATTTCGCAAATAACATCTGTCACAGAAACAGTCTATTAATTTAGCATTCAATGTTATAAACCGTGTAACGCTTTATACACGTAATAAAAATACACTTCGCAAATAGCAACTGTGGAAAAATAGTCTATTAATTTAGCATTTAGCAGTAGCATACTAAACGCAAAACGTTAGCAGGATTAAAATTAACGTAAACTAGCATTAGCGTCCATCGCTAATTCCTGGTATAAAGAGACAAAAAGACAATGGAAAACAAAAAGTCCTTTAAATCGTTAGTAAATAATAAGCCCTAAATAAAGCACTGACAGAAGAAAAGAGAAATTCCGCCATAGTCCAAAGTTCCAATTTATAAGTAAAGGAAAAACATAACATCTGTACACTGGATCTTAATATAAACTAAGTAATTTTCTATAAGCAACATTAATTATCGTGGCTAATAAATCTTTGAGCGGAAAAAACATTTTCCTACTGGTTGGTACTTATACATGCGTATTTACTGAATAAATATGAAAAGATTCCAAATGAATTAACCAAGAACGACACTATACAACTTCTCAACTTTTGCTATAATATTTCTGTTCACTTTAAACAAATTTATATTTGTTATACGAGTGTAACAATTGTTTGAGATTCGACTTAAAAGAAAACAAGAGTAAAACAGTTTTTGTCATTTACGAATAGCACGTTTTCGGCAATGAATTTTAATACAGCACAAGAACTATATTTTAATATCAAGTGTTTAGATATGAACAAAGTAGTATTTTCACATGCACTGATTTTCGTGCATTGGCATAGCCTCAAGGTAATTCATAGAAATACGCTTTTAAAGAGAATACGTTTTAAAAAGGTTCACACAAATGAAACTTTGACTAAAAATGCCCAAATTAAAAAATTAAAAAAGGTTTAGACACGGTAACCACATTAAACAGCTATCAACAATGTCCTATTTATGTAATTAAAGTGATGAGATAAGGGCATCACTGATTAAAAGTAATAACCGGTAATATGTTCTAAGATGTCCATGTCATTGTTCATGAACTAACGTTGTTCCCTTTTTCATCGCAATGACATGAACAATCATTGTTCATGTCATTGTGATAGAAAACGGAGAAGTCTTGTCGGCTATCTCGTTAGACAATGAAGTATATATTGACTTTATGCGCTCGAAGAAAATTTATGAGTGTGGATTACAGGAAAAACTGACCGAAAATCAAAGAGGATTTTCAATAAAAATATCTCCAGAAAAGGAAGGAATAGGGGTGCCTAATCATCGAAAATAGTGAAATCTGCATCTCCATATATGAAGATATACCCAAGTTCAATATCCCTATATTTTGTTTACCGAAGAAAACTTATAAGTGTGGATTACAGGAAAAACTGACCGAAAAGCTAAGGGGATTTTCAATAAAAATATCTCTAGAACAGGAAGGGAAATTCTTATCATTGCTTAATCATCGAAAATAGTGAAATCTGTATCTCCATATATGAAGATATACCCAAGTTAAATTTCCTTGTAATTGGTTTACATAGAATAGTGGCAAAATCCAAAGCACATGAACTTTTTTTCTATCTAACATAAAACAAAAATAATCAGGGTTTCTATGTAACAAAAATAATCAGGGTTTATCTGACTTAACCAATACGCGCTATAAATCCGATATTTGCTTCATAATGCCGTTTGTTGTTCTATACTAGTTATACAAGAAGAAACCAAACATTTGGCAACGCAAGTCATCATACAGCCAAATACACATTCTGAATAGATTTCTTACATACAGCTACGTATTCCGGTACCTAAATTTCTGACTCCAATGCGTCCACTTCGTTACAACTATATATATCCATATCTATCTATTTATAAATATTTTTAGAGATTATATGCACACGTTCCTATATCCATGACTGTGAATTTGGTTCGTATTGTAGATCTGAATTTCAGATAACAGTGTATCGACGAGTGGTGGACTAAATAAAAACTTTTAAATGTTCCCTATCCAACAGCATTTTCCTTTTAAGAACTGATATTTACGAAACACAAACATCGCATCTATTGACTCAATTATTGAAGTAATAATTTATATTTAAGAAATTCACAACACTTCGTGTCAATATAATAATGTAACAATTTCCCAATCGATATGAAAAAATTATACTGAGTTAATGAATGACTTTTACTTTTATTTTCTAAAGAATTAACATACTCACCGCGGTCCATCCATTTAAAGCTGGTTTTTTTTCAGAGCAAGTCAAAATTCGGTTAAAAAGTGGTGCAATAACTTAGATTAAAACAAAAAACAGAAGACACGGTACACTCTTACTTTATGTAAATACAAAACGGACATGGGTACCACTACACTCACACAAACTCTCACAGTTGCAATCACAAAATGTCTACATGTAAAATTAACCGAAAAAGACAAAGCGACGCATTGTGGCCGTAGCGCGAGTAAATCAAGTAATACTACAACTTGACAATTTGCACCGAACCACCGCTAGTACTAAAGCTTCTCACGGTGCGGCGCTTGCGCATGTTGCTGTCATTCAACCATAACGGTAATAAAAGAAAGTATTTTTTTTTAAAACTTGTAAAATGTTTATGTAATTACACATGAAAAGTAACTCCATGTGTCCTGTTTTTGTTTTGTGAATTGTTAATGCATGTGGTAAAAACAATAGAAGACATTTTTGGGTCGATTTGACTGGAAATATTGGCGATTTTAATTTGAAGAAGCTCACATCTATGCAAAACGACGATCTACGTACGACTGAAATGAACGAAACACAACCAGGTCCAATGGACCTGGTTGTGTTTTACGCGGGCATATAATATTTATGTATTTTATAAGCATTTATGTATGTTTGACGCGGACCGCGCACCGTTAAAACGTAACGTATCTTCCCTTTTTGTTTTAATCTAAGTGCAGTAAAGAAAGAGAGGAAACAAACTTACAAAAATACTCTAATTTCGCAAAATAAAAAAAATAAGAACTGAATTAAAAAAAATAAACAAAAGTAACGTAAATAATTCTCATCATTTTTCCATTTACGGTTCCAATAATTTACATTGCATTACAAATCGTTAATAATAACAAAAATATCATAATTCATCAACAATAAAAAGTCTAATAACATTTATTTTTATTATTAAAAATTAATTTACTTAATAAATATCAAGTTTTGAAAAAAAATTATTTCATTTTCAGTACACAGATATACATTTTCCATTTACATGATGAAAAATATACACTTCATGAAACAACTTAAGGAGACTTTGTTTGATTTAACCAACAATATCTAATAATAGATTTATACTTGCGACTTTCGTTGATCTCCGCGAATCTTTCCTATCAGCTCTCTGACTTTCTAATCTGAAGATTTTGCAAGCAAGTCAACCAATACGAGGACAGCGACATAATAATATGGTAGATAATGTAACGAGTTCTCTCTTCTTCACATTATGCAACTGTTAGGTATTGGCAAAGATTATGAGGAATCAACAAAGATACAGCGACTATAATAAAAAATTCTGTATCTGATATCATGATTAATCGGATATCAAAATTCTTCTTGGTGGACATGAAACATTTATCATTTTATAAAACATATATCTTAACTAACAATAGTGTTGGAACATCTGTTTCTACATGAAAGTATTATTATTCTCTGACCGTGACAAGATTGAAATGGAGAGAATATTTCGCAAATACGATTACATATAAATGGCTACAAAGAATCGATGCAATTGGGGCTTGATAAAAACAAACGTATGTTATTTATTAAAATAATCATTGACACTAGTTTAACATAAACAAATCACAATGTGGCAACACTGAAAATTACCACTATAAATACATTGTGAACATAATTTAATCGAGAATTATGAACCAAATTTTTTATAAAAAATTATGTATTAGTAACACTCATTATTTATCGTTTTTAATTTGCATAAAATGAAAATATGCTAGTAATAATTTTATCACCCTTATCGAACAAAGAACATAGTGGTTCCACTTGGCTCGCATTATGTAAGGTTTGATATTTGTTTTTTTTTAATTCGTTTATATTTAGATACATTATGTATGAAATAAATATAAGTATACTGATGATTTCATGCATATTAGAAAGATTTATTTTTAACAATCATATCAACAACAAACAAAAATCTTAGAAATGTATGGAATAAATTAATTAAGTTAGTTAGGAACATTAAGGTTTCAAATACGAAATACTTTTGATTGTTGAAATATTGGTAATATATTCTATATTACCAACATTTAAAAAGTAAACAAACTGAGGCTTTAATAAAATTTTTACTCTTAAATAGGTATGTTACTGTTATATTTGGTAACAGAGGACATAAAAGAATGGTGAGTACGATGAATGCTTAGGGGGGGGGGGAGGTAAGTAGAATATAAAATGATTGTTTCTTGATTTCGTTACGTTCTACGGACGAGTTACCGCCACAAGCAAAAAGAAATTAAAAAATACAAGATGGCACAGCATTCTTCTTAAGCAAAAAAGGCGGTACATGGAACCGCTTGATCGTACCCAATTTCCTTTTTGGCACAGTGAGTAATCAAACCCGCGGTACGCCAGTTTGTGCGCCAATTTTCTCGATCAAATTTGGCCGTAGTTAACTGGGATGGAGAAGTCTATTACGATTATCTATTTTCTTGAAAGCTTAATATTGAATTGTTTGCCAATTTGCAGTGCAAAGAAGCGCATGAATTCAAAAAATTATGATTATGCACTGTATTTCGGCCAATTTGAAAACGATTCCTCAAATATTCATCACTATCATCAGGAGAATTTTGTTCATATATAAAACAAGGAAAGAATATATATATATATATATATATATATATATATATATATATATATATATATAGATATATTTATATATACATATATATAAATATATATATATATATATATATATATATATATATATATACATATATACATATAAATACTAGCTTTAGCCATAAAGCGGCTTCCCTCCCCTGCCGCCCTCAGTCTCATAAATTTTTCAGAGTTCTAGTTGAGGTATTCAGTTGAGTACTAGTAACACTGAAAGTGTTTAGAATATAAATACTGAACCTTCTAATTAGTTTGTAATTTATTTATTATTTTCAAAATAGTCACCGCGGTACTCTATGCATCGTATCATTCGATGAAAATACTGGAGAAACATTCAGCCTACCGTTGCTTGGACGTCACTTCCGCGGCATTTTCGAAGGACGTCAGCGCTATTTCGGAAACATATTGCGCGCAGTTTATCTTTTATCCTTGGGAATAAATAGAAATCGCACGGTGCGAGGTCGTATTGCGGATGACCCATTATTTATAAAGCCAACGTAGTCAAATTTCCATATGTTTGCTTGGCTAAGTGAGCAGAGACGTTATCGCGATGAAGGAGGATATCATTGCGAGGGCGTTGCTCTAGAAATCTTCCAAAACAACTAACAAAAAATGGCTAGTATAAAAATCTGCTGACAAAGAATTCGTAGTATAAAAGTAACTGTTCTTTTATTTACCAAAACTATAGTTGCCTAATAAACCCGTCCGCCCGAAGAACGAGGCGATCATCTTTCTTCCAACACTTCGTCCTTTCTGCCTTTCTGTAGGCAATTCTTCCGAAAGAAACACTGCACAGTACATTCGTAACTATATATCCAGACTTTGTCGCAACACCAATCAACGCGATAGTCTTTTTGAGCTTCAGTGAAATCATGAGGTACCCACCTTCCACATAGCCCGACTGTCCTGACGCCGAAATTTTCAGGTAGAATTTTATATATTTGACTCATATCAATGCCTAAACTTGCTCGAATCTGCTGATAAGTGAGCCTTTATCAGCCTTCAGCACGGATGGTAGTATAACGATGCTTCAAGTCAAGCGCGGGACGAAGCTTCACCATATAATGCCAATCGAAATCGACCATAACTTTATTATTGATTTGATGTAACGAAAATTGTCTCGTAAATTCATCTCAACCTGATTTTCAAATTGACAGTTTGTAATAATAAACGACTTTTACCACAAATGATATTTTACAAAGAAGATATTTTATAGAGAAGAAAAATGTCCATTGTTCCACGATTACAAAAAGTTGAGAAATATTGTTAAATCTAAACACACGCACGCACGCTCGCACGCACGCACACACCCACGCTCGCACGCACGCACGCACGCACGCACGCACGCACACGCACACACACACATATATATATATATATATATATATATATATATATTTTTTTTTTTTTTTATATACATATGAAAAATTAACTATACAGTTTTATATAACATGGTTAATATTTACTTCTACGTTATCACAGAGAAAGTTTACATTAAAACGAAATTATTTACATAATAGAATTTTCTGCAATTGTTGCACCGTTTTATTAGTACTACGCTTTTTTACTGATCTCTAACACCTTTCACCCGCACGCTTACATAATGACGCTAAATTGAGATTAAGCCGGAGAGGCTGTCATAAATACGAAGCCTTAAGTGCATACTATTAACTACAATGGTATAAGACACACGAAACGTCCATCTTCTCCAGCATATCGCACGCAACGGCAATTAGCCCAGCAGATGTCTGCATATTATCTGTAAACCTTGCTAAACCGCTTTTACAGAAACGAGGTGTGACGTTAACGTTTTGACAGGTAGTAATTAACTGTCTTACAGAAACAATAGAAACTTCGAGCTAGTTACTAAATCGAGTTAACTTCGCGACCTTGTAAGTGAAAAGTGACAATGACCCCTCACTCGTATCGTTATGCCGAAGCATCACGTCACTCGGTTCAAATATGTCATTAAGTAATATTAACAAGAAAAGGCCGCCAACTTTGTATTACGTTGAATATATTTTCTAAACATTTTCGCTTAACTTAGGCAAATCTCATATAACGCATCCACAGTGTTTATACGAATATCATGAGATGAAATCACTTGGGTGCATTATAGCTAGCTATTAGTAGATATTTCAAGTACCGTGTTAGAAACCAATAATATATCAAGTAACGTGATATTTCAAATAACATGTTTGAAACCAATAATATATCAAGTAACGTGTTATTTCAAGTATTTCAAGTAACGTGTTAGAAACTAATAATATATCAAGAATATCAAGTAACATGTTATTCCAAGTACTTCAAGTAACGTGCTGGAAACCACTAATATATCAACTGACGTGTTATTTCAAGTATTTCAAGTAACGTGTTAGAAACCAATAATATATCAAGTAACGTGATATTTCAAATATTTCAAATAACGTGTTTGAAACCAATATATCAAGTAACGTGTTATTTCAAGTATTTCAAGTAACGTGTTAGGAACTAATAATATATCAAGTAACATGTTATTTCAAGTAGTTCAGGTAACGTGTTGGAAACCACTAATATATCAAGTAACGTGTTATTTCAAGTATTTCAAGTAACGTGTTAGAAACCAATAACATATCAATTAACGTGTTATTTCCAGTATTTCAAGGAACGTGTTATTTTAAGTATTCCAAGTAACGTGTTAGAAACCATTCTAGTTATTTCAAGTAACGTGTTGCAATTCTCGATAATTCACGCATTTCATTTAGCTTAATTTGTTATGAAGGGCAAGTAAATTAGCCCACGGTAGGGCGGTTTTTGTGTTCGTTGGCAAAATTAATCTACGCTCTTTTTTGGTTATACGCTCTCAATTAGCATATTGAGTGTTTATGCAGTTACGTCATAACATTCAGATTTCCAGCGTATAACACGATTAGTGTTCTATTCCAATCATGTAATTGAAATTACTTTTACAAGAAGCGATAAAATACACATAAAAACAAGCATCCGACACAAATTTTAAAAATATCATTCGTTGATAAATTAAGAAAAAATATGGAATTAACAATGTTTTCAACCTTGTTTGTATGTTTTTTTATTTATAATACATGTAACAATCTCTAATTTAATACTAAATTCGGTACATCATTTTAAAGATATCAGTTGATAGCAGTGTGCAAATCACAACTCTATACGATTTTGTTTTATAATAACGTGAACTTTACGATAATCAATCATTTTCCTACAATTATAATGTTTTTCTACATTTATAGAATTTCTTAAGAAATAACTTTATACTTACATTCAAAAACAAGGCTGGGTTGGAATTGAGTACAAAAAGTATTGCAGTCGCCCAGTAAAAAACGAAGTCGAGATTTCAATGATAATTGTTTCTAAAATACTGATAGAATATAAAAATACGAAAATAATAGATATGTGCATATGTGAGTGTTCGTCGTCCGATGTAATGGCTAAACCACTGACTGGTACCAATAAAATTTAGTACTTAGCAGTTTCTGATTACTAACTAAAAAAGAATGGTTCATATTACAGATTACTACTGCGTCTATGTTATACGCAGACCTTTAGAGATTTGCTAAGCAGATTACCTTTGTTGTAATATTATAAATAGCCTATATATATATAAATTACCTATATCATAACATTAATTCTTACATGATCTTGAAACTGCAACGGTTTATATTTGTTTTGCAAATTAATCAAAGGTCGTCACCGTGGTGGTTTGGCTTGATCGCAAGACATACGGCCGTTGAGTGCAACCAACAATATGAGATCTTCTACATCTCATGTGGACACGACAACAACAACAAATTAATCAAAGCCTTAGAAAGCATAATAAAACAAAGATATCGAATATATTTGGCTTTAATTTTGTAGAAATTCATTATTCACAATTAAATGAAACTACGTGTTATAGTATTATTTCTACTTTCTTTAAGTTATTTACCACGACCTAGGTTTCATTGTATTACAAGATCTTTAGCAAAGTTCTTACTAATAGCTAATAGCCCACCTGAAGATGTTTGCTAATAGCCCACCGGAAGATGTTGCAATAAAACGAAACCTAGATCGTGGTAAAGAACTTAAAGAAAGTAGAAATAATACTACATCACGTAGTTTCATTTAATTGTGAACACGAAGATAGTTATTGTATCATACTTTTATTTTTTACCGTTAATAAATATTTTAACCGTTTACCTCGTTTTACTAGAATCATGTAATAATTTTATCAGCTTACTGAAAAGTGAAACTATTAAAATGCTATAATACTTTTTAGCGATGTGTTGTTACATTAGGCTCATTCCAGAAAAATACCAAATAAGTTGATAACGGAAAATTTTCATTTCCATTCCAGAAATATAAAATAACATTTCTGTCGCATAATTTCATTATGTGACTAAGAATTCCACGAAATCCCCGGCATATTTGTTTACCTGCGACACATTTGTAATATACGTTACCTTAAGATATCTACGATATCTTTTCACAATTCAGTAATAACTTATTTCTCTGTGATCACCGGTGATTCTCGTGGGATGTGTTAATCTACCAACAACATAGTTCTAAGTGCAAGTGTTAAAATTAATTGCCATCAATTGTAAAGAGCACGGGTTGACATTTAATCGTTACTTCAAATAACTTAATCAACGATCAGTTCTATTAGCACAGTAATGCACCAGTTTCTCTAGCCACATCAAATAAATTTCGCAAACAACTTTAAATTAAGATAAAAAATTATCTTCAATTTCAACTGATTCCGTTATGTGATTAAAGATAAGTAAACTCATTGCGATACTAATTATTTCTTAACACACTCGTATTTCGAATAATCAAGAACAAAAATATGATGAATAATGCATCTATAATATGAATATGAACAACAAGCATGAATAAAGCGCCACGAATCAGGTCAGCGTTATTAGATTCAGTATTTTACATCTGTTTGTATTTTTAAACGATTAAATTCAATTAACGAGCAGGTCCTTAATTCGGCTATTTATTTTTAATGTTAAGATTAATCCAAAAAGTAAAAAACGGAAACTTTATAATTTCTTCAAGATCCATCAGTACAATTGCTATATTTATTTTACAGGTTTATGCGATTTTCTCGTATTAAAAACATTAAAAAAAAATTTTTTGAGTCCATGTAACTCGGAAAATTATTCGGGGTATCCCTATATATTCCAAATGTCCACTACATATATATATATATATATATATATATATATATATATATATGTATATATATATACATATATATATATATATATATATATATCGGTTAATTTATTTTATTACTATGCCAAATTTCAAGTTTTTACGTTAGAATTTCTGAGAAAAAAAGCTGTGACAGGCAGAGGTACAGATTCTTGATTTTATAAGGGTTCCGTTTTTATCCTTTTGAGTTACGGAACTCTAAAAATTTACATTTCTACAGAAACACGTTTCAAATATACTTAGTTTGATGCACAGAATTCTGCTTCAACCTGTATCAACAGTAAATACGTTATTAATTAAACATAATTTATGAATAATACATACATTTGTATGTGTAGTTTTATTGCCATGTTCAGCAAATTTTATAACGTATTATATTTGACTAGTTTTTAAATGGAAAAATGAATTAAAAAATTAAAAATAGTCTTTAGAAAAAACTACCTTTATAACAATTTTCATTTTTCTTCCTACACGTAAAAGAAAAATTAATTGACATACTTTGATAATGTAGTGAACTGTGACAAATAATGTAGTGAACTGTGTTAAATCGATACATAAATAAACAAACCTTGACTAAAATTTACAATATTTGGCAACTAAAGACTTACACTCATTCGAGTAATAAATATATTGTTTTTATACGTATCAGATACAGATCATTCGAGTAATACCCATATTGTTATTATACGTATCGATACAGATTATTCGAGTCATACACATATTGTTATTATACGTATCAGATACAGATCATTCGAGTAATACACATATTATTAGTATACGTATCAGATACAGATCGTTCTAGTAATACACATATTGTTATTATACGTATCGATACAGATTATTCGAGTCATACACATATTGTTATTATACGTATCAGATACAGATCATTCGAGTAATACACATATTATTAGTATACGTATCAGATACAGATCGTTCTAGTAATACACATATTGTTATTATTCGTATCAGATACAGATCATTCAAGTAATACACATATTGTTATTATTTGTATCATATACAGATCATTCGAGTAATACACATATTATTAGTATACGTATCAGATACAGATCGTTCTAGTAATACACATATTGTTATTATACGTATCGATACAGATCATTCGAGTCATACACATATTGTTATTATACGTATCAGATACAGATCATTCGAGTAATACACATATTATTAGTATACGTATCAGATACAGATCATTCGAGCAATATACATATTGTTATTATACGTATATAGTTACAAATATTGATTTTTACGTATCAGATACATCTCACCGACGACGTTTCTAAAACTTAATTAAAAATCAAGCAAATAAGCAAATAAATATGTCTTCTAACAAAAACGCTTCGACTTTTAATCCGGCACGCTTTAATTAAATCGTGCACGCTTAACTGTATCTGATGCCAAAATACAAATAATTGTCTATGCCAATACACCTATACAAAGATTTATGATTGTTAATTTATTTCTGTACAAATGTACATAAACTAATCAACGGTGATAATAGGACCGGATGAAGAAGAGCGTTAACATTAAGATAGATAGGTGTAAGCGACTCATTGCAGAAAACGCTCAGAAATGTGTCATGCATTCACCAGGTTATAGAAATACAAGTAAATAATGAAAGACAGATATAGGTAGTGCCTTCAGGTAACTACAAAAAAAATGTTACACTAAATATCCTCACCTCAGTTACCTTGCTCAGTTTTATCTCCACCAACACGCGGAAAAGCAACATAATTTAACCAAAACTTTGTCGTAACCATTTATATGTGTCGATTAAGCATTTATTTTAATTATAAAATAATTTATTAATAAAGTAAATATTTATATTTATTTAATTGCTCGATCGATGTCTCTTGCATATAATACTTAAATTGTTTATCACATCAACTAGTTTTCTTCTTATAGCTAAATATTTTTTACATAAAATCACAACTTTAGAACGTTGTCAACAAAATTTATGTGTAAAACAAAATTTGAGTCTTGCTTTTGTAACCACCGTGAGCGTCCCCCGCCAGGATAAAGACTAAGTCTGTCTGTGATCATAATTGTAATTTTTATATGCATGTGACATCGACCGACCAAAAACATACCCGTTATATGAGAAGCACCCATATACATAAACCGGTCATTCTAATAGGCAGTCATTTCTAAAAATATCAGATGATTTTTTTATGAAATCATGACATATATTATTTGATATTTATAACTATATATATATATATATATATATATATATATATATATATATATATATATATATATATTGCTGAATGACAATAAAGAAAGATATTAACAAATGATTTATTTACAATCCAGCACATATTTTAAATACTCGAATGGTCAAATTCGTCGCGAAAACAAAAATAATGTCTCGCAGTTAAATCATCAATAATCATAGCACAGCCTAAAAATAATAGAAATCACCTAATTTATTTAAAAAATATGCATAATATAATATTTTAAAAAATATAATGTGAAAATTATTAAATACTTCGTGAGTTCGTGACATTCTACTATTCACAACAGTTTATATTAACACTAGCTACTACGGAAACGCGCTTAGATGTTACTCTGATCTTACTTAAGATACACTTAAAATAATAACCATAAAACAAAAACTCAATCTCAAGGAGCGCCGTCTTATATCATAGGAAAAGGAAAAATATCATAGGAAAAAATTTCATGAATTTGATAACCAATAAAGCATTTTAAGATAAAAATGTAACCGTCTTTAAATAGCCATTGAATTAGAATAACACTAAAAACACAAAATAATAAAAATAAGAGTATTATAATTGCAACGTTTGCAGTAAAATATGTTCATGAACATGAATAAATTTGCATAATACTACTTTCTTAGAATTTTTTTATTAATAGAAATACGAGTATTTAGTTAGAACGTTTGCGGTGAAATATCGTATCCATATTAATCAATTTCTAAAATATTGTTACTTTTGAAGTCGGTGCCGAGCGATTGTGGTGCTTATTCGGCTGTATGTGGGAGTGTATGTACGTGAGAGAAAGAGAGGTGACGATGTTTAGTAAGTATCTGTGCGTCGCTTTTGTCTTAGCTTCGACTCCTATAATGTTTTTGGTAAAGTTGTTTTGTTTTTTCATGTTTAGTGCATTCGTTTTCATTTTAAGTATCTTATATTACTCAGAATGTCACGAACTCGCGTAGTATTTAATAATACCACATTTACTGAAGTCATAACGGGCATATATGGCATTTTGAAAACATTAATACTTACGAACATATCTACATATATACATGCATGCGTACATACACTCCCTTTTCCCTTTACTGCAGCAGAGTTCAAAATACTCCTAATTGAACTAAGCACTTGTACTCAGTCATAGATGGCGCTATGTTTGCGTTTATTAGCTACTATATAAGCAGCGATGCAAAGCGATTTTTTATTGAGACTTACGACCTTTTAAAATTTAACTAGTACTAAGTTCTTTTTATTACTTTTGTTAATTTTAACGTTAGTTTTTTTCATAATTTCTTACCTACCCAACTAACAATATCTTAGTTCGTCCCGTCTTTTTATATACCTGCACATACATACTCACCTATTTACTTTGTTCCTTACATCAATATAAATCAAATGAGTTCAAATCCCATGAGTTTAGCCACTGAGAAGTACCTGTAACCTTCTTTCAGCACCATCATCAGATTCTGGCCTCACTTCATCGGACTCATCAAGGTAAGTCAAACGAAACCTAACTCGATTAAACTACTCCTCGCCAATGAGGATAAATGTCGTCACCTTTCGATTCTATTGGATACCAAGTAGTGGATACTTGTAACCAAAAGACTCGAGAAAAAATTAAACGAATGTCAACATGATGAATCTACTCTGTGTCATTGAGAAGTTCCTGTCACCATCTTAATTCCATCATTAAGCCCGTGCCACTATTTATGACCAATCAATCTATCAAAACAAATCAACTCGATAAATACATTCTTCAGGAGTTCTTTCACCATCGTCTATCAGACCCTGGCCGCCATCTATGACTAAAGAACTTATAAAGACATGTCTAATAATTTCAACTCTGTAAATTTTTCTTCTTTTCTTAAACTTCTCAGGATATCTCCGGAGTCTGTATTAGATGGCCATAGTTACATGGAACATATCCAAAACCATTTCCTTAAAAAAACGAATGATAACTAGTCTCCGAATTACAATTGTACATACATAAAAAATCCAAAAATATATTAGCATCGAATTGAGAAATTCTTCCGTTTTTGAAGCCAGTTAAAAAGAATATCGAACACCTAGTTCTATACGAACAGAAGAAATTGTCGTTGGTATCTACTGCTGTGATTCGACTATTTACAATCGGGCACCTATACTTATAAGGCCTAGCAATTGCTCAAAATTTTCCTGAGAAAAATCTTGCAAAAACGTGTGCATGGATAAAAATTATAACAATTAAATGAAACTACGTGACGTAGTATTATTTCTACTTTCTTTAAGTTCTTTACCGTGACCTGGGTTTCATTGTATTACAACATCTTCAGGTGGGATATTAGCAAAGATAAGACCTGAAGATGTTGTAATACAACGAAACCTAGGTCGTGGTAAAGAAATTAAATAAAGTAGAAATAATACTACATCACGTAGTTTCATTTAATTGTGAATAATGAATTTCTACAAAATTAACGCCAAATATATTCAATACAAAAAATATAAAAAACATATCTTAAAATAACATATCTTATGTATAAAGAATAAGTATGTTAAAATAACATATCTTATTCTCTTTAAAATAACATATCTTATGTTCCTACCGGCCTCTAGATAAACTGGGTTACGAATGTTCATTTTCAAATAATTTACTATAAAAATACAATTTACGTACAAGTGTGGATGCGTAAATCTCTATCGTGGATGCGTAAATTTCAAATATAAACAAAATTCTTTCTTTGCAAAAAGTGTGTCTGCTTATACCTAATTTAAATACCACTGCACCTATGAAAATTTAAGTGAAATTCGATTCAAAATTTGACATTACACAGATTTATAATAAATAAAAAAACCGCGATACCAACGAACGGGTTACATAACAAAAAAGAGCGTGCAAAAATAAAACGAAAATATTACCGATTGATTAATAATATTATTATCAATTTCCTCTGTGAAGAAAAATAAGCTGACCGTTTCGAGTCGTGTATAACACAAATGACATGTACATATTCTACTACCAATCTACATTATAACCTCTGCTTCTTATCATTCGCCCAAATTATTATCAACACCACGTAACGTAACAACTGCTGATGTAATTTTAATTGACGGCAATAACATGACATTATAACGGAAATCGTTTAGGAAATTCAACATTATCCCTATAATGTGTTCGCTGTTAAAAATGACACCTCAAAGTTTCTCACTTACATCGAAAACAAGTCTCAAGAGCTGTAAATGTTTAAGACTTCGAGATACCTCTCAAGAAGATATCTCAGAGATTATAAGCCCTCTCGAGTCACCATTTAGACAGCTATTTAGAATATTTAGCAAAATCGAATGATTCTGTGAAATCGTTAGTATGACAATAGTGACATAGTAAACAATTTGACATTTCCTCTTAAAGCACACCACCAAAGGGGATTTTTTCTATACTAAACATTCCTCTAGGACACGTATAAATTAATAGTTTATGAAACTAAAAAAAACACGTTTTTATAAATACTGCATTAAAAAGCAAAAAATAAGTAACGAAACTATTTTCTCGGTCCATTTGATAAGAAATTTAGTGTAAGCCATATTTTTTATTGAGTGTAATATTTGAATGCAAAAATGTGGAGCGCTTTTTATCGAAATTTACATGAAAGTTTAAGCATTTTATTCACATAAAATTAATTTTCTATACCGAACGCCAAAATCGTGTAAAATTTCTCTAGGACACGTATAAATTAATAGTTTAGGAAACTAAAGAAACACACTTTTGGAAATACTACATTAAAAAGTAAAAATTATTTTCTCGGTCCATTCGGTAAGGAATTTAGTGTAAGCCATGTTTGTTATTGAGTGTAATATTTGAATGTAAAAGCGTGAGGCGCTTTTTCTCGAAATCTAACTGTGAAATGTTAAGCATTTTCATTCACATAATATTAATTTTCTATACTGAACGCCAAAATCGTGTAACAGGAATGTAGGACACACATAAATTAATAGTTTACAAAACCAAAAAGAAAAACACGTTTTTTATAAATACTGCATTAAAAACCAAAAAATAATTATCGAACCTATTTTCTCGGTTCATTCGGTAACGTATTTAGTGCAAGCCATGTTTGTTATTGAGTGTAATATTTGAATGCAAAAGCGTGGAGCTCGAAATTTAACTGAAATTTCTTAACAACTCTTCTTTAACTAAAATATTAATTTGAGAAGCGAAATCATTTATTTTTCAGACAATAAAATGGTACCATCGGACTGATTGGATGAAATAGTACAACGGATTATACAACAATTAGAAATACACGAAATTTAGTTTCGTAGATTGCATTACATAGTTAGTTAGTTATAGGTAGACCTAATGAAAGCGTGTTAAAAATGCAGACCTTCAAATGAGATGTGAAGTATATTCCAAATGACCATATACTAAATGAGTATACAAAACTAATCAATTAGGGAATAATGTAGTCGTATCCAAAAGTATATTCCAAATGACCATATACTAAATGAGTATACAAAACTAATCAATTAAGGAATAATGTAGTCGTATCCAAAAGTATATTCCAAATGACCATATACTAAATGAGTATACAAAACGAATCAATTAAGGAATAATGTAGTCGTATCCAAAAGTATATTCCAAATGACCATATACTAAATGAGTATACAAAACTAATCAATTAGGGAATAATGTAGTCGTATACAAAAAATATTCACATTAACAATTTTTATATTGACGAAATTTCTTACTGAGATGAAAAATTATATATATGTACATGTTAAATATGTATAAACCCGTCATATAATATGGTTGTTGCTTTAATAGGTTAGAATAAGAAGTAGTACTACTGATTTCGTAACGAACGGGTGTTTTTTTAGAGGTGCATAACTTGAAAATGTAAAAAAAACAAATAAAATCATGATTATGGTCATGGTATTGGCTTTATTTAAACGGTAATTTTATCCAATCTGTGTGTAAATACGATATCAGGCATATGAGCGCCGCGGCTGGCTCATATGAAGCACAATCTGGAAGTTCAATTCTCAGTCACTTTTTAGAGTAATTGGAGTCATATTTTAGCAGTAACGCAACGAATGTTGTCTTCCAAGTGGTCCGACTTCTGTGGTATATCAGCATAGACTAGTGACTTCAAATATCCCCACAGAAAATAATACATAGGTATGATATCATACAATCGTGGAGGCCAATTCACAATGGCATTACGCGAAATTATGCGCTCATCGAATTTTTCCTGCAATAAATTGATTGTATTGCGTATTGTATGGCATGATGCACCATCTGGTTGAAACCAAAGCTCTTTAACATTAGTTTCATTTAATCGGGGAACGGAAAAGTCAGTAATAATGGATCTAAGGCACTCTCTATTGAATGTTATGTTCTCGCCAGCACCGTCTTTGAAAAAAGATGGATTAATGATTCCACCAGTCCAAAAGCACACCAAATTTTTTTGGACGTAACGGCATCTCAATGGATTTTCTTCACTTCAAATCCGGCAATTTTGTTTATTGGCGTAGTCATTCAGCCAAAACAGAGCCTCATCGCTGAACAAATTAAATTGATAATTAGACTTCCAGATTGCACTTCATACGAACCAGCCGCGGCACCCGTATGCCTGAAATCGTATTTAAACACAAATGGCATAACATTATCAATAAAGCCAACACATGGCCATTATCATAATTTCTATCTGTTTTTTTTTTATTTTAAAGTTGTATAAAACACTGTTATTATTAGTCACTTCACTATAGTTTCTGGATAACCAGATTTATAATTTCATGTTTTTTCAACGCAAAAATTGTAGCACTAAAGACATACATATGTCTGGTTCAGACGATCAAACCCGCGTCTGTACTTTCGGCAACTGATCAAGTCTTTCTCGGTAGTTCAAAATCTAAATCGTTTATTAAAAACTACACCGCCGAAGTAACAAAAACATTTTTAGGGGAGATAAAAAAATTGTTCACATTAAGAAATATAATCTTAACACTAATTCTAATTGTGCAACTCGGGATCATACTAACACTAAATTTTATGGAGAACATTACTAGAGTTTTATTTTTGATATTATTTGTAATAATATATATAATATAGTAACTAAATACAATACATATAGTATTTAAATCTCCATATCGGAGAGTAACAACATGATAAAAAAGAAACGAAATTAAGAGGCGCAAATCTCGGAGTGTATGCTCCATTCGTATTTAAACGGTTTTTCAACAAAAATATATTAATTGTTCAGTAAATGTCAATAAGCAAACTTCGAAAAAAAATTGTGGTGCACTGACATCATTATCTACACAACTATTTGCCAGCCGCCGCGTCTACTTGAAAACAAAACGATCTATATGGGTTTTTGCAGAAAAGAAAGAAATAATTGTCAAAAACACAGCCTATTTCCAAAAGATATTCACGAAAAGATGTGTCTGATAGGAATTAAAGGTCGACAAGTCCACGATTTATTTTCTTCAATGGGTTGACAGCCCTGGATGGGCCTGCCTTCCGCAGAATCAACTCCCAAGCTCTCCTGTTCTAGGCCAGAGACATCCAGTTCGTTACACTTAGGATTTTAAAGTCTTTTTCCAGGCAGTCGAGCCACCTAAGTTTAGGTCTTCCTCTCGATTCTTTAATAGAAAAAAATATATATTTCGGTTTTTACCAGAGAAGACTACGGGCGACAAATACTACCTAATGGTAACAATTTGTATAACCACAAGTAGCTAATATAATATATAGACGATATAAAATGAGATTTCGACAAGACGATAGAGTCATACGGCTAATGAAATGTTAGCTTTATTGCTCTCAAAGTTCGGCGATATAATTATTTTTTAACGATTATTATAATCGACAATAGATATACAAATCAATAAAAAATGCCCACTAAGAGGTTGCAGCCCCCTAAAAGGATTCGTAATTAATTTAGCACGTATCTTTGTTGATTGCATAACAATATATGTATATATACTATAAGATACATACATTCAAAAGCGAGCAACCCGCTTTTGAATGTATGCATCTTATAGTATATATACATATATTGTTATGCAATCAACAAAGATACGTGCTAAATTAATTACGAATCCTTTTAGGGTCTCATAACCTCACTGCCTAGTATTCTACGAGCGAAGATCACTGCATATAGAACGGGCGACTTACCTATATTTATGCAATTAGATACAAAAGTTATACAAATTATGGGCACAAAGCAGGGTTGTTTACATAATGCTACACTTGCAGATGTATTCTAACAACGGTATCTGTTAATACGCACGCCTGGCCCGTTACGAGAAACCAGAAAATTGTTTTATAATGGCGTATTTATTTTGTCAAGTCGCTGCTGAGTCACGAGATCGCGCGAAACGTTTGACGTCATCGACGTGCATTGATGGAACACTTTTGAATTACTTGTTCGAAACACTTTTGAAGTACTTGTTCGAAATGAAACTTATTTTGTATTGATGAACGAAACACTTTTGAAGTACTTGTTCGAAAATGAACGAAACACTTTTGAAGTACTTGTTCGAAATGAAACTTATTTTGTATTGTATTGATGAACGAAACACTTTTGAAGTACTTGTTCGAAATGAGACTTATTTTGTATTGTATTGAAACACTTTTGAAATACTTGTTCGAAATGAAACTTATTTTGTATTGATGAACGAAACTCTGAGGGTAATTTTATAGCGCTTTACCGATACACTTGTATAACGCTATTCCATTTATCGGCCAATTTGTGTAAGTATTGACAACTAAACTTTCCAAAAAACCAACATTTTCCGTGCATGGTTGTCATTTAAAACACGAACGTATTTTTGTTTCGTGTCTTAAATAACAACCACGATTTGTGGCATTTTTTTTAAATATCATAACCGGAAATAATGTATTATATGTTCAAGGCATTTATTGAATATATTTGGCGTTAATTTAGTAGAAATTCATTATTAGCAAAGATCTTTGTGAAATCTCTTTAGGTGTAGAGGTGAAACAGGAAACAGTGGACAGCGAAAGGCTGATATCAAGGACCAATGAGTCGAACTTTGCTTCACGAGCAATATGTTATAATCCTAATGAAATTTCCGAAATTATAGTGCATACATAATGTGCTTCGAAAACAAATTGTATTACAAAATAGTCAGTATTCTCTGGAAATAATTACAACACAAAATTTGGCGGTAAGTAAAGGCTGGAAAAAATATTATATTTTTAAAATGAAGAAAAACTTGGCAGAGGAAGTCTCGGTGTTATACGGCCAGCCCATGTTTTAAACAACGCTAATCACAACGTTGAAACATTCTTCCTATAGAAGTTGTAAAAAATTATAACTATTTTTCTTTATACAGTCTTGAATGTTTTACGTTAAAGTTGGAAAAGAAAACTATCAGCTTCAGTGTCACTCAAAAACACGTTAGTTGAGCTTATTTGGGACGACAGAAAAACTACTAAAATACCTTGAACCCATAATAAGAGTAGTTTCTAAGTTTATATAAACCTCCGCAATATATATTGCATATTTCAACAACAATTGCGCCCACGTTTACCTACCTACCTATATCGTGTTTATTCGATAATGTCTATAATCCACACAAAACGAAGAAACAAAAATTACATCACAAGAAAAGAAATTAATATTATTTCATTACTTGAAGAAAGAATAATAAATATCTTTGAACATTGAAAGTATGAAAAATTTTAAAGAAAAATTATTTAGACGAAAAATAAACAAAAATTCGTAATGAAAATGAAATATTTCTATGAAGAAATAAAGAGCTAATTAAAAATTAATTAAAAGACCTGAAAGTTTTTGATCTGATTACTTTTACAGCATCAGATTCGAATGGATGGAGTGGAGTAACTTTGTACAAACTTTGATCTTCTGACAAAAATACTGTTATGAATTGCTACCATACTCATTGAGTTTAAACTTTCCTAAACTTGTAATTTAAATACAGATGACTCATTGATCCTACACTTTTATACTGCGTCCTTTTTTAAACTAAAATGTCCAGATTTGTCCAACATCTTGTCCCGTTTTTCAAAATTTGGGAATGGCAATCCTGCAATATATTATTATACGTACTAGAGGAGTATCCGTAAAAGATGAAGTATTTTCATATCAACAAAAGTGTAAAAAAACGAATAAAGTAGTTAAAATAAATGTTTGTTTTCGGAAATACCACCTAAATAACATTAAAAAAATAATAATATAAACATTGCATCAAAAATATGTAACTGATAATTCGAAGAAGTTTCGCTAAGCGGACTCATTTGATTCGCTAGACACTTTTTCCGATTTCGATGTCAGCACATAATGAGCGCCTATCACATACAAGTTCACGACCTCACTCAGTGTAAACAGTGATTCAACTGTATATTTAGAACTTAATTCACTATTGTCATTTCATGTGACAGCTCTCGCCATTAAAAGTTGTGACCTTCAATTCCTAGCACAACATATCCGACGTAGTATTTCTAGAAGGTTTTGTAATATTAATTTGTTTACATAAATATGTTTCATGGAAAAAAAGTAACTAACTCTTCAATATACTTTATTTAAGTTACAACAATTCGCAAATTACAAACGATTTTGGGGGTTTTGTTTGCTTTTAGAGTTTGGTACAAAACGGCTTAGCCAATTTACTTGAACTTCACCATCATAGGTATTACGATTGAGTGTCAAAATTTAAATAAGTTATATATATTTTTAAATCGTGTGGGTTGATTAAATAATTATATTGAGTTGTTGTTGTGTTGGGTTGATTAAATATTATTATTATTAAATAAAGGTAGTCAAAGTGTGACGAATGCACTTTAGACTTAAAACTTTTGAACCATAATAGTTATATTAAAATAATATGTGAAAATATTTGCCATAAGAAAATTGACAAAAAACTTCAATGCATACCGTTAATTATTACAGATTGCTTGTTTTGATTCGTTTTCTGTTACAACATTGAACAAAATATTTTTAAGGTAAACAAACTAAACTCATATATACTACATCTAAGAACGTTTCAAAGAATTGAACATGACAATGAAATCTACATAAATGTTCCTTAAATAGGTATATAATTATTAAAAGCTATTTTAAGATATTTTTTAAATAGTTTTTACGTCATGACATTGGGCCGTCCAGTTTATGTATTCAACTAGACCTCATAATAAATAATGGAAACATTAAGAATATCAATAATTATTATTATACAAAAATTGATAAAACAAAATACGATCATGATTCCATTGTTGCCCGAGAACAGCCGGGAATAACAGCTCGTAAATTATATGTATGTATGTATGTATTTAGTTAGGTACAGAAAATTTTATAATTTGACAAAACTGTAATTAAATATATTACATTTATAACTAACAACAAATAGGTATATTATTGGAGTAGTCGGAACTCCAAGGCGACCTTTAGTTTCTTATACAGCGTTTTATTTATTCTAGATATAAAAGAATAACGTCTTAACCGAATTTCTATAACTTATTGCAATTGTAGATAAGTACTTATTAAAAAAAATATCTTTCTCGTGTTAAGGGAACTTCAATATTAAAACCTAATTTGCAAATATACATGTTCATTGTCTGCAATAATATTTACAAGATATCAAAGTAGCATACAAAAAAGCATTGAAAACTATTCTCAGTGGTGGCTCAATTGAAATTTGCACTTACAATACAACGAAGATTTAACCTCAAAATTGCTTAACAAATAAGTGAAATAATGTTTCTAGTAAAATCTAGTTCTGTCTAGACGACTTTTAAATATTGCCTGACCTAAATACTAAAAACATTCACGCACGAGACAGACGAAAATTTTATTAATATACCTACCGTAATAGTAACTGAAACATTTAAACACAAACTTGTCCAAAATTTATAATTTCTTAACCTACTTTATACAATTAACTTCAAAACAACTTTGTCAAACATAAATAAATACCGGCCGTCTGAAAACTTGATAACATCGTAGGTGCGCGTACAAAACGCTTCCTCGACGTTTAATCAAGCTGACGTCTGTTGACACACGTTACCAATCATCGAAATTCTCAAAGAATAAACGCAATTAAGTCACTCGGAAACGAGACGGAACGTACATACATTAAAAGACAGGCGAACGCATAACAAATGCATCGCAGCGACTTTGTACATTACAATACGCGATCAAGTTCGAGACTCAAACTAACCTAAAACGAATAAATAATAATACTCACGTTATTTATGTCAATCCGATAAGGCCGATATTGTACACACACAGCTGGGCATTGATATTATTCCACTGCACATAGCGAACACTTCACACACTAGACAGACGGATGGAATGTTTCGTTTTTTATATAATAATAATGGCAGCGAGCAACGTGCGTTCGTTTATGTCACGCGCGAGGACTCGGCGGCGCGGACGAGCAGCTCACAGCTACCCGTACGTATGGCGCGCACAATATTCAACACAGTTTATTGTTAGCGTTAGCTTCTTTCAATTGAAACAATTATTATCATTATCGCGGCCGCAAATGATCCATGTCAAAAACACTGCGAGGAATATCGTTACTGAAGTGAGCACGCCGACCCGGCGGCTAGCGTAGTTTCAATGTACACACACGTAGCAACGCGGCATGTGGGTGTTAGAGCGCGCGTGTGTGCGCTAGTGCGGTGCGGCGCGGGGTACAGTCGGTCGGTAAACGTCAGCGCGTAATGCGATACTTAGGGTTGCCATGCTGCCGTGCGGTGATGGGACGGATCGCGAGTAAGGGCGTGTTGTTCTGTCTTTTTATACATTTTGTAAATAAGTTTTTTATTATCTCACGATTTCCTAATTAACTTAACAAAGTTATATGTAACGGAAATATTCCAAAACAAATTTTAAGAGGATTATTTTGAAATATTTTATTAATTTTGTTATTTGCTCCTCGACGTTACGTACGTATGTGTAAATACAATGAACTTACTGTTTCCTGGATAATTAAACCAAATCTGTCTATAACAAAAAAAATCATATGTGGAAATTATTTTTAATACATATAATAATTTTTAAAGATAAAAATATAAAAATAAAGAATTAGTAGGAAAAAGTAATATTTGGTACGTAGGTAATATATTTAAGTTTAAAGAACTATAAAAATAGTAATAAATATATTTTATTGGTAGAATATATCTAATCAACGATTTAGGATTAAATATTTAATTTTATTATCTGCAATGTACGAGCTGACTTAACATTAGCACCGTTTTTTTCTATAACTGTTCCTTACAAATTTAAGGATACACGTAGAAAAGTTATATATATATATATATATATATATATATATAAATCACTAAAAACGTTACGATAATTATCTTTTATAATAAACTTATCATTATAATAAAAACAATATGCTGTGCAGGAAAATAAAACCATCGCATTTAAATAGTAAAGCCAGAATGCATAAGGAAAACATGACATGTTTATATTAATCGATATACATCGTTTTATAAATCATAGCTTTGAAGAAGTGATATAATTTAAAAATAAAAAAATTTCTAGAAACAAAAACCATAACTGTAAAATCTTTTTTAATTGGAAAGGAGACGGAAAGGGAAATATTAGTGTTATTTAAATTAGAAAAACATTATGGCAATAATAGTGTACAATATTTATTTCATAATAGCTGTTTTATTAATTAATTATACTTCTATTTGTTTTTTGCAGAAATTAAAGAGTTTATTATTATTTATTCGACCATTGAAAAACAATTAATTTCTTTAATAAACTTTATGATAAGATCGCCGGGGCCCATTTTATAGTTCCATGACATTTATTTGAAAAATATCGATTGGATCGCCGAAAGGTTTAAGTCACTTTTTTTCAATGATGATGACATTTATTTGAAAAATATCGATTGGATCACCGAAAGGTTTAAACCACTTTTTTCAATGATGATGACATTTATTTGAAAAATATCGATTGGATCACCGAAAGGTTTAAGCCACTTTTTTCAATGATGATGACATTTATTTCAAAAATATCGATTGGATCACCGAAAGGTTTAAGCCACTTTTTTCAATGATGATGACATTTATTTGAAAAATATCGATTGGATCGCCGAAAGGTTTAAGCCACTTTTTTCAATGATGACCTTTTTTTTAAATAGACTGTTTATACTTTGTTGAAATCAATAAAAAAATGGCTCCATGTAGCTATTGATAGGTACGTATAAAGATATACCAAGGTTAATGAAGATAAGGTAATTATTTTAACTACCATTTTTAAAGGATTATGACACGCCATTGTATGAGAAGCAAAAACTATATTACTTTCCTATAGCCCACATCAAACACTGATACAAAAAAAAAGTTGAAACACGTGACAAAGTTTTGAATAATGGGATGTGGAAACAGAATAAGATTACTGTCCCATAAATTTAGGACGCATGGCATAAGCTAGCGCTACATCGATGCTATTGTAGCCCATATAGTCACTTGTCCCTCAACGTTAATCTCTTCATAAAGCGTAATTCCCATACTAAAGCTACTAAAGCGGTTGTGTTGGATATTTTATCGTAAATGAATATATTTTATTTATCCAGCAGCGATTTTTGATAAAATCATGAGAACTAAGTCAGATAAGATAATGACAATGTTTCGTTTATGACGGGGAATTTGCTGCCGTCAATGGTCCTCAGTAATCTTATTTTTATTTATTTGTCTTAACGTAGACATTCGTTCTAATTTACCTGCTTATGAATGTAAGCACCTTCTGGTTCAAATTGTGGAACGTCTTTGCTTCAAAACAAAGAATAATATTATTTTCAGTACATTAATACATATAAATTTCATTGAAAGTCAATTTGTTCTGAGGGAATAATATACAAATGAATTATAAAATTGAATCGCCGCTGTTAAATGATAAAATTTAAAATATTACAAATTCATATTCAGTATTAGTTAAGATTAATTTGTAGTTAATCAAAATTGATTAACTACAAATACTATGAGCGATAAACAATAAATTCTTAATTTGATATTAAAATTTAATTCTAACGATTAAAATAAATCTCGGCTTGAAACAAACTTTGTTACTTATAGCTTTGCTGCTATTATATGTATATTTCCTTTTAGGTTAATTTTGCCCAGAAAAACCGGCCAAACACAGTAAAAATTTCCATGATATTCATTCATACCAGTTGCATATGATACAC
Organism: Druceiella hillmani; assembly: GCA_039881145.1. Taxonomy (NCBI): domain Eukaryota; kingdom Metazoa; phylum Arthropoda; class Insecta; order Lepidoptera; family Hepialidae; genus Druceiella; species Druceiella hillmani. The sequence goes on along the minus strand of JAYKKI010000108.1, from coordinate 1,706,773 downwards.
GAGTTGGCAGGATCATTATAAATCGAGTTACGTTAGAAAGTAAAAATGTGAAAATAAAAACGACTACAACGTTTTTTTAAGTATTTTCATATGAGGAGCTTATATCAATCATTGTTTTTGATACCATTAACTTAATTTTTATTATACATAATTAAATCATTTTAACAAAAAGAAAACGATGTAAACACGGAGATAATAATGTTCTGTCAATACAAACCTCCCCCAACATGCCTGATATCTTTTAATTTTTTTTTCGGGAGTTCAAGATTTTGGGTATTCTGTGTCAAATGGTCTCTGAGAAAATTTTTTTAAAAATTTTAATACGGTTCATTAAAAACGATTAAGTACAGTTTTATTAAATCGATATTTAATTGCCACTATCTGCATGATTTTACAAAAAAAATAATATTTCATTACATCTGGTAGTAAATTTTGAATATTATGGGAATGTGAAATATAATATTATGAAATATAGGGGAATATGGAAAAATCATGGAAAAGTTCCTTTAACTTTTTCATAGTTTTTGTATATTACCCTATATTTCATAATATATTTCACATTCCCATAATATTACATTTATTCTTAAAAATCAGCAGAATTAATTTAGAACAAAATATTATTGTGAACAAAAAAAATGTATTTTGAATCAAAAATTATAAGGCGACAAGTAGACACATATAAAAAAAGTAATATCGCAACGTTTTTTAAACAAATAATTATATTTATTTTGCATTCTGTTCCCTCCATAAACTAACCGAAAATTTTCTTTCATTATTTTATATCCAAAGAAAATTTTAGGTTGATATAAAAGAAAGCATAAAATAAACTAATTGCTCACCCAGGGTTTCCGCGGAAAAGTGGCGATAACTGCATTTTGTTTGAATCGCTTTTTTATATAATAATTGTTTAGGTTGAATTTCTTTACGGCTTTGACGGCTCAATCTTATAACATAAAAACGCTTATAATAAAAAAATTTAATAATTAAACAAGCAAATACTGGGCTTTTCTTTGGAAATTTTCATACCTGTCACAATATCATCATACGTTATTTTAATAACCTGTGATTATTTAAACGTATTATCTGAAAAAAATCTCGATACACTTCAACTTCCTTCTCTTAAATCGTTAAGAACCATTCAAGTTTAGTATTTTATTTACCCTGTGTCTACCTGGACATTATGGACAAATATAATAAGTTTCATGTCAACCGAATTGGCTATTTTTGTGTGAAACCCTAAAAACTAACTAAATTTCTTTTTGTAAAATAAGTATAATTACAACGTAATAATTCCATGGAATCGTTTTATTGTATTCGCTTTATTTACGAATAAGACCATCATTTCTGCTGGTCTTTCTTCCGCACGCGAATACATCAACTGAATATTGCGAGAAAATTAATCTATACTCTTATTAAAATTTAATGGAAATAATTTTATACAAACAATTCTGATAACATAAAAATTATTGACCACACAAGCAATATTGACATGTTGACAGCAGAAATAACCATTGTCGAGAGACAGCAGGTGCGCAGTGCAGTTCGCACCCCTTGAGATTTAACCAGCTTCATAAAAGCCGTCTTACTGAGTGACCTACTTATGTCTATTTCTGCAATCCTATCTAAAAGTATGTTTTGTTGCATTTCATATGCATATGTGTTGTCCATAATAGCGGCATTTTATGGGATACGTGTCTAAAAGTATGTTTTGTTCCAGTTCATATGCATATTTTTTGTCCATAATAGCGGCAATTTATGGGATACGTATCTAAAAGTATGGTTTGTTCCATTTCATATGCATATTTTTTGTCCATAATAGCGGCAATTTATGGGATACGTATCTAAAAGTATGGTTTGTTCCATTTCATATGCATATTGTTTGTCCATAATTGCGGCAATTTATGGGCTACTTGTCTAAAAGTATATTTTGTACCAGGTCATATGCATATTTTTTGACCATAATAGCGGCAATTTATGGGATACGTGTCTATAAGTATGGTTTCTTCCATTTCATATGCATATTGTTTGTCCATAATTGCGGCAATTTATGGGATACGTGCATATATTACAAATTATATGAACACATTCGAAAGTTTTTCAATGAATATTGATTTTAATATAGAATAATCCAAACAGATACCTTAATAATTAAAGTGAAAAGGCAAATAACATTTTGCTTTTAAAAACATTTATAATATAGTTTCTGTCGATATTTTGGATGTGCTATTCGTAGACCACATCCAAAATATGGACAAAAACACTAAATGCAGTCAACATTTTCAGTGCATTGGTACTTAAATTCGAAAAATGTCCTGAATGAGATTGAGAAATGGTGTCAAAAGCAATGGTGTCAAAACGTTTACCAAAAATTCTTTTGGTATCTTTCGACATAATAAATATCCTGAAAAAAGCCAGGACACGCTATGAGCTTCCTTGAATAAATAATTGTAATTTCTTTATGTTTCACAAATGAACTAACAAATCTTAGATGCCATATTTTGAATTTCTTGCCATTAATTATAATTTTTTCACTTTAAAAGTTTATTTCTCTTATATACCTACTCGACAAACAAGGTTGTGTAATCGTCAAAAAAATGGAAGTTATGATTTTTAATGAGAATAGAATGTTAATCAATAAAAGAGAAAAATGGCTTTCTATGCATGCGGGTGAGCGCTTTTGCGTTTTTGTATGCGTATCTCTGTTTGTGTGTGTCACTCGGTCTAGTTTATAAAGCGTTCGACCTACTTCAACGAAATTTTGTATGGAGTTTACCAAAAATATATAGAGTTTTTAAAATTAGTTATAGTACTGCAATCCTTAAAAAAATAAATCATAAAAGATTATTTTTTTTATATTTTATACATGCTGTGGTTTAGCTCTACACTCACTAGGTTTATTTCTTTGAGTCTTATCTATTCACTTTTACATTTACGAATTGAAGATATGCAAACGTTTCAAAAGACGTCTGTTGTACAGGCACCTAGCAAGCACACTCTTTTAAATCTATAGAATACGAATACACGATGGGATTTTAAACAGTGCACTTGGTTCTTGTAATGTATTACAGAATGTCTTAGTATCTATCGTAATACTTAAGCCTATAGTCGATCTTTGGGGAAAATATAAAAATGTTTTTCAAGTAAATAGGGTTTCCTTCTTGGCCTAATGGTAATTAATGGAAAATACTTCAATTGCATCACACCTCAAAAACTGGCAGACTTTATATTAATTATAAAAAAAATAGGCTTGTTCTATTGGCAGTAGTGAATGTTAAATACAATTTTATACTTATTTGAATATTGAATATATATGGCGTTAATTTTGTAGAAATTCATTATTCACAATTAAATGAAACTACGTGATGTAGTATTATTTCTACTATCTTTAATTTCTTTACCACGACCTAGGTTTCGTTGTATTACAACATCTTCAGGTGGGATATTAGCAAAGATGTTTATACTTATTGATATGATTGTTTATACTTATTGATATAGGATCATATGGAATAAATAGCAATGAAAGTTATTTAACAAAACAGTAATTTTGAAGGCTGGCCTCAAATGAGATATGGACCACAGCCTGGAGAAAGAAGAAGAAAACTTCTTTATAAATTAAATTCTTTATGAATTTGTTAAATTTTTATAACATACTTAATCTTTTTTATTTGAAATATTATCATTGAGAATTAATAAGACATAGAATATGTTTGTTAATAAAATATAGTACTTCGATTGATGGTCTGGCTCGACATTTTTTGGATTTTTTGATTAGGTTAGGTTAGATCTTTTGCTTATTCATTCCAAATACTTATATCAATTTTTTTTTTGAAAAATACACTCCATGATAATTATCATTTTAATAGTTTATAACTTTACAATTTCGGGCATTTGCTTTTTAAAGATAAAACAGATTTTTGTCTAAATCATACTGGGTTGACAATTGGACGCATTCGTACAGTGAAGTTTGGTCATGGCGGAAGAAGAGAGGGGTAAGAGGTGCATAGTACTGCTACGTATTGCTTTACAAGAAACAATCAACGTTATACAATTCAATTATCGGTAATTATCATTTCCATTTTCAACGTTGCATTACCAATCAAACAGCCAAAAAACAGTTACCCTATTTATTAAATAGTTTTTCTCTTACTTATAATGATCTTTAGACTATTTTTTACTTAATATATACACCTCGGTTTTATATTTAATCGTCACCGATTGCAAAAAAGAAAATTATTCCATTTCATTTCGACTTCAACTTCAGTTTTTCGATCAAAAAATTGTATTTCTAACTATTATGTAAACATATCGAAAACCATCAATCAATTTTGGGTTTAAACGCGCTTTGTACTCCTATAGCTACACATGCCTAGAATGAGGACGAATACCATGCAGCGCCCACTTTTTTTCATATATTTACCTGCTTAATTCGCACTGTATATGTTCTATGCTACTGCTTTTATTTGATACAATTTGTTTTCTTTTTTCATTACGTCATTTTATATCTATATATTGTGATGCTATTCATACGTAATTCAATTTTTTGGTGTAATAGATACATAAGTACAATTATTTTTAATATTTCATACAACTTTATCGTGGTTTTTTTTCAGTAGAAAAGGCAATCAATGTAGTCACATTTTTTTGAAATTGAAATATATTTGTAACTTTAATATGTTTGTACCTAAGCTTCTTTCTCTTTTCTCTCTATTCCACTTTACCCTTAACATAATCGATGAACAAGCGTTTTAAAATTGAATGGTTCACGTCAATTCGTATGAATTTGGTTTCCAATTTTAAATCACTAAATAATAACTACGAGTACTTCAGTTATTTAAAAGAATAGAAACCATCTGCTAACCGGGGCTGGCTGGGGTCTAAATATCTTGGCCATCAATCTGATGTATACAGCAATACACTTCGGTATATACCTCAGTTTAGGCCTATGTGCCATTAACGTGGGTTTCGTGGTGCGTCGGGTTCAGCAAATTTGGAGGATCATGCTTCAGCCCCCGTCATGGCTCTAATCAAGCTATAAAACTTACTCAACGGAAATATGACCGGTTTTGACGACCTTTAATTTTGTTTCGGAACAGGAATTTCGATGCGAGTCTGTTGCACTTCGTATTTGTAGAAGATGAACCACTTCATATTAGAAAGAGACACATTCTAGAGGTCGTCTGGAATCTTCGGCAGTCCTGATGGAAATACCCTGATTCAAGGTATGATACCATAAAATTATTTCCTCGTATATTCACTAGCGGTTAAATAAGACTTAGCTTGATAGTGACAAGAATACTGCAATTCTTGACGGCTTGAGCATCGACTTATTTCGTTTAGCTTTGAAAGATAGTCCGGTATGTGCCTGAGATTTTGAAATGCAACACTCGGGCAATATTAGCGTTTCCACCTTCCATCTTCCAAAAGTTTTCATCTTCCAAAAGTTTCCATCTTCCATCCATATCCATTCCAGCCGTTCCCGTTGAGATGAGGAAGTTGCCAAAATTTTCAAAAGATTTTTTTCCTTTGTTCCAACAGTATTATAAATCATTACGCACATTTAAAATTTAGAAAAACTTCACGTTTTTATTAAGTTGCTCGCCTCAATTAAGTACATAAAAATATCACCACCTGAAATTTAATAAAATTGCTGTTAACCTTCGCAGTTGCTGTTAGCCGATAAAGTTGGGTTTTTTATATCTTATGTGTCAATATTTGTCTACAAGCCAGCCAGTACATGCATTCAGATCTTTATATGAAATTGCTACACATATAATCAGACTGTAGACGTACGTAGGTGGTAGTAAGCTATTTATAAAAAAAATCTTTTACTGTATCTATTAAATTAATTGCAATCAAAATTAGGTAAACTATACTTTATTCATTTTCCACATTTATCTTCGAATGCATTCGACATTAAAAAAAAATTATTCCGAGCTGTAATCGACCATATCTGAAATTTAACCTGCTTTCCTAATTTAAAATGTCATCAAAAAACAATACCTATTAAAAAAAATAGCCATAACTGATAATTAATTCCCAATTTAACAATGGAAGCAATTTTGTTGCCATAAATAGATTTTATGAAAAATTCTAGATGATTCTACAAAAACGGTCCATAGCTCTGGCGGAAACATTTGCATCTTAAAAGGAAAAATGGAAAAATGGAGGTAATGAAATTAAAATTCTTACTATTTTTTAAGGTGTTGGTTTGGAAAAGCATAAGTACACAGTGAATTTCATAATTTCATTAATAGCAGATGATGAAAAATAAGTAGTGCAGTTCAGTAAACAATAGCTATAGAAAGTTAGGTACGAATGATTTATCCATTTGAAAACATCATATTTGTTAATCTTATTAATGTTTTTCTCCAGTACATTTTCATTTAAAAACAACAATAGATACAAAATCTTTCTATCTTCAAAATAATCTCATTTTAATTATTTTGTGTATACCTGGACACAAATTTTTAAAAAATTATAATTGACTTAAAATTGAGTGATTTTAGTCTTTTTAATGTTGTTCTCCAGTACATTTTCTTTTGAAAACAATAATAGATACGAAATCTTTCTATCTTCAAAATGATCTCATTTTAATTATTTTGCGTATATCCGGACACAAAATTTTGAAAAATTATAATCGATTTAAAATTGAGCGATTTTAGTCTTTTTAATGTTGTTCTCCAGTGTGTCTTCTTTTAAAAACAATAATAGACACGAAATCTTTTTATCTTCAAAATGATCTCATTTTAATTATTTTGCGTATACCTGGACTCAAAATTTTGAAAAATGTTGCAAGTTTCGATATTATAAAATGTAACACGTGACAACAATGCGAATTGAGTTGAGACATTTAAGTTTTAGGGATAATTTACTGCAAGAAAATTTGGAAACTTTTAGATATACAATCGTTTTAATTGGACGTATTTATATATGTATTTATATACGTCGCCGCTACCTTGTGGAAAATTATGATCTCCTACACGAACGCAAACGATAATATCCACTGATTAAAATAATTTGCTTATCTCGTCAGTAATAGTATAATAAATCAATACATACAAGACACGGTATACCGGTTTATTTCTGGTAAAATTCCAACGGATACGTTAGACATCTGTACATATGTAAAAACAAGTCCAACATATGATATATACAATGCATTTATAATATTTTTTTTTCTTTCTTTTACCAAATTATGATTACCTGTTACAATGTTCATTATATTATTACCTGCAGATAGTTCATAAACTATAACTTATTTAATTCTCCAAATTGTGACTTTACCATGTTTTAAATAAACCTGTCTTAATTTTTTTCTTTCTTATAAGACAAAAAAACTTATTCGACTAATGATTTTTTACACACACTGCTAGAATTTGTATATACTTTTTTGTCCATCGTATATAGTTTATTAACTTCGTCATAATTTCAAAACAAGTAAATACATTATTCAACATTTAAAAGGCTTAAAAGGTCCAATTAGCTTCGCTGTAGTGTCTATTTAGATACAAAGAAATGAGATAGTAGATCAAATAAATTTAAAACTGGTACTTAATACAAATTATTTTAATTTTGAATATTTTGTAGACAATACTTCAAAATAAAAAGGGCGCGCGTCCACACACACGTACACGCATACATACGCACACACGCACACAAGCACATACCCACACACGCGTACACGCGTATACGCACACACGAGCACACGCCCACACGCGCATACGCAGTGGCATCCAGTCAGTAAGAAATGTGAAAAAATCATCGCTTTCCACGTGTAAAGAAAATACATTAAATTTTTTTTTTAATAATTGCGACCTTCGTCCAAAGCATCTATATCGAAAACTGAATGCGGATAGATTTAAATTGTTAGACTAGTGGAATTCACAAAATTATAAAGGTCCGTAATTTAACTATGAATTTATTTAATAAATATATAATAAGATTTAAAGCAAATGGTCATTTTATGTACATGGATTGGAAGGTCATATCGCCATACATATGTAATGAAATCGAATAATAAAGGTATGTTATGCCTTATAGAAATTAGTTTTGATTAGCAAAACTCATCAAGAAACTCCTGAACAGAATACAATCGATATTTGTAAACAGTTTTATTTCGATTGATTTCTTTATTAAAATCAATTTTAAGTCGATTCTAGATTTTTAATCAGATTGAAATATAAAGATTTTTAATTATGACAGCAATATGACATTTTACCAAACCTTGTTTGCAATTTTTCATATTACCAGATAATAAAAGCAATGAATATTAAGAAAAGTTCAAAGATGATCAGAAATACTGGCACACGGCATTATTCTGATTATTTTAATTGTATTAATTTAAAAAAAAACAACATCAATGATTTAATTTTTAGTGATGTGCCTAAAAAAATTTTTGGGCACTGAAGAAAAATCTTTGTTCGATGAGTAAGTCTTCAAAACGGATTTTTAAAAACTGAAAATTTTATTTAAGTATAATTTAGTTAATGTAGAGTACTTTTGTAAATTTATCTATTTCCGAAACGGCTTATGACGATTAAAACGGAAAAGCTTAAACATTTTCAAGTCTTATACAAATAAGGTATGAAAAGTATTTTAATATCTATACTGTTTCATGAAATGTGATGAAATGTCACAAAAACAAAAATATGACTTAGGAAATAAGGGTGACATTATACGTTATAATTCAAAGTATGTTGTTCTTCATTTAATGCAAGTCATTGTGTTAGAAAAAAGTTTAAATACACTTCGTCCATTTACTAACAAAATTATTCCAAAATACGATATTCTAACAAAAGTGGTGATAGCCACTTTGAATGATGATACAAGCGGTAATAGCCACTTTGAATGACAACACGAGCCGTGATAGCCACTTTGAATGTCAATAGTTTGATAAAGTTATTCCAGAATACGACGAGATTGATTACTCTAAAATAGGGTAATACAAATATTGTATTCTCAACCTTTTCCATGGTGAAAGTAATGGCTAATAACAAAAAGTGTATATAATGGATAAATCTAGTATATTAGATAAATGTGTGTTAATATTCTCTAACTACAGGAATATTGTGATCCTTACATATTTTGTACGGGACTTCTGCCATACTCTCCCTCCCTCTGTAACCTCCCTAGCATTTCGCTGGGTTTTTATTATCGACCAGTATTTATGAAACGATTCTTGTATTCGTGTTATCGACTATATTGAACCGTCCCATTTTTAAATGATTTTGTAACAAAATAAATTTAAAAAAAATCATTTAACTCTGTCTTCATATCTCAATCTCTCTTTTCCTCTCTTCCTTTTCTTACTCCTCCCTCTTTTCAGTCTGTTCTTCTTCAGGCTTCCGCAGTAAAGCAAGGAACTTACACAGTGAAAAAAGCCTCACAGTATATATAGTTTTAGAATTGTGTGCCTGATAATTTGACTGTAAATGTTTAATAGGATGTAGCAAAATATGAAAAATAAACTTTTAAATTCACCCTAGTTGTAAATTCACCCACTTTGTTGCCAGACCTTGTTACTACTGTTCTAGGATAAAAATTTTGCTGAAAATTTGTTTTCAGTTAGACGGTTTCCAGTTCCGATGACGTAGAAAGTTTCTTAATTTTTTATGACTCTCCTCACAAACTTTTATGAAATAACCATTATTGTTTAAGTTCTTCAATGGTTCTCACTAAATCTATAATAAACATTATAAAAATCTATAAGATACCTATAGATAGGAATCAACAATAATATATATATATACATATATACCGGTATAAAAAGAATACGTAGGGATTATCAGGTACCATATATATGGTACCCGATAATCCTTACGTATTGTTTGTTACATGCAAGCCTCAATTCTCGCAATCGACATTAATTTGCAATAATGACGTCATTCATTAACCAGTAACATATCTTAAGTACGTAAATGATTGCAAATATGAGGATAAACCTTGCCCGTTACTTGCATACCATATTCAAATTGTATATGAACCGATAGTTGGCAAACACTCGTCCAAGGTTGGGAATTTTTACGAGACCCGAAGACCGTTCCAAAAAATCGGATGCGAACTAATGGCATCCACGGAAGAAAATTTTCGGGAATACCGAAAACATCAGCAAATATTAAAGACAAGTATAGAGCAATTATATCGTTAAAGTAAAAAATCATCATAAGTTAATAATATTAAGCCTATTTTATATACGATGTTATTTTTTCTTTAACCTCTTTAAGATTACGTAACAAAGTGACGGAAAAGGAACTTATACGGTGAAATGTCTTTATTCGTCCGTCTGTCTGTATGTCATGGTGATTTTTCTCGTAAACTACACATGACATTTGCACGAAAATTTTCGGGAATACCGAAAACATCAGCAAATATTAAAGACAAGTATAGAGCAATTATATCGTTAAAGTAAAAAATCATCATAAGTTAATAATATTAAGCCTATTTTATATATGATGTTATTTTTTCTTTAACCTCTTTAAGATTCCGTAACAAAGTGACGGAAAAGGAACTTATACGGTGAAATGTCTTTATTCGTCCGTCTGTCTGTATGTCATGGTGATTTTTCATTGATACACATGACATTTGCACATTTATATGGATTTTGTTCGCTCACACCTAGCATAATCTCAAAAAAAAATATTTGCTCCATCTGGGCTATCGAAATCGATAAATTTTGTTTTCTTCTGCTAGATCGAATGGAGCGTCAGATAAAACGTAAGTTTAGGACTTTATGTTTTATTTCGGCGCGCATAATTCTTTGTATATATGAACAACAATGTCAGAAAGGACGAATGTCATATTTTCCCCTTTTATCTCCGAAGTTGGAAGGCCAATTAATTTGAAATTATTAGTATTTACATAAATAGCTATTTACAGATCCAGAAATACTTAAATATTTGTACTTATTTATAATCATGCATAAATAAATTGATCCTGGAGATAACTCTCATGTCTTAGAGGGAAACTAATCGTTTTTCAGGTTACAGTCCAATCAAAATCCATTTGACAAAAAATGTGAAATACCTATATAAAACGAACACATGACATTGTCAGAAAAACATACAAAACATAAAAAGGCTAGAAATTATTCGTTGATATATGATTGTTTATAATGGTTTTTTTTGTGCAATATTATCATGACAATGTCGTTTAATTTTGTTACTGTCACAGTGTAACATTTAAGTTCGGCAAAAGCGTAAAAAAATGTTGTCATTTAATAATGTAATACTGTGAGTTCTTAGATTACTGTGTGCCTGGTTTGTTAAAGTAGACAAAATACTTTAAGCGACTAGGATTAGCTATTTAAAGATCATAACAAAAATAAAACGTATAAATTAATGGTACATGAGATTTACGGTACTCGAGAAAAAAATGACAAAATATTGACAATTCTTTATTAGCCTGTTGCTAAATTAAGTTGTTTAATTAATTATCTATGGCACTAAACAATAGTTAACAAAGTCCAACTCGTACTTGGCCGGCTTTTTTCATAAAATTACGGAAGAGGCCTATATTTTGTTGAAATTATCTCAATATTTTAAATTAATTTTAAAAGTTGTTCTACTGATATTCAAAGTGGCTATCACCGCTTGTGTGTAAGATGATTGAATTATTTGCTCAGATTGAATAGTTTGCTATTTGCATTTGTAATAAAAAGGACTGCACTTGGCCAGCTGGTAGAAAAATCACCCCGAATCTATTACGAAGATTTCGGAGTGACTTTACAATGCATTTGTCGATTATGGTCCCCAGATAATAAAATCTAAGACTACCTTGAAAATTTATATATGTATATATGTATGTGTGTATATATATATATATATATATATTTATTTAAATGTGTATAAAAATAGTATAAAAATCGAAATTAAGTTCGTAGACGGCCAAATTTGCCCCAATATTTTCAAAATTACAGAATTCTAAAAAATAAAGGATTCTCCAACAATTCAGTTTCCAATCATCAATTGTTAAAAATAACTTCGATATTCTACACATTTTACCTAAAAATTTTGTTACTATTCCAAACTATGTGCCCGCGATATTTTGTACAACTCCATAAAATACCATTCCATAGAAACAATACGTTTAATTCTATATTGTATTGCATTCACTTGCGAAAATTTCGCTAATTAATTAATATTTATCTTTTCTCGTATTGCGCAGGTCCTTCTAAACTAAGTATCAATACAAATTATGTAGATTATCTAGAAAATATGAACGAGCTTCTGCTCTAATTACATAATCAAATTTAAAGTAATTTTATTAAAGAAACTAGTTAAGTTTCTTCTGGAAGTCAGCTTGATGGCTCTGTGTATCATATCTTCATTCACAAATTTTTTTTTAACTCAAAATGTCAATTCGAAAGTGAATATTTTCATAAGTTAAATGCAAAATATTTCCCCTCCGTACACCGCTTCTCTTTGTTTTTTTTTTCTTAACAATAAAAACAGGTGATCAAAATTCACCATTTCCACAGGATGACCTGGTTTTATTTTATTTAAGGCCTACGCCGAGAAAAAAGACAAATGTGGAAAAGTGTACATAAAAAGTACCAGATATCGATTATTGATTTATGACGTCCTGAAACTTTTATCCAGCGTGAATTTCAAGAGAGAACGTGTGCGCGGCGTTACAGTTACCCATGAGCGATACTTTTCTTTTATAAATCTAAACGTAAAATAAAAACATTAAAATGTATTACAAAAACATACAAGTGTCAATTAGAAATGTGAATTTCGTAGTTTTTGTATTGTTTATATTGATAAAAAAAATTAATAATGAGGGACATTATCAAAAAATGCCCCCCTCATGGTGCTTTAAAAAACTCGCAAGGAATACAAAAATGGAAATAAAATACAACGCTATCTAATTGACTAGTATTAGATACTTAATTCCTTTTTTAAATAAAATTTCCTTTTTTTTTAAATAAATAAACAAAAACCATCTTGTAGCAGAAACTTAATGAGGCATTAATTTTGTTATACAATGTTATCTACATATTTAGCTTAGAAAGCGTGGCTGTAAACATTAATTAGATACATAATAACCGTTTAATTAAAAATAAATATTAATTAATCAATTATTGAGATTTTCGTTAACGAATACGTCAAAATATAGAATAAAATGTACTACTACTCAAAGAAATACTTATCAAAAATTAATGACGTTGTAGTAAGACGGCATGGTCACGGGTACATAAGTAATAAATACTTATCAAAATTAATGACGTTGTAGTGGGATTGCATAGTCATGGGGACATAAGTAATAAATACTTATCAAAATTAATGACGTTGTAGTGGGATTGCATAGTCATGGGGACATAAGTAATAAATACTTATCAAAATTAATGACGTTGTAGTGGGATTGCATAGTCATGGGGACATAAGTAATAAATACTTATCAAAATTAATGACGTTGTAGTGGGATTGCATAGTCATGGGGACATAAGTAATAAATACTTATCAAAATTAATGACGTTGTAGTGGGATTGCATAGTCATGGGGACATAAGTAATAAATACTTATCAAAATTAATGACGTTGTAGTGGGATTGCATAGTCATGGGGACATAAGTAATAAATACTTATCAAAATTAATGACGTTGTAGTGGGATAGCATAGTCATGGGGACATAAGTAATAAAGACTTATCAAAATTAATGAAGTTGTATTGAGGAGACATGGTAAGTTGTTTTTCTTAGTTCGACCTGTAACTAACTATATAATGGAATATACGAATCTATTTCTATATAATTTCATGCACTTCTAATCATTGTATTATAGTTAAACTTGGTAGTTGTATGTAGTTCTGATGATAAAAAAATTAGCCAAAAATAAGATAATTTTTCTATTAAATTTTCATCCACTTCTACACGTCCGAATTACTTAGAATTTTTACATTTATTAGAACCGATGACAATACCATAATTTCAAGCAATAAAACAAAATGTTTAGTCTTAAAACAAAAAAGACTAAAAAAAATAACAAAATCTTTGAATTTAATTTTCATCACCTTCCTAACGAACGATTTATTTAAAATTTAGATACGTATTAAGGAATCAATTACAATTAACACTAATGAATATGTGGCTTGCTTGAAAATTTACAGGAAAAAATATAATTCTTTTCATAATACCGAAAACAATGAATGAAGCAATTTATAGATATGAGTATATTACAGACCAAACTTAATACACATATATAATTTTTTTCTAAAAACATAAATATACGTTAAGCTTGGTCTATACTTTGCTATATAAACAAATCTACAAGTTATAGATCAAACTTTTAGTACATATACAAATTTACGTCCAAACGTAATTTTATTATATTTTAAATAAAGTTTATAAAAAGTTTCTTTCATTATGTAAACGTTTCGCCACAAAAAAAATGTAAAAACCTTTTAAAAAATGTACATCAATAATACAATTACACCTTGGTTATTCCATTATTTAAGTTTAATAAAAATAATCATGTATAATGTACAAGTTACAAAAGTCTAACAATCGTCACGATGTTATGTGTCAACGTTCCGTTCGACAGTTAGAGGAAGCACAGATTATATATATCTAATACTAGCGGCCCACCCCGTGCAATGTAGGTACTAATGTGGTGTAATTGTGGAGTGATTAATAATATTACTGTCATTATTAGAATATAGTGTTGAGAAGCACGTTTTTTATTTTTTTTCATTTTACTTGTTTGAGAGCTCCGATAAATGCGTGCGATCGCTGTAAATCATACAATGCCATAGGGTGACACGCCGCCGCCGCCGCCGTGCACGGCATCGGCATCGCGAATACTGATTTTTGGTAAATTTAAATATGCAATATCTTATGATAATGATTTGCTGTAACAATCAAATTTTATATACATTAAATGCCCAACGTAAACAAATTATTTATTTCGAAAGTATAACCCACAAAAAAATAAATATCAATCGCAAAAAATGGTCACTGTAGATTATCCGTAGGATATAGACAAATGCCATTCCTGACTTTTTTGTAGATATTTTAAAAATACACAATTCTATAGTACAACATCTTGACATATGTCGTAAAGTTTAGTTAGCGTTAGCAATGGAAGCACCCCAAATGGTATTTTTTTACGAAATATGGACCTTTTTAAATTTTATATAAATATAACATGCATGTATTATATCTATAAACCATTTGGATGAAATTAAATGAATGAAAGTAAAACTACATCAATATCAGTTGCGCAGTTTAAAAGATCTAAGCGTACAGAGGGACAGACAGACGTGGGAAGCGACTTTGTTTTATACTATGTAAGGATTTGCCTATGAATTTCAGCGAACGTTTTATATCATCCTATGTCAAATCCTGTGTACATTTTAGGATAGTGACTCGTTGTAAGAATTTACTTAAAATTTCAGACATTTTACATGAATTACACACAAAATAGATAAAAAGATTGTATGAAACTGATGCATTTTGTAAATTCAGCGACTTAGAGAATATTTGAATATTGTATTGTTTTATAAATATTTAAACTTATAAACTTTTAATTAGAGAAACGAATGAGGTATTGTTTTCATATCCTAGTGAACTAGCACATTTTTTACCGTAGAAATGTAAAAAAAAATTAAAAAGAAGTCATTTTTAATTAACCTTAAGTCATTTTCTAATCATGTATACGTGATTAGAAAATGACTTAAGGTTAATTAAAAATGACTTCTTCTCTTTTTTATTCTTAATACTACTTTCTAATACTCGAAATCGTGGTAGGCTCAACTGACGGTTCACAGTTTTACCTAGAAAGAACCCTTAACAGGCGTGTATTTGCGAGGCTGGTGCGGTGTCTGGAAGCCCTAGCCGCTTGGCCTAGTGACTGGGTTGTAGACTATAGTTAAGTAATTTTACCTACACTACGTAGTGAGGCTGGCCAGCCGCTAGCGTGGGGAGTTGGTGAAACATTACATTGGCACCCAAGTACGAAGACACGATTACCGCTAGGTTTCATAAGTAAACAGGGCGTGACGTGTTACATTACACGGACGCGACCACGTCGTTCCATACTAGGGATGTGAAAATATTTATTCAGCTCTAATTCCCTTTTTTCTTTTTAATAAACTAGGTTTTAATAGTAGTTACAGATTGTTGTTTTGATTTGATATAAATGTTGGCATTTAAAATACAACACGTACGTATTTACAAGTTATTTTAAGGAATATTTACAATTAAATTAAACTACCTGATATTGTAAAGATCTTTGCTAACAGCCAAATATATTCTATAAAATTTATATAGTCAATAAAATGTATGATATAAATTGTTAAAGAAGTTATACAGTAAAATAATCAAATAAATAATTTTAGCGAATTTTTTAATAGGTTCTGAAGTCGCAAATTTGGGAAAATTTCACTATATATCCACTGAATATATTTACTGGTTCTTAGATAGACGTATAGTGTTCTTTAAAATGAGTAAAATCGAACAAAGACAAGTGTATTCAGTTGAAAATACATCGTAATTTTTGTATACTTTTTTACATACAAAATATCTTTCCACCACCGTTCAACTTGATACAACAACAATGTTCGAAAAATAGCCATAAAACGACGTGCGAAACAGTGCGAACAAACAATGAGAAATGGCACACAAATGGTGCCTCCACAACCTCCGCCTCCGCGTACCGACTTTCTTCATAGATTCTGATTTACAGATAAAATTATTTTTTATAGTATTTTCAAAATTATGACAAAACGAAATATTATAGAATTTATTATAATCTGAGTATAATGAGTGGATATTTATAATCAGTGATAATACTGTATCTTACAACTCACTTCTTGTTCAGAATTCTATGACATATACAATTCCTATCAAGGAACTATATATTACAGGTATACATATCTATGTATACCTATGATTGTTTAAATCAAAATCTTTTTAAGTTCAAATTTATAAAAGATAACATTCCTATATAGTGCCATCAAATTACTTTATTAATATTTTTAATATATATTCTTACTGTACATTTTTCCAACGTTGGCTAAATTTTTGCGCGCATATATATTAATGGTTGATGGTGATGATGGTGGGTATGGTGATGGGTTATAAATAATATGAGAGATCGTTTCCTCGACCGCTAAGGTAATTATGCGATGTGGATGGTCGTGAAAAAGCCTTTTTGGCAAAGAACTCGAAATCGATGAACTTTTGGATGAATTCATAAATAAACTAAGTTTGAAGCTGAGAGAATTAGTGGAAGTTTTTTGTGGATATTTTTTGTGGGATTAACCCTTTATGGAGAAAGAAACTCGAATGCAGAGTACTGCGAATATCATAATAATCACTATAACACTCTCTTCCATACCGTCTTAAAGGGCGAGTAACAGGTACCGTCTTTTTATCGTATGGGTACCGAATGATAGCTGCTACTGCTTTTAGGATTTTATACATTCTTTATTTTCATTCTGTTTGTTTTATTTACACCAGGCCTTCCTTAAAATTTTAGGTCGTGTGTCAATAAAACAATTAAGTGCAGAGAGTTTCCTTTTCTAAATATTGAGAATGTGTTAACCATATTTAGTTTTATTTTAATTATACGTCAGCTGGAGGATCGCACTTGCAGGTCTATCAATTCATCTGTAATAAATTAGCCAACTTCATTATTTTCAAGTGACGAATATATATTTTCCATTGCAAGTAATACATATTCACTTTTGTATGAACTAATTTTTCTTAGAAGGGAGATTAAATTCGTTCAATTAATTTATATCACATGAACTTATGTGATACCCGGCCTTAGTGTCGACTAATGCGTAAGAGTTAAGCGTTATGCCAAAGAAAATTGATGAAAATTCTCAGCATTATTTATGGTAACGTCATTCTCGTTGTTGTATATCGGTCTGTGAGCTTACAAGAAAACAAATTACTTTTGTAAAGTTCATCGGCGGATACACTCGAAGGAATGGAGTCTTTCATTTTTCTATACCTAATACTCTCTATAGGGTATTAATGATTTTTTTTCTTTATGTCGTTAAAAGTAACATAAGGGTAAATTAATAAATAGCCTTTGCACCATTTTCCAAGTGTCGGCCAATCCGTTTCTATCTTAATGTGCTCGATTGATGGAATTCCGCAAAATATCTAATCTACTTTAATACTTTTTCGTTTGTTTGTGGGACCATTTTTACATTAAAACATATACAATGCGTGCTAAATTAAAAACTTAATCACATTGGTCGCTCGTCATTTCGTCTGTGTTCCAATGCGAACAGAAACGAAAGGGCGAGCATATAATCTGTGGACGTAAAGCCGATCGTTGGCACCAATTCTTTGATATTTGGCTGAAAAACTGACAGGTGGTGAATAGTGGCCAATATTGGGATGAGCATCCGAACAATAGCGAAAGTGCATCCATACATTTGAGTAAAACCGCTGACCCCAACGAACAATGTAACACAAGCGCTTAGACTGTAGATACGGGACGCTATCAGGGGACTTTCGAAGGTATCGTTTTTTGTATGAGGTGGATCGTTACGGGTCTCAAGAGGGGTCCTGAGACAACCCGGGTGGAAGGTGGATTAGCCTTTACTCTATAGCTCTTCTGTTTTTTATTACGAAGCTTAAGTCTATCACTTTCAATATGTATTATTGCATGAATTTTATTCCACTAAATAATGTCACATAAGCTTTGAAGTATGTTTGTCCACTACAATTGTATTCATAAGTAAGAAAACAACAATTTTAAAATACTTGCCAAGTATTATATACATATAATGTGGATAACGCTTCTACTACAACTGTTTTTTTTTTAAAACTTCAAATAAAATTTCTACTTGTTTTATTTGACAACAAACTAAAGAAAATATAATGCTTATAACAACATAATATGTTAAATACGAAAGTCGTATATGAAATAAAACATGTTAATTATGATAAAAACTATTCCATGCACATTTAGAGACATACAAATATTTAAGAACACATAGTATTACTGATAAACTATTTACGAATATCATTTTTTACCCTGTAAAAATGTATATATTGTATACTATTATGAATTTCTATAAAACTGAGCGATTTAAAGTCATTGCCAAAACCAAACCAAACCAATGCATGACGGTATGTAACTAATCAAGAAATTCACGACTTAGACATCAAATGGATTAACGAAGTTATCCAAGACTATGCTATTGAACACGGAAAACGACTCATCAACCATACCAACCTAGAAGCTATTCGACTTTTGGATATTACCCATGAACTCAGAAGGCTAAGACTAACGTATTAAACCTCATGAATAAACTTAATTTATCTGGGAGCTGAAGATTGGTACAGTAAACCGGCACATCATTTACTTGAAAATAAATTCAAGTACATTTAATCATTGATAATTAATTAATTGTAAATTAAGATTGTATCATACATTTCCAATAAACTTATAACAAAAAAACTTCATTCGCAACCCCTAAAATTTCTATTGAAATATTGTAAATGTTTCTATATCAAATAGTTTCCGAAGAAAACGGTTGGGGCTATAAAATAATAAAATTCTCAAAAATCGCGATCTTGCAAATCATGAGCTCGAAAACTCTGGTCAGAAACGTTTTATGAAATCGGGAAAAATTTCAGTGAGTTTTTATAGACTATAAATTACCAGCATTGGAATACATGAGATAATTTATTTGCTGTAATCAAGTAATTATTTAAATAAAAATTACCACGTAACGCTCACATTATATCCAAGTGGCGTACGTACTTCACGTCTGTGTGCAAGTTTACCTGTAAAAGTTACACTCACTAATCCTGAGATTGTATGTTTTCAAGGCTGGTACAGAACACATGTTGTGCAAGGTTTCACTCGTGCTTAACCGATTTTTCAATATTCTGAAGTGAAAGTATATTTATATAAAAAAATTAATCGTGTTGTTGTAGGGAATTTATTAAGGTTCCTGACACTAATCATATGCATCTGACCAGTTTTTTTATAAGTAAGATAATAGAACACAAAAACCTAACTTACGATTATGTTTCTTGAAAAAACAAAATAACTGTTTTAACAGTTTATTAATTATAAAAGATATAGAATTAAATTTTTAAGGTATACAGTTACGACAGTCTCTAGCTAACAGTCCGAGCAGTCAAAGGCGCTGAGTTCCTTTTCTCCGTGATAACACTAGACTGAGTTCTGCTAGTACATTCATAGGCTGAAATAGGCTGAAACTGAGATAGGTTCTGCTATCCATCTATAGGATGCTCCGCTATCCATCTTATTAGTCCGATGTATCTGATTACCACTTCTCGATTTACACTTCTTTAATGCTCTAACCAATTATTTACAGAATCTGATTCTGTCTGAATATTCAACAATCTGGAAGACTTTTCCAATTTGGTTCACCAGATTTTTATGCCAAAGGCTTATTGTTACTATTTATCGAAAGGCGGTAAGTCTAGAGATGATGCACATATAGTTTGATTACTTTAGGATAATATATATATGCATATATATATATATATATATATATATATATATATATATATATATATATATATTTACATATACATCAATGTTACTCTTCATCTACTCCACACTTTACTCACTTAAATAATGTTCAACGCGTTTCATTATTCGCTTGAGTAATTGAGTGACACAATACGTGGAATAAATAGTTAAGGTTATCGACAAGTCATAACAGTACTAATAATAGTTAAACAAAGAAATAAATTAACATTTTAAACAAAACGTCTTAAGGAAAAACGTGAAAAACTCACAAAGAAAACTATTTTTAATTTACAAGCAGTCCTTGAACTTGCGGCAGCACCGATTCCTGAGCATCGCAACTTTAGATGAAACGATAAAAGTAGTGTCACGTGTTATTATTGTACATATCTACAAAATATTTCATCAATAATATATACTCAAAACATATATAAGGGATATATATAGGGGATATATATTTTGTGTATATATAAGGGATATATATACACAAAACGGATATATACTCTATATATAAATAAAAGGTTGATTAAAATTTTTATTTTATGCTTGGATAAATTGTCTTATACCATTAAGGTTTCCCCACATGGCATGACCTTCCTAATGCTCTTGATTCACTGCACAGTATAACGGCAACTTATGTTACCTTCAATAATATATCTTCGTTTCGAAGGCAACTAAAAATAATGGACGTTTATATTAATAAACGACAGTTACTTAATGTTACTTGGTGTGCATTGTAAAGGTCACGAACACTACAGAAACCTGAAAATTAGTTCTAATAAAATAGTAACGACGAGTCAAAAATAACAATTTCCATTAAACCAGTATTTGGCTGGCACGAAAATTTACATAAAAAACCAGTCAAGCACGAGTAGAACTCTCACTACGATGGTTACATACACATTTAGAAATTTTGTGACCATTTGAGGGTACATACTATTTCTTTTAAAGTACTTGCAAACATTAATTTTTTACAACATAAATAAATTGCATACTATATCTGTTACAGGCGTAGAAATATGGTGTATATTTAAAAAATTATGACGTCGTGAATAGTTTTCCTACTACCATGGCTTCCAAACAATTCTATTTTTTTCATAATTTTAAGTACATTAGTCTCAAAAGTAGGCTGTGGCACATTTTTTATACATTTTTCAGTATATCTGAAGGTATACCACCTGAAATTATAAACAATTGTAATATTTAGCCCTTCCAAACAATACCCACCCTATACATGGAATTAAAAAGATCGAGTACTTAATTTGCCCCCTTGCCTCTAAAATTTCCATATAAATATTTTTGTGTGTTAGATATTGAGTATTTGTGCGGTTTAATATATTTCATTACTATGATAGATTCAGTTTCTACTTCAAGCCGTTTTTCTGAAAAACGATTATGACAGACAAGCGATCGATCTTAGCAAGTGATGTTATAAGGCTTCCATTTTTTCGTTGTAGTACGAAACTCAAAAAATTGTGACCAAAAACAAAAAAAAAATCAAAATCTGACATTGGCACGACTTCTATATTCCGTGGGCACAGTTTTAAGCATTGTAACTCCTTTACTAGTCCTTTATATCTATTGCTTTTCTTTTATATTCTTGTATCTCTAAAATTCTATACTCTATCCATAGCTAAATATTTGAAATATGGGATATACATGTATATTTATTACAAATTTATAAAGGATATACCTATAGTCAACCCATTTCTTTTACATTATTTACATTTTGTATCAATAATTGGGCGGTACAGGGTTTCGCAAAGTATAAATAAATAAATACCAATTCTAGACGGTCCTGATTTTAAATAGTGACAATCCTTATACATAGACTTATATTATTTCGTAAGGACAAGTCCATAGTGACCAAAATAGTCCCAATAAAAATGGTGCTAAATGGCGAAATTAGTTGCTGGAAAAACAGGAATCATAGAAGCTAAATGTATTAGTACTTATCCATCTGTCTGTCAACTCAAAAACTGCAAAATCGATAAACTTAAAATTGGAAACGTAAGTACAAAATGTTCATAGATTTGAGACGTTTGTCGATTAAATATAGTTAACATATAGATTTTAAAAGGAGAGCCAACGCGTATACTTTTTGACGCATTACATGTAAAACACAAACACACACACACGTTGAGTTTTTATTTATTGTGCGTGATGTTTAACTATGTGTATGAAATTGAAATCATTTTCCAGTTTGTCAAGTATAAGTAGTACAAAAGGATTTCGCAGACTAAAGAAAACACCAGTATCTTACAAGTTGAAAATATTTAATTTAGTCATGCTACTCTGTATGTATGTATGTATATATACGCGCGCGTGTGCGCGTAAGTGCGTGAGCGCGTGTGTGGCTGAAGTATGTACCCGAAGAGTGTTAAAATAACTAATTTTTTAACCACTGCTTTTCGTTAGAAAACAGACTCAATAAACCTTCTAAATAGTTAACCTTCCAAATAACAATTATTTGAAATATTTGCGAACAGCTTGACATTGTGTTTTCGCTCTCTTAACCAATTTAAATTTATTCTGTCAAATTTTCGCTTAATTTTTAAAATGGGGTAGGAGCAATTAGAAAGAGAATTTGTTTTATAAAGGTAACTAAAATACGAAAGCATAATGTAATTCAAGATGATTTAAATATTTAGCACAACGAAAATTTCCAAATGGAATTGTCGAAAATGTCTTATGTGGTCAGACAGAATTGAAATGTGATCTTGACTGAGTCTGTATGTTTCTTTATATCTTGAATTTTATCAATTTCTCACTAACGTAATAAACAAATATTTTAAACTAAAATAATATGATATACGAGAACAAGATAAGTAATTATCAAAACATGCTGTAGGTATGTAACTATATATATATATAGATGAAGAGTATTATAACACTATCACTTTTTTAACCTTTTTAAAATAAATTTCGTTTTTTTTAATATTAAATTTTTCATAACCGACACCGACAACTATAAATTCAACACCGATAACTATAAGTATCTCAAGGAAATACTGTCGGGAAAAAGAAAAAGTCATAAAAAGTTCGGATCCGCACCGTATATTTTCCATAAAAACGTCGGGATACAATTTTAATAAGTGCTTCGAATTAATATGTAATTTAATTATAAATATCTTTAATACAATGGTTACGTAGAATAATATAACGAGGACTATCGCTGGACGCTACTTGTATATGCCCGATGAGCTAGCTACATAATTGCTTTGCACTTTGCTTTCATGTTTATTCGGTCCTGGTCTTTTTGATTTCTTGAATTTGTTTTGACGCGAGCTTTCCTCTGATTATGATAAAATACGTAATTCTATAATTCTCAGCCTATATACTATTCATATGAGACGACATATATTTTTGTAATTCTCCATTCAATACCGATTTTTCAATACCAATCAACAGCGAACATTTTTATTGTCTCACTTTAGATCTTAGTAATGTTCCGCAAGCTCTTTATAATGGTAACCTATATTAACAGCATAACTAAACACCTTTTCGCACTACAATAATTTATAAGTTTACCCAATGCTAATTGGCAACAGTCACGGGCATACATCTACACTGGTCCGATTGCGTCACATGCAAAACAAATACTGAACGACAAATATGTACAGATATGCTCTATTATTAGTTTCGTAAAAAATGCATTATTAGTTTCGTAGTTATTAGCGATTGAAATCGGTGTTCTGTAGCGCAAGAAAGTCGATGGACTGTTACTTAATGAGAAAATAATACTTATAATCACATTTAATTGTACCGTTTATATATAGGAATCTTGGTTACTCTTGTGTTTAAAAAAAAATTCACACTTGTACATTTAAAATAAATTCATTATTATTTCTAATATAATTAAATGATAAAATTTAAATGTCAGTGTCTTCCAGTTTTATACTAGCAGAGATAAATCTATAGTTTTTTACATCGCACAAGATTGCTTTTAATGTCTCTGTGTAAAATTAAAGACATTCAAATAAAGCAACGGAGAGCTTTATTTGACTTATATAGAATAGTGACATTGTATTTACTCATTATAATTGTCTTTTGTAAATTTATTGAATTTACTTTACTTAAATTCCAAGTAATTTAAGCACTGTCATATTAATATATATCCAAACAAAAACAGAACTTTTTTTTAATTTATTTAAAAAGTAATGCGGCCGTGTAATTGATGAAGTAGTTACGTTTAATTACAATAGATGGCGCACATATTTTGACGTCGTCATTTCTATTTGATTCAATGTACCTTTGCCGTTTCTTGATGTTTAGGTCAATATTTTATTTTATTTTCTGTAAAGGAAAAAAAACAAACACGAACTATTTAAAATATTCTATGAACACATTTCTACAAAGAACAATGAAAAATAAATTAATTTATAATATATCCAATTAAATACAATAAATAAATGTGACAATGTTTATTGAAGTAATTGAAATAATTTTTTTTTTAGAATAAGACATAAAATTAATATAGAAAACACCTGTTATTAACTTATAAATTAAATAATGCTGCAATTATGAATTACAAGTTATTTATATAAGGCACTCTATTTAACTAAGTTGGACAACAATGAATAAAATAAAATGATAATAACATTACTGATCCGTCTGCTGTGCATAAATTTCACGGAGCCTGTTCTTTACATCTGATCGAAACTGGGGGAGTGGACTTGCAAGGATGTCAAGTGTCAACATCTCTTTATTGTATAAGTCGCACAGCCGCCGTAGCGGTGCTCTGACAACGATATTATTCTAACTTATTCCTACAAAAAATAGAGTTAACCAAAACAATCGTTTACTTAGAAAAAGGTTGTTTGTTCGCTGGCGTCGAATCCAGTGTCTAACTTCTGGTTCTCTTTTACTGAATCTATCCGATGGTACCATTTTATTGCATTGTCATCAGAAGTACATAAAACTGCCAATTTTAATAACAATTCAACAATTAGGAGTCCAAACACTTTTAGGATACGTTATTCCATAATCGAGATCAGTGCCTAACTTCCGGTTTTATTTCATGAAATCAATCCAATGATAGGTACCATTTTACAGTATAGTCATCAAAACTATATACAACTACCAATGTTCATGATGATACAACAATTCGAAATGCATGGAATTTACTTTACCATATTCCATTACGTAGATAATTAGTCACAGATTGACCTAATAAATGGTGTGTCTACCTTCCATTTCTATTTTATTGAATCAGTCAGATGGCACCATTTTATTGTGTTGTCATTAGAACTATACACAACTGCCAAGTTCCATGATGATACAGTAATTAAAAGTGCATGAACTTTACTTTCGTAAATTCCATTATATAATTGATTAGTCAGTTACAGGTCGACCTAATAGAAACATGTTAAAAAATATATCATACTGATAATTATTTAATTTTAATACGACTTAGGGTCGGAAAAAGAGAAAAATCGTTGGTAAACCACAGGTAAATCTATTTTTTTTTGGTTTCAATAAAAATGTGTGAATTTCTTTTTAAACATTTAAATTATTTAAACGATCGTTGGAGCTAAATTATAATTAATATAAAAAATAATAAATGATGGAAAAAATGGCTGGAAGTAATGTGAACTAATTACATTACTCGTTCACTAGTTGAAGTAAGCAGAATCGATTGTCACTCGTGGCAAATAAAAAAATCACACATTTGGGATGAACAGTGAAAATAAATCATGTAATTCTGTAATTATCTAAGTTCTTATAAAACAAATCAAACATGTATCACTTTTTATATTTAAATTATTATTGTGTCAATGATTCTGCTATCCATATTCTTTCTAATCTGCTTCAAAACTTAGAAAATCTTTCTCTTATATTTATTTTGAATATGAGGAATATAGAATTTCCTTACATCTATAATTAGCTAATGTAACTATAATTCCAATAGTCAATTTCTTCCCGTTGTACGGAAAAGACTGGGTGAAGCGAAGATACTATTTTTAATTGAATATGTTCTTGTTTCGCTATTCACTAAACGAAATTAAAACAGGACATTTTATAAAATATGATTAAAAACATATTGCCAGTAGTAGAAAATAGAATGTAAGAGAACAAAACAAATTTACACAATTTCAAGGCAACAAAGTTACCGCTTTCGAAAAATATAGATTTTTAATATGAAAGAAGAATTCTGAAAGAAGTGTTTCTTTCACAATTACAAGATGACTCACTAAACTATTTAATTTCGATATTTTCTGAAGGCACTTTCAACTTGCTTAGCATAAATATTTTGTTATCATTTGTTATTAGCAGAACAAAAACTTTTTTTATATACTAGTGTGTCCATTGAATATCCTCATTTTTCCAAATCATACTTAATTTATCTTAGCTATTTACCAGACAGTTTATATGAATATCATTTAACCCATTGGTACATGTGGACTTAACTGGATATTAATTTAATACAATCGAATATAAAAGGTGTCAATCTTGGCTATGTATTGCATATTGTATACATACGTATTGTTTATTTACCCAAAGCCAGAAACTCAGTATATAATAGAGCACAAACTTAAGAATTACTCTTTCCTTTAGAGCACAGTAACAACATGTTGCTCCATTTAGAATCCTCCATTAGATATATTTGAAAAGAAATAACTCGGAACGATTAATCAGGTTTAAAGCGTGGTTTACTGATGAAACCTGGGAATTTATTCGTCACAGAATGGAACTATTTTGTGCTGCTGGCAACAGAAAGTAAACATCAAAGGATGGGAAATATACTCACTTCAACCGATCGATAAAAAGCTCTGCTGTAGAGATCAAAACCGAAACGTTGAGAATATTTGCACTGAGATCCAGCAACAGAGTGAAAGTTGCAGACTGGGAATTGGGCTGTAGGAGACTATAAAAACAATCAACCCTCGAAACTCAGTCCTGGCAAGAAAATATAGAATGAACAATCGGTAGAGCTATATCGGAGTGCAGACTCAAGTGTACTAGTGCAACATTAGAATGGGATATTGCTGAATAATCATCCCCTGTATCATCCACTGTTCAAAAAAAAACTTTTCTCAAGAGCTGAAAACCATTAAAAATATTAAAACACCAGATATAGACGAAATTACTTCCGAGATGCCGAAGTCATTGGATGAGCACTGGCATCAAGATTTTGCATAATCTCTACAAAAAATATGGATCACTGAAGAATGGCCGGCATAACTAACTAAATCCATTATCATCCCATTGCACAAGAAAAGGTCAACTCGAATTTGCGACAGCTACAAGACAATTGCATTCATTCCACACACGATCAAAGTTGTGCTTTATGCTGACTGAAAAAGTTCCACCGATCCTATTACTGAGTTACAGTGGCTATTCATTTCTTCATGCAGGATGTATTTATGTTTTGTCATATGCATGGAAGCACTGGAGTCTAGATAACAGGTTTCATTGTTATTTGTTGAGGCTGTAAATACGGCAAGGTAGCTTAAGCTCTCCTGCTTTCGTGAGTCTTTTTTCTGGTTTAGCTATAATCTTTATTCCATACTACTTTCCATACAAAAGGAAGCATACTTTGATAATTATTTTGATGTCCTTTTCCTTTCAAATATTAATCAGTTATCAAACCTTTTGTTTTGCTGTCGCTTGTTTTGTCATACTGCAAATTTGCCGATTTGAAGTAAATAACCTAAGCCGCCATTTACTAAGAACAATAATTAAATGTAAAATGAAGCTTTTGTATTTTTGGTTGTAAAAAAAACTACAACTCAAGACACAAACTACTATAGATGTATTAAGAAGAAACTAATACTCCAAAGAGCCAACAAACTTATTTTTACACTGTACGTGTATTCCATTCGCATAATATAAAGAGCCCCTGTATAACTTATTCTACAGAATTCTGTTAGTACTCATTCCACAATTCTACAAAAGGTCTTTAGTGACCTGATATTTTGTGACTTTCCGACATCGCCACATCAAAGTCAGCGCGTCTATAATATGACAACCATCTCCCCGATACCAAAGCTGATTTACGTCATGTATCATTAAACCAGACTTTATCAATATTTACTAATTTAACATTCAATCCATATATTAGTAACACAACTAATTAAGCCATTCAATCCGAATAAATTAAATTTGCCCTATATTAAGCAATAGTGTCTCTCATGCAAGTACTTATTAGCGTCAACAGTTAATTGCTTTGACAAATAATCATAGTTTTCATTCCAGACGACTGAGTTATTTATTATCATATATACCTAAACAAACTTGAAACGGAATTCCATTATCGAAATGGAAGCCATTATACAACCGGTTATGGTTCGAGGCGGTGCCTTCGCGTCTCTAGGCCACGCGTCCGCCGTAATTCGATTACCTGTTTGCTAAAAAAATTTTACATATAGTCTGACAAAATTTATCATGGATCTCGAATGACAATTTATTTTTTCTTGAAAATACCAGTTTTCCAGACAACTTAACACATTTTTGTTATTCAAATACAATAGAGCAATACGGCCAACCAGTTTAGTTTTAATATTGTACGTTTTATTTCTGTCGACGCTATCTAATGCATAGCTCTATAAATATTGTTTAGTTCTTTTAAGTAATGAATACTAGCGATGATTCTTATGTCATAGCTCTTATTCACTACTTCCACATGGAAAACCCAAGGAAAACGAAGACCAGTTGACTTATTTGACTGACGGTTGGGCATTCCTTTGAATATCGAGGTAAAAGAAAATATATTTGAGTAGTTAAAAGAAGCATCATTCATTGGTGTATTAATTAAATACTCTATCGTAAAATAAGAATAGATCCCAACTGCGTATGTAATTGTTCATAAATGATTTGTAAGTAATAATGCTTTGTAATAGCTAAATATGCTCTGTAGGACCATTCTTAATTAAAAATTTATTGGAAATACGTCATCGCCGTGGTCTGTTGGATTGATCACAAGGCGTATGTACGGCATGTGACGGCGCGGCGCACCGCGGATACCAGGGTTGGATTACCAGCCGCTCGCCGAGCGTGGCTGGAGTAATATTTAAAATCCCGTTGCAAAAAAAATTCTATAGATCAAACACGGTCAGCAATATCACTGGTGCGAGAAGCTATAAAAATATTGCACTCTGTTGTACTTTTTCGTTACAATTTCAGTAGTATAATCATTAAAGGTATTGATGAAAAACAAGTATTTCTTATTTTGAAAATAAGTTATTTTATTATTGCAATTTTCCGTTATAACTTGTCAATACTGGATGGTTTGGAACTTAGAAGACGCAATGCGGAAATCCTAACGTCATCTTTGAATGATTAAGCAAATATTGAATTTTCGTCTGATATTGGTTACTTTCCCATATTCTAATCAGCGTTCAACACGTCGTCTGTTAGTACATCGGTCCGTCCGTTTGCCAGTCTGTCAGAAGTTTTTAACTTCTACACGGAATAAAATGATGTGAAAGTCCTTGGCCCAAAATTATATTTTCTATTTAACATTTTTGTACCATTATCATTACATTATTTAAAATTATATTTATATGACGTTCCTAAATAAAAACAGGGGGTGCGGAAAAAATCTGCATCGGTATGGGATGTATTTTTGAAAACCTTCTTTGAGTAGAGAAAAAATTTAAACATTTTTAGAGCATTTTTTGTGTGAAAGCTGTATTTTGGATTAAACACACATACAAAAAAGAGCTGATTACAAAATAGAAAAAAAGTTTCGAATAGTAAAACAGAAATATTTTTGAAAAATACCGATTTTTCCACCCATGGAAGACAGCAAACCCATACATTTACAAAGTAAAAAATTAAATTAATATTTACAAATAGTTTCATATAAATACTTTATACCGTTAAATGTTTAATTTAATATAGATATTCTTTAGGGCATATTGAACCTTCTTAGTGCGAGACATACTGAACCTTCTTACTCGTGTATAATATTTACTAGCGTGACCCGTGCGAAGTCTTCGCATTATTTATTCCATTATGAAGCTCAGATGACAGATCAAACAAATATTTTACTAAAATTGACATATAGAGGCGCAAGTATCAAAAGCATTGAGCTAAAGCGCCACTTTATTTATACGTGAGTGGATTTGAAATTAAACAAAAATTTTACCGACCGTCAATCATATTGACGTTGAGCCGTTAGATGGCAGCATTGCTGTTTTGTGTATATAATTTTAATAATTAATTAATTTGCAAAAACAATAGCAATAATAAATTTTTTAGTTGTGGATGCCGGTAGAGCAAGCAATTATCTATAAAATGATATATAATTTATGTGGATTAGTTGTGAGGTTTTTTCTAAAAAGGGAGTGTAACATCTTAACTTTAGCGTATTAATATATATGATGATGATGATGATGATTATCAAACTAAGAGGGCATATTGAACCTTCTTACTTGTGTATAATATTTATTATCAAAGTTTAAGTACAGTTTTATATCAAAACATGGAGTTAGTTACTAGTATATTACTCATAATATAAATATTCTTAGGTATGGTACTGAACCTTCTTAGTCTGAGTTCTACTAGTGTATAATGTATTTATTATCAAAGTTTAAGTGCAGCTTTCTATCAAAGCATTGAGTTAGTTACTAGTACATTACTTATAATATAAATATTCTTAAGTATGTACTAAAACTTCTTAGTATGAGTTCTATTTGTGCATAATATTTATTATCAAAGTTTAAGTGCAGCTTTCTATCGAAGCATTGAGTTAGTTACTAGTATATTACTTATAATATAAATATTCTTAAGTATGTACTAAAACTTCTTAGTATCAGTTCTATTTGTGCATAATATTTATTATCAAAGTTTAAGTGCAGCTTTCTGTCAAAGCATTGAGTTAGTTACTAGTACATTACTTATAATATAAATATTCTTAAGGATGTACTGAAACTTCTTAGTGTGAGTTCTATTTGTGTATAATATTTATTATCAAAGTTTAAGTGCAGCTTTCTATCGAAGCATTGAGTTAGTTACTAGTATATTATTTATAATATAAATATTCTTAAGGATGTACTGAAACTTCTTAGTGTGAGTTCTATTTGTGTATAATATTTATTATCAAAGTTTAAGTGCAGCTTTCTATCAAAGCATTGAGTTAGTTACTAGTACATTACTTATAATATAAATATTCTTAAGTATGTACTAAAAGTTCTTAGTATGAGTTCTATTTGTGCATAATATTTATTATCAAAGTTTAAGTGCAGCTTTCTATCGAAGCATTGAGTTAGTTACTAGTACATTACTTATAATATAAATATTCTTAAGTATGTACTAAAACTTCTTAGTATGAGTTCTATTTGTGCATAATATTTATTATCAAAGTTTAAGTGCAGCTTTCTATCGAAGCATTGAGTTAGTTACTAGTATATTATTTATAATATAAATATTCTTAAGGATGTACTGAAACTTCTTAGTGTGAGTTCTATTTGTGTATAATATTTATTATCAAAGTTTAAGTGCAGCTTTCTATCAAAGCATTGAGTTAGTTACTAGTACATTACTTATAATATAAATATTCTTAAGTATGTACTAAAAGTTCTTAGTATGAGTTCTATTTGTGCATAATATTTATTATCAAAGTTTAAGTGCAGCTTTCTATCGAAGCATTGAGTTAGTTACTAGTACATTACTTATAATATAAATATTCTTAAGTATGTACTAAAACTTCTTAGTATGAGTTCTATTTGTGCATAATATTTATTATCAAAGTTTAAGTGCAGCTTTCTATCGAAGCATAGAGTCAGTTACTGATATATTACTCAGTAAGCGTAAAATAAGGAAAAAGTTATGAAAGACAATGAATGTCAAAACAATTATTAAACCGATTAAAAAGAGATCGGCATATTATATTAATAATTTTAAAATTTGTGGTGTTTTTTTGTCTAAATATCCCAATAAATTCTCCAGAATTTTAATTCTGAAAGGAATGGTTAATCAGATCGATATGCGATACCGCTGAGCTAAATTACGTCAACATGCGAGCTTTTAATATTACTATCCACGATACAAAATTATATTTTAATAATTAAATTATTAAACACTGTGAAAATTTTACCTCCCGCAACAATCCTTCCCACCCTCTGTCACACGCGGAGTTAGACTTCAACCGCAATAAAATTGATTACTGACCAAATAAAAAAAATTTTTCGTAATGGAAGATTGCGAAACACACACACACACGCACAGACATACAATACACATCTTTCACACTGTGTAATAAGCATATAATTGGTACACCGGTCATAGAATTACATTTATCAAATATATTACGTCAAATCACAAACGATACGATGTGTAAATAATATGAACGGCGATGATCGATAGGAGGTTAGGAGATCATGACATGTTTAGAGTGTATTTAGCGAGGCTAACGTGTCAATGTGCTAGCGGAAGAGAACGTGGCCGGGAGATGCTGTGGACCTTGGTCCGATCACTCGTCCTTATTATATTGAAATTCAGCGGGACGGAACAATCGATCGATCGATAGATACCTTCACAGTTTGACCGACGGTTATAATGGAAACGTTACGGTGAGAAAAATGAACATTGATTGTTTGACTGTTAACATTAATGACATTGGTGCACATTATTTTATCATGACTGCAACTATGTAATGCTGTCTTATGTATAATTAAAATTACAATCGAAAAACCAATAAGTAATAATCGTTATCTTTATGGGTGACGGAACATTTTCATTTTTGTCCTTTTTATATGCACAATTTTAGTCACATTTAAGTAATTTTAATACAGAGTTCAAAGCACTTATTTTTTCATATGGTGTTTTAAAACCAGCTTACGGTATTTGTTCCGTGATACAGAGGAGAACTTAAAGTCATTATTAAAGTCGTTTTTATGTACGTGACAGATACATGAGTAAAGTTTTAGTTTTAACTTAAACCGATTTAAGTTTACATTTTTATGAATTTATCAAAATTGTATAACTATATCTAATAAATAAATGTTAATATGAAAATATTTAATTAAGTAAGTAGTAACATGTAAATAGAATACTGTTGCACCTTTTCACATAACTTCAAGTACTTTCTCCGTGGGATTCAAAATACATATAATTTTCATGTAGTCTAATATCTTGGAAATAATGAGCTTTAAATATAGCTCTATAATTAAGTAAGTAGTAACATGTAAATAGAATACTGTTGCACCTTTTTACATAACTTCAAGTACTTTCTCCGTGGGATTCAAAATACATATAATTTTCATGTAGTCTAACATCTTGGAAATAATGAGCTTTAAGTATAGCTCTATAATTAAGTAAGTAGTAACATGTAAATAGAATACTGTTGCACCTTTTTACATAACTTCAAGTACTTTCTCCGTGGGATTCAAAATACATATAATTTTCATGTAGTCTAACATCTTGGAAATAATGAGCTTTAAGTATAGCTCTATAATTAAGTAAGTAGTAACATGTAAATAGAATACTGTTGCACCTTTTTACATAACTTCAAGTACTTTCTCCGTGGGATTCAAAATACATATAATTTTCATGTAGTCTAACATCTTGGAAATAATGAGCTTTAAGTATAGCTCTATAATTAAGTAAGTAGTAACATGTAAATAGAATACTGTTGCACCTTTTCACATAACTTCAAGTACTTTCTCCGTGGGATTCAAAATACATATAATTTTCATGTAGTCTAATATCTTGGAAATAATGAGCTTTAAGTATAGCTCTATAATTAAGTAAGTAGTAACATGTAAATAGAATACTGTTGCACCTTTTCACATAACTTCAAGTACTTTCTCCGTGGGATTCAAAATACATATAATTTTCATGTAGTCTAATATCTTGGAAATAATGAGCTTTAAGTATAGCTCTATAATTAAGTAAGTAGTAACATGTAAATAGAATACTGTTGCACCTTTTCACATAACTTCAAGTACTTTCTCCGTGGGATTCAAAATACATATAATTTTCATGTAGTCTAATATCTTGGAAATAATGAGCTTTAAGTATAGCTCTATAATTAAGTAAGTAGTAACATGTAAATAGAATACTGTTGCACCTTTTCACATAACTTCAAGTACTTTCTCCGTGGGATTCAAAATACATATAATTTTCATGTAGTCTAATATCTTGGAAATAATGAGCTTTAAGTATAACTCTATGATAAAAGACAATGAAAAATAATAATCTGTAGTCACGATTACAAGAGAATATGTTTATAAGACAACACATTACATTATAATAAACCTGCCTGTTTTTTGTATCGAATCTTCATTAATATTAAAACAATAATATTGTGATTTCTGCCATTTTTTGTCGAGATCAGTTTAAACAATTTTTTGTGTTATCGATTTTTATTTATAGCATATGTAGTTAGGCGACAATCCGATATATTATTGTAATAAAACATATATATGTATATCACATAATACTATACCCCATCTTATTAAGTATTCCCACAATGAAAAGACTTAGAACTCTCTTCCTTTGAACATATAAGAACAGAACTTTTATGATAATTTTGAGGAGCATTTTGGGCATGCATATTAAAGTGATATCGAACTCCGTAATCTCTGGTCACTTCACATCCGTGTAAGACAACATGAGGATATTGACTAGACTGAAATATAATTAATATGATTATGACTAATTATGCGTTCTATTTAGACTACTTTCAACGAATCGCTCTCAAAAGCTTATTTAATCACGGTAGCCAATCCGATTAAGAATTTGATCCTACGAAGCTAATAATTTTTTTCAAAACGTTGCCCTTCATAGTTGATTGTGCTTCGAACCTCTAGTTTAATTTATTTATCGTAAGCCGGGGCGGGGCAACTTTGATAAATTTCAAAATTAAAAAGGCTATAACACCGAAAGCATCGGTAACAAAAAAAATAAAAACCCACAAATCGGTTTTTCTTGTACCAGTGATATGTCAAATATAAAAGTATAAGCTCCTTTAAATTTTGTAAAAAAAAGTATGTGGTCAAAGACATACGACGAATGGAGGAGAGTTACTTTAATATTTCTTATATTTGTCGCGGAAATCGAAGGACACCTTAGTCAGAGAGACCAGAAAAAAAATTGGCCAACAGGAACAAAAGTTACAAGTCTTTTTTATATGGGGTTACTTTGATTGAAATACACTATACAAGTTTAAAATCAAACAGCGTTTAATCTTATCTTTGAACGTAAAATTTCAATTACAAATTACAAGTCTTAAAAAAATCACACAATATCTATTAAATTAATACTAACCAAAAGGTGCAATGAATATTTATAAGCATTAATAAAGTTTTAAACTTCTTAAAAACAATTAACAAAAATTAAGGTCATGAATGTTAAATTTACATTTCCAAAATATCAGTATCAAAATTAAATTCGACGCACTCTATCCCAGCATCAGCAGTCTCCAATATTTTTGATTGTACGCAATTATATCATTTATATCTGTCTCTAATATGTCGTCCTTTAGAATTTTAATTTATTTTTACTTTCTCTGATTTGAAACCTTCTACAACTATCCGTGGAGATATTCCTATTGTTCGGCGTACTTATTTACGAGTCTTTTTCCCCTCGTGGAGGGTAACATTTTCCTAGAATAAATCATCCAATGGAGAATTCGAATTCCCCATCCGCCTCTCTTTCCTCGTATTCTCCTCTGTAATTTTGCTCACTTTTATTTTTCTTGATACCTCGTAATACTCATTTTCATAATTAAATGAAACTACGTGATGTAGTATTATTTCTACTTTCTTTAATTTCTTTACCACGACCTAGGTTTCGTTGTATTACAACATCTTCAGGTGGGATATTAGCAAAGATCTTAGATAGAATCTTTGCTAATATCCCACCTGAAGATGTTGTAATACAACGAAACCTAGGTCGTGGTAAAGAAATTAAAGAAAGTAGAAATAATACTACATCACGTAGTTTCATTTAATTGTGAATAATGAATTTCTACAAAATTAACGCCAAATATATTCAATACTCATTTTCATCACTGCTTCTATTAGGCTCTTGTTACGTTGTCGCTACCCTTGCACCTGGTACAATGCTAAAGCGTTTCCTTTTTCTGGTCATAATGTTTGAACTCGTACCACCTCGATTGAACTCGTACCACCTTGATTCGTACAGATAATCTGTTAAAACACTTTCAACATCTTCTGAACTAGCATTTGATTCTTCATTGTCTTTTGGCATCCGTTCTGAAAGCTGCTCTCTGTCTAAAGAATAAATACCAGTCGCTTTAAAATAACTCATCATATTTCGTCATAAGATATATCAACGAATGGCGCATTATTGCTTGAACAGAATAAACTTCTTTTGAGGCTTTTATGAGCAAAAGCGGAAAACTATCTTTTGGAAACAGTTGCTAGTCTTGAATTTTGAAACTTCTAATTAGTAAATACCAGTAGCTTTAAAATAACTCATCATATTTCGTCATATGATATATCACCGAATGGCGCATTATTGCTTGAACAGAATAAACTTCTTTTGAGGCTTTCATGAGCCAAAGCGGAAAACTATATTTTGGAAACAGTTGCTAGTCTTGAATTTTGAACCTTCTAATTAGATTTTTTTGATTAATTAATTGTGTTCCAGGCACTTTTCATAGGCCTGAAGAATTATGTGCATCGATCCATCCACTGACAGTGGTTGAATCTGGAGTTATGTGAACAACCATTTATTGCACAGCATAACAACACTTGTGACCGCCGTTCTTTCCAGGCGTCATATAATGGAAAACTTTTGTAAGTCTCATAAAAAGATGAGAGGACACCATTAGCTAATCTACCTACCAACCTACCTAATAATGTTTACTTACCTACCTAAGATTTTTTCAGGATATCTAATCCACGTTCGATATATTCCTTATTTCGTACCGGGACTCATCAAAATTATTGAAGCGTGGACACTTGTAACCACTTTTAGCAAAACTATCAAAACATTCGTTAATAATTTCCCATGAGATCGAAGCTCTAGCTCTCTTTACGTTGGAGGCCAGTAAGGAATATACCAAATCCTGCCCAAGAATGTTATCTTTAAATTTTCCAACACGTGATCCTTTCTTATCAAGATAAGATTTTGTGAGGAATCTTAAATCTAAAATGGTGAAGGATAACACCAGTAAACACATTTTGAAGGAGATTGTAATAAAGAAATTTCCTCGCTTTCGGCGAACACTCTTTGAGCACCACATTTCTTAATACGACGGCCTTTGTACTTATTGTACAAGGTACAAAATTGTATTTAGAATATTCGGAAGCATACGAATGGACGTTGCAACGTCAACTACTTGTGTCACAGTTTCATTTAATCTTTCTTCAGTGTAATTTTTATAGCCCTAAACCCCAGTTTTTTATATGTAAGTGGCATTTTCTAAAATAATACATAAAATAAACAAAAACATATATAAAGTAACTAGGAACAGTAATGCTAGTATTAAGTGTTATGGGGTTTTTGTTTAACTAGGAACAGGAATGCTAGTATTAAGTGTTATGGGGTTTTTTATATGTACTTGGCATTATCTAAAATAATACATAAAATAAACAAAAACATATATAAAGTAACTAGGAACAGGAATGCTAGTATTAAGTGTTATGGGGTTTTTTATATGTACGTGGCATTTTCTAAAATAATACATAAAATAAACAAAAACATATTTAAAGTAACTAGGAACAGGAATGCTAGTATTAAGTGTTATGGAGTTATTTTGATAGATTGATCAATTTAAACCCATATTGTTGATAAAATACACCCGTGCAATATATTTCCGTGCCACGTGATAAGTTTTGAGGTAAGAATTTCGTTAATTTTTTAAATTAATATTCGGTATAGATACCATAATGCAGTGTGTATACATTTTTGAAATTATAATAAATGTAATAACCTTCAGTGAAGTTTTGCAACATTGAAAATTCGCAAGACTATGGATTGCATACTTTTTTAAAATTTTCTTTGAAAATTACGGCCTGTCGAGTAATTCACAACTGGACGAAGATGAAGTGACTAACAGCGTTAAAAAAGCGTTTAATTTTTGCTAAAATGGCATTTATATATATATATATATATATATATATATATATATATATATATATATATATATATATACAGAATGTCCGGTAATAAATGGATAACCTTGAAATTTGCGTTAATCCTTTGAATAGATAGACTATTAATAGCGTGGCAAAGTTTAGTAATTTAAAAAAAATATTGAATAAATTGTTCGATGAAATATTTGACCAAAATATTTTGTTTATTAAAATTAAGTATATCTGGCGTAAGAAAAGTATGAAAACATAAGTGACCAATTATTTAAAAAAAAATTATGTTCAAAGTAGTTTCAGATAAGGTAAAATTTACAGAAAAACTTGAAGGATTGTGAGTAAACAAGAACACGTAGAATCGTAGGAAATTACCAAAATGGTACAATTAGCATTAAACAAAATATATATATATATATATATATATATAAATATATATATATATACATATATATATATATAATCCTATAGAATATGAAAAAAGCAGACCAAATGTCGGAACGTTGAAGATTTCGATTAATTTAAGACTAAGGATCCATTTCAGAAATTTCTCGAGAAAATGAAAGTAAACTGAAAATTTGGTTCAAATACCCTTAAAAAAATATTTTATAATCAATTGTATTTTACTTTCTTGCTTTTATGTGACCTAAAACATAAATAGTTATGTCAATGCTCAAATTTGTATGATATGTTACAAGAAAAGAAATAAATTCTAATTTACTTAATTTTCTATATGAACCATTTGCAACCCATATCAAATTTACATAAAGATTCATTAACAAGGATACACACATAGATAGATAGATATAGAATAATAAATATTTCAATTAACTTAACATGATTATCTCATATTAAGTTAATTGAAATATTAATTCACTAGCGTGACCCGTGCAAAGTCTTCGCGTTATTTACTCCATTATGAAGCTCAGATGACAGATCAAACAAATATTTTACTAAAATTGACATATAGAGTGGCAAGTATCAAAAGCATTGAGCTAAAGCGCCACTTTATTTATACGTGAGTGGATTTGAAATTAAACAAAAATTTTACCGACCGTCAATCATATTGACGTTGAGCCGTTAGATGGCAGCATTGCTGTTTTGTGTATATAATTTTAATAATTAATTAATTTGCAAAATCAATAGCAATAATAAATTTTTTAGTTGTGGATGCCGGTAGAGTAAGCAATTATCTATAAAATGATATATAATTTATGTGGATTAGTTGTGAGGTTTTTTCTAAAAAGGGAGTGTAACATTTTAACTTTAGCGTATTAATATATATGATGATGATGATGATGATGATGATGATGATTGTAGTTTCAACTCTTCCGAAAGATCAGTGCGAAAAGGAGAAATTGAAGATTATTAAATTGAAGA
Organism: Druceiella hillmani; assembly: GCA_039881145.1. Lineage (NCBI taxonomy): Eukaryota > Metazoa > Arthropoda > Insecta > Lepidoptera > Hepialidae > Druceiella > Druceiella hillmani. Next base: position 1,666,922 of record JAYKKI010000108.1, on the reverse strand, counting down.
ATCAAATTAAATATAAAAGGAGCTATTTAATACAATTTACAGGTCTAATTGAAAAAACGAAGAAGCACAACGTTTGAATGTTTGATGAATATCTAAATTAAAGTATTAATTCTAATATTCGATATTGATTCTCAAACTGGATGACCTCGTCATACGTCAAGCTGATATCCCATGTTTAGTAATGTCGGAACCTCGGACATTCGCATTCAAATTATAACTCGAACCTTTCTGGTCTGTTTATTTGTTTTTTTTTTGTGCATCGATATCGTGCTACACCGAATTAGCGGTTATCAGTAGAACATCTAGTCTATTATGAATATAAATACTAGAATAATGACTAATGGATGCTCTACGGTCTTATCAAAATTAATATGAAAAATTATTTTTAAATAGACTTGCATTTACGCGAAATTAAGCCAATATAAATAAGTTATGGGTTTGCATTTAAATAAAGTTTAGAATTTTGCTTTAACTAAAATGTTATATAAAAATGAAAATGTTATTTTTTTTAAATAAATGGCTTTTAAACGTTTTTTAACTGTCAGTGCACTTACTGTTCTTGTGTTTAAAAGGGCTCTTCAATTTTTTGACTGAGTTGGATTCTTAAATTTCATCTAAAACTCACGTAGATGTAATTTCTAATCTGGTCAATAATGAAATTGTGTCTGAAATATTCTTAACTAATTTATGCTCAGCTGGACATTCCTATATAAAAATTATTTCTTAGTTCAAGTTTACGCTTTACGTGACATCTTCGGAAAGTTATGAATTTACTCTTATTCAACTGACAAATATTAATGTTTAAATAGTTTATCGACAGTAAAGTGTTAAAAATATTGTCTTCTTCTGTACTGTCCTCTAAAAATAAATAATAAACGAGTTAAATGTTAAAATTCAAATTTTTCTTGTGACGAAATATCTCGAAAATATGCAAATAAACCTGAAAAATTTTATTACATTTGGGATGAGGCAATTGTTAATAAAAAAATGGTTTATAATGCCTTTAATAAAAGAAGCATATTTACTTTGATATTGAAATTGGACAAACACCTAGGTGCATTCCCTGTGTTTACAGGTGTAGGAAACTGACTGAATTGCAAAAATAAATAATTTCGTTTTACAGTGCCAACACACAAATTACTCATCTGGCTGGACATTTCTATTTGACAGTTCCTATTGGGCAAGAAAAAAGTGGTTCTAAAATGAAGAAAACTGTAATAGTCTATTGAAATACACCATCGGCTAATCATCGTCTGCTGCACAGCGATCGTTATCCAATAATGGTGGTGAAGACAATGAAATCATACACGATGCGCCATTAACTTTGTCGATACCAAAGTACCTACCTACCTAGTGTGCCATCTCCCTAGCGTGTCATCACAACAGCCACACAAAATCAGGCAAACTGAATTAATCATTACGTAAGGAACCTACAATTGTCGATAAACAAAATAGAACATCCAGGTATGAGATTGTAATAGTGGAACCGCTCAGAATGCGGTGTAGTTGTGACTTCTGTTCATACTAGGCATAAAATATTAACATAATATTTTGAAATGGCTAAAAATTGGACTTCTTTTTAAACAATTTTGGGGCATTAAGCGATGCGATACCATGCGGTAAGTGTTTCTATCAGTACATCCCGAATGTGAAAAAATGTTGTCAGGGCAAGTGGAACGTTTCGATGTTGGCGGATTACTTTTGGGCCATTACGTATGTGGCAGCAGATAGACAACGTCGGCATTCAGCAGCTGAATATAAAACTGTCTTCTATTATTTTTGTTACAAAATTAAATAAATTATTTCCTCAGAAATAAGAACTAATTTTCCTATATTATTATTATCTTCATTTTCAACGTAGAAAATAAAACACTTTTTAATAAAACAATTTTTTTACATGCGGAATATCATGTCCAAATCAAAATTTGCTGATCAAATGAATCTTCTTTGTTGTTAAATTTTAATTCAAACAATTAAAAAAAGTCAAATGTTTCCACGTACAGTTTAACGTTTAATTCGAGTTAGTAAGAAATTCACGACTGCGGTAACTAATTCACGTCCACCATGTTGTACCGACCGGGGAACAAGGAGAATAATTCCGTCGAGTGTCTATTCGTAATATGACTCAGTAATTTTGATACGATTATAAGTAAATCGATTTTCGACATATCGATTTTCGATTTTGGTTCTCGATTTTCGACTTTTTAAGTTCTATACTTTTCTTACTATAAACTGAATTCCTTTTTATCAGACATAAAAATGAGAACTTAACTCCCTCACTTTGCCAGTATATAACAGTAAATTTTACGAAATATTTACGCGAATTTAACATCATTTCTTCAATATTATATATTTGCAAAAGCAAAGCAACTGTATTACCAAAAGACAGTCTCGAAACGACGATATATTCAAATACATTCAAAAGGAAGTCACAGAACATTAAGAACCGAAGCGACGGCCATAAACTCTCAAACACAATTTCGCATATCTGTTTCTGAGACGGATTTCTGAACGATAACGATCAAATAATGCAAAACGGTATGAAATATCGATCATTTGTTGTGAACTAACGACCGTGTAGGTTTATAATACTGCCGAGGTTATCGCGTCCACTGGCGTTTAAATTATAATTAAAATATGAATTATTTAAACGATTTGACAAAAGAACTTGCCGTGGGTGATCAAATCGGTGTTTGACGGCCGCCGGATATCGAATCGCAGCGAAGATCTTATCGATAATGTAACGAATCGTCCGAAATCTGGCTTCACGCTCAATTTCTTCGTCTCAGTACTAATATATAGATGCTTAATACCCGTCGTAAATTTAAACATGCCCCGTAAAATCTGCCTCGCTACGTAAACGTATTTATATCGATACATCAAAGAGATCATTTTGCGTGTAACCGTAACGATCGCTGTTAAGTTTATTATGGAGAGATCGTTGGTTCCTTTTTATACGTCTATTTAGAAGATAATTAGCTCACGTCGGGTCAACGTACAACTGTTAGAGTAGCAGTTGATCCAACATTGAATTATCACTATCTTTATAACTGAACCAATTTTTAGAACTACAGAACGAATTTACTTGTGTATGCTGCAAGGTATATTTGAACAACTTAAAGGAGATATTGTAATATCGTCACGTTCGTCCGCAAGTCCGTCTTCCACTCTCGATTTTAAATCAATTGTGCAAGTAATTGCTTCATGTGCAAAAAAAATATTTAAAAAAATTACATTTTCATCCCATCATTTTTTTAGCGCATTCTATCAAGTGGGGTATCATTATATAGTCTTCTAAAATGAATTTCCGGTTTTGTAAAACATTTTTAATTTTCAAGTTCCGTTTGCGAAATAATAAACTCTAAAATGACATACAACTCCTGCTCTTCTATTTTTCCACTCGTATGTTTGAAATACTGAAAAATTGTATTGTTTAGATATAGCATTTGATTACAACTATCAATTTATATTATTTCGGTTAACTCGCATCAATAATTTCGAGACATACATAATATCTTATAAACCTTTTGCATGTAGTGAAAAATTAACAAAAACTATTAGTCCCATTAATGCTAAAAAACTTTAGTGATGGGGCGTCGTGAAGTTTTTTACGTTATTTTTAAACATTTTGATTTGTCACGAGGTTTAAAGATACAACACACCATGGAAAAAGCATTATCATGGAATACGTTTTTGCTCGCCCCACTACTCATATTTCTTTTCCCACATAACGATTTAGAAAACAAATGGAAATGTTTAGCCTTTTTTCTATTTTCAATGTTTTTTCTAAACTAAAAAGTTTCTACAAATAACATTACGACAGAATATCATTAAGGAGTGGCAGGTATCGAATATGTTTTAATATATTTTTTTTAATAATTACAAAATGTTCTAATAAATAAATTATGCCCCTGTTCTTTGGGATTTTCCTGTCTGAATTAAAAAAGAAACATTAACAAAATATGTATTATCGTAAATTAGATACAGAAGACACATCATTCTACAATATGTTATATAAATAGTAACTTATGTAAATTTTCCAAACTTCGCTTCGCTTCAAACTTCCTTGTATGAGTATGTATATGGATATAGATATATAGATTTATGGGCAGAAATATTCCCGAAGGCCCTCAATTCTTAATCTATTTATACAATTTTTCTTTCTACTCTGCTACTATTAGGTTAGAAGCCTACTATATGTACAACATTAATGGTCATGAGTGTTATAGTTTAATCTTATTATTCTTATCATCAGTCTCATTGCTTAAATACTTGCAATACTCCTTAAAAAGTAGAATCCTTTTGTATAAATCCATAAAAATTCGTTATCATTAACATCTGTTCTCTAATCCGGCGTTCCGTTTTAAAAGCGTTCCACTGTATAACATTTTGGTGATAGGGCAGAAAACTAGAACTTGTATAATTGATATCTGTTATTAGATAACTCCAGAGAAAGCTGAAAAGAAAATAACTGTTAAGTGTTACATACAATTTTTAAACATTTTATTTTTACGATTCTTTGCTTCAAAAGAAAAAAAGGAACTTATAAAATAACTTACCTGATCGTCCGCCTAAATGTCTATTTCAGAGGTTTTTCTCAAAAACCGTATGACACGAACACTTTAAATAACTGTTAAAACTTAAACATTTCTAAAGAAAATTTATAAGAGACAAATGAAGTAATCGATTTTTTATGTGCGTCATCTGGATGAGGTGGCTGATTTAGGAGTCAGATTTGATTTGCGACTGACGCTTCGTGAACATATTGCGGATATAGTAAAAAAGTCGTTTCGCAAATTTGGATTCGTGTCGCATAACGGAAATGATTTTCAGTTCATGTCTTCAGTTCACCTGCTGCATACTTCATTAGTGCAGAGACAATTAGAATCTCTCTCCATTATTTGAAACCCATACGAAGCTATGTACAGCTTGATGATCGAACCTGTGTAAAAGGCGTTCCTCCGATATCTGTGTATGAGGCAATCGGCTTAATTCCACTTTCTATTTCCAATTGATTTTCTTCCATTTTCTATTTCCCACTGATTTTCTCTAGTTACTTCCACTTTATATATCCTACTAATTTTCTCATAAGTATGCTAGCTTTCCATTCTTTGCAACTCAGAAGAGACGTTGCGCTTATAAAATTTATCTTCAAGCTATTAAGAGGAAATCTGTGCCTTGTATTACTGAGTAAGCTTTCATTCGTCGTATCTGACTATTTCCTGCGCTCAGGCAATCATCACCTTTTTACTGTACCACCTTCTGGAGCCAAATTATATCGGAACTCTCCAGTTTCCCGCAGTATTCTGCAGTTTCTCCAGTTTCCAGCTGTTCAGCTATTAGGTGGTTGAGTAAACCACCTAATAGCTGAACAGCTCAACACCTAATAACTGTCACACCAGAATGCGATTTGTGTATGATAAGTAGAAGTAAATTTGTCGATATGTGTAGTGAATTAACTGTTAAACTACAAAACGTAACTATTTTGTATTTTTGTATGCAAGCTTGATCTAAAATTTTAAATTTTGATAAAACATTAATTTCTTGTCATTTCGAATAGGTTACTTATAACGTATGTGTGCAAATAAATAAAATAAAATAAAATGCGTTTTGTGGGATAGCGTTTGATAAAGCAAGTAACAATTATTCGAAAACTACCCTTTTCAAAATTTTACATAGTATAGTACTAAGGATATTTTTAACAATGACTAAGCCGGTTTTTTTTCAGAAACTGTTTGACTTTTTTAAAACTTGTAATTTGGCATAATAATAATCCATGTTATATTACCCATAGGAGTATTTCAAAGGAGTAACTCAAAAATATTTATGTCGAAAGTTTAGACCGAGCAAACGAAGTAACCGAATTATTTTATTTTTAATTTGTTATATTTCTAAAATTAAAGCGATCGTTTAAATTTCATAATTTTTTGAGAAATTTGCGATATTTTTCCTCCTGCAATAGTTATATTAGAAAAGGTATTTAAACGGTGCAAAATAACATTTTTAATAGCTTAATATAAAAATTATTTAGCCTTTAATATTTATGTTTGTCCACATGTATAGCGCAAATTATATTCGTTTTTAACAGGTTCTATTGTAATATTATTCGTTTCCGACATACGATTTAATATTCTAATAATTACGAAGACAAAAAAAATATTACAGATTGATAAGTCGCTTTACAGAGAATAAATTTTTGGAGTTACCAACGATTTACAAATTGTAATCATTAAAGCTTAAAAGCATAACCGGAAACATATTGTCCGGATTTTAACCCGCTTTTAATTTTTTTGAAACAAAAACAATATGAAAAACCTAAAATTACCACTAAACTACGAATTTTATAACACTTACGAATAGATGTAAACTGTATATCATTCGAATCATTGTTCATACAGCTGCTTCCAAAAAAATTATCATTCGGTTGATGCCACCGGCAAAAATGAACCACAGAGCAATCTGTATGCCTACTGCTGGACTGAACTACTGAATACGAATCCAGTAGTTGCTAACCAACAAAAGTTTATATTTGATTCTTTATCTCACTTGCCAAAACACTCAATTGTTCATTACATGACATCGGTAAGAAGTTAATAAAATTTGTCGGGAGATGAACGTCAAATAAAACAAAATAGCGTCAAGAAAGAAGTAATTGAAACTTTTGACAATGGAATCTTTTGTAGTGTGCACATCGTTCATCTATTAAGATCAACAATCAAATACTTTCACTTATAGAAAAACGTGTTACGTCTAGGTATCCGTCTAAAAACCTTGGCAGTCGTTTCACAATCCTCTCGTGTTTGGAATATGATCCCTACATCGATATCTTTTAACGATTTTAAAATATTTTGTTCGATGTCTCACGTACATGAGACACGTATAATAATGTTGGCGTAAAAACGTATCCTTAAAAGCTTGTCACTGGCAGAGTACTTACATACGACTGACTCTCTTGAATATTGACGTCGAGGCTTTCGCAGAGTTCAACGAAGTGAATTAATACGGTACCATCATAGCACTGAAGTGTCACTTGTTCTTGCTTCAAAAGAATATCAGTAATGCTTTACTTTAACAATCGTGTTACTTAACATTTACGGTTATCCAAATATGATTTGCTTAATTATGCGGATTGCTAAATCAACATTTTTGGATGTTATTTCCGGTAATGCTACAAAAAAAATTATTATTTTCACTATTTTAATCTATATCTAATTTTCTAGATTTCCATCACAATAAGACGCGTAAAGATAGAAGCTTTCTGCAAAGTTCTCACATGTATTTAAATTTCCTTTTTCCAATAAATTCTACTTTCCGTTTTCGTGAATGAATTACAGTGTTATTATTTTTTTGTTATTGAAATTTATATTTAATAATCTCTATAGATAATCAGATATTTACATGAGAACTAATAAAGGAGTTTGGACTATAACTAATAAAGGAGGATGAAAAATACACAAAAAATACGACAGAAAATCAGACTTCTTTCTCAAATTCCTTGTCACATGTAATTTTGACATTTAATTTAACATTTAATTTAATACACAGTTGCTGAAATGTTACTAAACGTAACAATTGAATTTTATGCTTTTACGAAACGCATTAGAAGCAGTCCAATGTATTTCGTTCTCTCTTTCTTGACGTCGGATGTATTTTTTGACTATATAGTTAACTATAAATATTAAGAAAATAAGAAGCCACCAAGATAAATTCTATATTCTACAGAAGATGCAAATTTACGATAACTGGAACAGTTTCTTTAATACGTTTTAGTGGACCATTCTGAATGTAATAAAGTAAGTCAATCCAAAAGTGAAAGAGTTACTTTATTACGATTTTCCACAGAAGATTAAGTCTAGTAAGTCAAAATTTAATTTTAAATTTTCATTTTATTAATAAGCTGAAAATTATTCAACGCTCTAATTCGTTGTTTAGATCAATTAAGTAGAAACAAACATTAGTTTATTTAATCATTTATCTTCCAGTACAGATGAAAACATTAAAATTTGGAATGACTTAAACCAAATTTAAAAGGTTACGTTATAAAAATTCAATTTGTATACCGTTAAGTAGCGTTAAACTATATACGATTCAGATTTAAAATTAAACATCCCACTTACGCGTTAGATATTTTATTTCGCACCTTCGCTAATGGATACTGTTTTACAGGCATTGGCTTTATAACCTCAGCGTCATCCTTCGCAATATAATGTGCCATCATTGCTCATCTATAAATCGCTTGCCATGCCCTGTCGCATTAGTGTGTTCAAATAAATTTCGCCCAAGTCATGGTGTTAACATGGCTCATAATATAAGAACACCTTTGTAATTTAGCACCAATTTTTTTTAGAATTATTATTATGTATTTAATATGTTTACATCACTTTTAATTATTTTTATTCTACAGATTTAATTCAAACGATATTTATTAAAGTATTTAATTAAAGTATTTAATTTCAAACGATATTTCTCTGCGTAAAGGTGATACACTCTCTTTTTTTTCTAAACGATGTCTAGTATGTTAACTGCTAGTTATTCACACAATATTTTCAGGCAATATTTTCAAAAACTCCGTCAACTTCGTAAAAATATGGTGAATTTTAGAAGGTTGCCGATAACTTCCTTTCAATACTGACGTCATGAAACACTTGCAATTTTTTTCCATTGTTACTTTAGAATACTTTAGGAGACTAAATTAGGGAATAGGGGACAAACTCGTGATTTCTTTTTAATATTTTAAATATAAATGAATTCTACATAAAGTCAACTTTTATTTAACGGGTCGAACGCCGTAATTAAAAAATTAATGAAGGGGTACACTTTAAACACATTCCAACAATAAAGTATTTTTCCCCGAAGTAGTTCTGAGTCATCCAATTCTACAATTACGTTAAATTCAAGATTTCTAGTTTATAGGTTTCCATTTTAGAATGCTATTACAGACCCTTTATTGGATTGGTTCTAAGATGAGACTTACGATTCCTTTTTAGTGCCAGTTCGCAGCCTTGTTCCGTCGTGAACGTCGATATGGAGCACTAAAAAGAAGGGGAATCGATACAAAGTATCAGAGTCTTTAAATATATAATCATAACTTAACAGAAACTTCAAAATAACATCTCGAATTATTAGCTAAAATATCCCATTTTTTTGTGAAATCCCTTCCAGCTGTGAAGGGTTAACCGCGTGCATGGAAAATAAAATTTAGATTATCTGCGTTTATGTGATTGTTTATAGCAATTGTTTTTCTATTAAGTTTAAAAATCGTTACACAAAATTGTTAAATCGCCTATTTAGTTGATGTTTATTATTATTGTCATTAAATTGTACAACTTTATACATTAATGAAAATTAGGTGGAAATTAAAAATACCTATTTGAGGGCAGATAACAATAAACCACGAACCTTCGAAATTTCTGTCGAAGAATTTAGGTCGAAGAAGTTTAAAGGATGAAGATTAGGTCTAATATTTTCAATATTGCTGGCAGTTTCGGCACTAAAAATTTATATAAAGCTATTGCACACAAAATATGATGATGCCATGTCATTATTGTTACTATTGTGATAATGTTTAACAGTTAGTATGTACTGTGACTATTTTGTATTTTTTCAAGAATTGCGTGTTCATTTTGATTAAGCAATATTTTTAGTACAATTATTAAAAAGTGCATTCGTTATATGTAAGAATCGGATATGGTAAGCGACATATGTAACAATATGTAATTTTATATAGAAAAAAATTATTAAATTGCATAATCAATGAATATTCTTCGCAGTTCTTAAGTTTTTAGGCGGAGAAATAGTAAAGTAAAATTCATAGGGTATGGTAAATTTCATCTACAAGCTCAATTCATCGAAACAACTTTTAATTAATTCACTGCGAATTACGAATCGATTAAGTGTTTCCATATTTATAATATTAACTGGTACATTGTCAAGTTAGTTAGCCAAGTTTCTCGCAAATTTAAGTTACAGTTAAAATATTACCATCCCATCCCGTCGTTCTCCACGTACATACATATGTACGCTATTCTAGTTCGGAAAAGAAGCCTACAGTTTTTCACAGTAGTTAGTCAAATAGTTCAATTCTTTTAAATCATTTTCTACAAACACTTCTTTTTTCTTGCTGGGTCACTCTTCTCACACTCCGTTTCTCCTTCTGAATCTTTCAGCCCCTTCTTTCTGATCCCAGATGTTTTTAAATTTTCACTTTTTCTTGAAATTGTTATTTAATAACAAATAAAAAAGGCGGTTTTTAATGTATTATTGTTATTTATAGGAATAGGAAAAGTTATTACTATGCCATAATTATTTTCCAGTTAAAAACAATTAAATGAATTAAAACTATCAACTTCGTGATATGTTATACCGCTAAACATAAATTAACTTGTAGGAAGGAAAACAGATAAAAGTTAGGAAGAATGTATATAAGGAGGAAGAGAGAGCTATCTGGTTTCTTTAGGAGTCGTTAGGAATGAGAAATATAGTTTATTTATTTAAACCACTTCATTATTACTGACAGTGCATTTTAGGTACCAATTTATTTCACAATTTTTCAGCCTGAATAAAGAAGGTATATCGTTAAAAGAAAGTGAAACGCAATAGACTCTGCGAAGATTTCCACGCGATGGAGAAACGAAGTTACAAATCTGGATGAGAAATACCTAGTAATAATATTGATTTAGTTACTCAAAATATATAATAGAAACATGGGGAAAATATATAGAAGCATATTGTTATCACACCAGACACGAATAGTCACATTCGGGTTTGAGGTCTGAGGGCCAAATGTGAAGCGAATCTATAAAGTTTCAAGACGTCCCAGTTTGTTAAGTATGTAAATACTCGTAAAATCACTCATTAATAGTCATAATAAAGCAAGCGACAATACTAATAGATGAAAAATGTGGATATGTTCAAGCTAATTAAATTTACATATGGAAATATATTTGGCGTTAATTTTGTAGAAATTCATTATTCAAAATTAAATGAAACTACGTGATGTAGTAGTATTATTTCTACTTTCTTTAACTTCTTTACCAGGGGGGTAATTAGCAAAGATCTTTGCTAATAACCCACCTGAATATTGAATGTATTTGGCGTTAATTTTGTAGAAATTCATTATTCAAAATTAAATGAAACTACGTGATGTAGTATTATTTCTACTTTCTTTAAGTTCTTTACCACGACCTAGGTTTCGTTGTATTACAACATCATTATTAGCAAAGTAATAGCCCACCTGAAAATGTTGTAATACAACGAAGCCTAGGTCGTGGTAAATAACTTAAAGAAAGTAGAAATAATACTGCATCACGTAGTTTTATTTAATTGTAAATTTTTTAGTTAAATAGTTTATATTTTGATAAAACTAAATGATATCTTTGAAAATTTAGTGCAAAGGTGACGGACTTTTCGAATTAGTCGATGTCAATCAGTTACAAAACGTTGAGTTTCGTAGCAAATGACAAGTAGGTATTAGTGAATTAAGAAAACTTGTAAGTTTACATTTTGCGTAATGTGTGAGTTACATAAATGTAATAAACTAACTAAAATTATAAGTGGAAATTTTCACTTCTCCAAGAATTTCAATAATTTTTTCTAAATATACATGTAAAATAACAGAGAAAAATCAGATGGATTAATTATAATTTGAGGTGATTACGAAGTAAAGGGCAATATAATCAAATTAATTAAGAAACGTTGAGAAATTCGCATAGTACATAATGTTAATATGTAGGTACTATGCGAAATATTAAACTTTTCTTCATAACATCAATCAATAAAATTATGAGAGAAATGTAAGTTTTCCCGAACTTGGGAACCAATTATAGCGATATAAATTTTCTTGAGATCAATACATGTATTCTCTAATGAAACATTTAGCTACTTCACAGAAAGCTTTCTTAAAGTGATTATGAACATGCCAAAAATGTATGCAATAACGTTACTGTTTACAGCTTTTTCTAAATACGGACAGTTGCACTATGTATTATATGAACCAAAATTATACAATAAACTGTCTAAAGAAATGTGTAAGATACGCAATATCACTGTTGACTTTTTTAAAAGGATGTTCACGAACTGGTTACTTAACGATGGTAGATTTGGTAGTAAATCTCTAATTTCGTATTTGTTACAAATATAATGAAACCAGCGAAAAATTTTAGCTAAAGGTAAGTACAGGCATAAATGAGGACGAAACGCAAGAGAGAATGTATGGTAAATATAAGCATTAATAAATATATACTTATATAAGTATTTACACGTACATAGGTATGGATATATATCTTCTTCTCCTTCTTTAGCCATTTTCGACAGCTAAGGTGTACGCCTCCTTCAGTTTATGTCACCTTGTTTATATCTTGTTCTTGTGCAGTTTCTACCTACTTCACTCCAGTTGTTTTCTTGACGTCGTCATACCAATGTATCTGTGGTCTTCCCTATTGCTGTTTCTCTTCTCACGGTCTACATTCCATCACTGTCCTGCCAATTTGAGACTATTTCCCCACTTGGGGAAATTGATGTATATTTATCTTTTAATTTTCTCAAATTCTTAGTTTTACGTGGATCACAGAACTACACGTTGATCTCATTTTTCATAAATACTTACGGTAGAGTTTATATAATACAATAAAAACTATGGTAGGAACTAGATAGAGAAGTATTGACAATTTTTGATAACCTATAGAATTTATACCTTAAAGAAATACTAATAACGAGAAATAGTATACGATGAAGAAATATTTGAATTTAAGTAAAAATCTACCTTGGAAATGGCTAAATATCATAGTCATGACTTATTTTTTTGTATTTGTAAGAAAGCTATGAATTTTTCTAACCACACTTTAGAATCCCAAACTTTTGCTTGTTTATAAAATTTTAGTTCCCTATTACTAAACAGGCGGACTTATTTATAATTTGTTCATTTATGACTCTGTTTAACTATTTATTTAATGTTTGTTTTAGTAGTACTCATTTTCATGTATTCGTTAAATTGTTCTTCGGATCTTGAGTTTCTAGATGATTTAGTTCTCTTAGAGAATCAGAGAATTTCTGTCATGTATCGATACAAATTAATATCTATTGATACGCATCTAAAAGTTTGAACACCAAACTCGTGAATATTCAGTTTTATGCAAATTTACTAATACTATAAAAAGTTACAAAGACAATAAATAGCTGAAAGAAATATCACCTAGCAAACTTCGTTATGTATAAAAATTATAACATGTAAAAAATGGGAAATCACCGTCCAACCAGAAAATTGTTAACACATAAATTTAACAAATTGGTAGTTATTAATTAGCTAATTAAGAAAATAAAATATTTTCACTATGTTTAAGAAATAAACACATAACCACAATCTACAAACTAATGTATGAACAAATTAATATTACATACAGACATTTTTAGTTACTCCAATCACTTAGAATATTGCAAATATCTACATATCTAATTAAAATAATTCTTTGATATCCTTATCACATAGGATTCCAAACTAATTTTTTATAGAATTTTACTTGAGACAATTCTAGAAATATTGAAATTATATTACTAGAAAGAATTTAATTATTTTCCTCCTCAAACCTTGAGAGAAAAATAGTTAAAAAGGTCTTAGTCGCTTAAAATTTTCCAGCATCAATTTCAATTTCCTCACCTTGTATTTAGTGTTCTTTGCTAAATATCGTAAAATTTTCATTTAACTTTTTGATGTTTTTTTAATTATGTTCTAATTCTGTAAAACTTATAACCTAATTTAATACGATACATTATTTCAGTCGGTTCACTAAGTTCTATTCGAACCAATTCACTGCAACTTTATTAAAAATGATGTCTGAAAGAAGAATGCTAGATTCGCACGTTCTTAAATAAAGACAATTATTTACTATTTGTAATATTATCATTTTTATAGATTTCATTCTGGGAATTAGCATAAATAGCTACCCCCAAAATGTAAACTCGTTTTTCATCGTTTGTTATCCTTTGCAATATAATACTGAAAATATTTTTAAACTGTTTATGTTTCATTAAGACATTTCTCTACGTATTGGCAGTTTCTTTGACATTATAATTTTCGAAACAAATCCTAAATAAACATCCTAAACAAACAAAATATTAAATTATACCCATGTTAGTATTCATAGTCTTGTTATTTACTTATACAGATTTTTGTGCCATTTGCTTACAATAATTTATTGATTGTCTTTGTTATTTAACAGAAAAAAATCCAGTTCAAACACTATAACTATAAAAATATGCAAATATCAATAAATGACAATATTATTGTTGCAAATATATAGCCAGCTAACTGGTTTTATAGTGTAAGTTTTGATGCACTATTATAGAATTAAATTTCATATGTCAACTAAATGCTAAAATTTTCGGCAAATATATTATGATAAGGAAAGCGATCATCAATCGAAAAAATGCTTTGCGGTTATTTAGCATATATTATTTTTATGTTTAAATATTATAATTTTGAATAGCAAATAAAACCCACTCCTATATTTGAAGGTGCTGCTGGACTAAAAGTTGCATTAATGGAAGATCACAGCCTTGAGAAGCCACATTATTCTTCTTCATGATATTCAAAATAATTTATTGAAAGCAAAGACTTCTGAAGATAATTAGGAATACACATATACCTGAATCACTATTTGCATTAAAATTTGTGCAAATACGTTTTAACTAATTCAGTCATTCACCAGTTTAAACAAGGTCAGTGAGTTTTTTTGTCAACACCGTTGCTTTCCACCTAACCGAGTTCCACTATACCTTTTTACTGTGCAATTAATTGATGAAGTATCATATACTGGAGGTCATTTTTTGGAGCTCCGTACTTGAAAAAGAAAAACAGAACCCTCATAACATCACTCATGTTTAAAGAAGTGACGTTAAAATTAGCCAATGTCAAATATAAGATATATTATTATGCTAAATTTCAAGTTTTAACGTCAAATCGTTTTTGAAAATTCATAGACAGAGAACCTGTCACAGCCGATTTTTCAGAAACGATTTGACGTTAAAACTTGAAATTTAGCGTAATAATACATCTTATATTTGACATTAGCTAATTTTAACGTCACTTTTTTTAAATTTACGTAGCTGCCGTTTTTAAAATATTCATGTAAGAATTAAAGAGGAGTTAAATAAAGTTTATATCGTATTTCAGAGGACTCGTTGTGAGGAATACAAGAATATTTTTTTATAATTTTAAGTTCCATGTTTAAAAACATATTCTAAAATATGTATGAAAATAGGACATTTCCTCCCTCTATTTCCGAAACTATTGGATCTAAAATTATGGAAAGGGTAGATAAAACGTGACTGGAAGACTATAGTAAAATTATAGTGATTTTACTAGATCTTATAATTGTTTAAATATGTCCCATGTTTTCATACCTGTGAAAAGATCTAGTAGGAAATATGTATATGTTTTGAAAAATGGATATTTGTAGAAATGTTACGTACCCTCCGACATTAATAATTGTCTGAATGTATATAGAATCCTCGTAGTACGAGTTCTACTCCTACTTATTCGTTTTTAAATTCTTTGACAATATTTTTTTGTTTTTAAATTCTAACATATCTATTTTCAATTGTAAATGTTTGGATACCATTAGCACATTTTCTTTAATAAACTAAGAAACCCCGTATAATTTTGACACGTTCATTTTTCCATGCATCTATACTTCCATTTTATCGACTCATATTAAGATATCTTGCAAGTATATATTTAAAATTGGTCTTTCTACTATTATATAGTAAAATAATAAAAATGATATTAACTCTTCTTTGGATAAACTTCAATAGAAAAATTAGCGAATTTACATATAAATAGATTAAAATAGTTATTACAAGACCTCTTCTTGTGGGAGTACAATTACGTACGTAGTCGAAATATTCTTTACAAACGACGCATGTCGCTTGAGAACATAATCATTTACTGAATATTCGATTTGATGCGACACTCGAGACGTTTGTTAAACAATGAAGAATAATCAGTGTTAACCTGTCGACTAGCAATAACTTTTTGTGTTTGGTACTAATTAAACTTAACTTAGTTATTCTTGGAAATAATGGCCATTCTCTACTCTAAAATGCATATTTTTATGTAAAATTAGATGTATGTACCCCTCGGTGATATTGCAAAACTACGACATCTGCATATACGTATCCGCACAGATGAATGCTGCACACGTATTTTTAAATTCCTATTAAAAAGCACGTGTTTAACACAACAGCCACACAAAGCAGTCAAACAAGTACAACGACACAAGTAAGGCTAAGAACCCAAAGTGGAGAATCGTTAAATAGGTTTTGAATTTGTCCGTTTACATAAATTTACGTAAATTTTCAACGGGCGTGCAAACAAATCTGATAAAATCATAGAAAGAACACGCTCATCCTATTAATTTCGAACTATTACGAGTTTCTTGCAATAATAAGCTTCATTTCGAGAATGACAAAAATACCTAATTTCACAAACTTCAAAGACATTTGAATGTTTGTTCCTGTTATAAAAAATTAAGTGAATAAATTTAACTTCACTTCTTTAAAAAATCTCGTCACCATCTCATCGTTTATTTTTGGTGTTTTATACAAATTATATTATAAAGTTTTAGATATGATTCATCCTAATTATCGTAATATTATTTTATATAAAATATAAAATTAACTATTTAAGTACGTAGTCTTGTACTATTTCATGTAACAAATTTAGGATATAAGTCTACCTAATCATTAACAAATTTTTCTGACAGCGGTTTCCCCCATAACTGCTGATATAATTCAACTATGTTTTAAAAGCCTCGTCAGCAGTATCTTTTTAAATTTCGTTCTAAAACAAGAAATTATTGAATTAATTATTTACAATTTCCATACACACAAACTCTGCTCAAAAATAATGCTGATTTTTTTTAAATTTTATCAACATATCTCTAAATTTCAAATAACGTTACCATTGACTATATATAGTCCAAACTCGCAACCCCCCAATAGGCCTTCCTATATATATTAGTGAAACATTCTAGAATTATGTACATACAGAGTCCACGAACTACTCAACCTACAGTCATAATTTATTGTTTTTCTTTTATTTGATTTGGCAAAAAATTAAAAACTATTATAAAATGTCAACACCGTTATCTACAGACAATTCAACAGCTCGTGTATATCTAATATTACAAAATAATTACCGACAAATTCAAACGAAATTCAAAAGCACTCTATATAAATCAATATTTCTCAGTTACCGCCTCTTTCCTGCACCGTTCTGGTCATCTATCATATCGCCGCAGTATTCATCTTATGTTGGTGACCCCTGGTCAACAGGTGACCGCGGCTTTAGTTTGGCATAGCGCGTATATTATAATTAACATTCCATTAATTATTGGTATGAATCCTGCAATTAACATTAATATAATGAGATATAATGACACAACGTTATAATTATTAATAGCGAAACTCCTAAAAATTAATTCGAAAAACGAAGGTTGAATACTAGCTAACCACATAGATAGAATATCTTAAAACTTATGTGGAATCACCTTTCACTCAGAACATTATCATCGAATATCAATTATATGATTTTAGTTATTCAATTTGTATGTCTGTCTCTGAGATTTTTTTTGTAAGTTGGGACAACTTATCTCTTACATATTACTTTATGTTAACTAGAAACATATTTAATTTACTTCCTTCTTTGAATTAAGATATACACGCTGGTGATGTGCTGGTTCTTACTAAAACTTGGATGCAGGTACGGATATGAATGATCCATGCCTAGATTCACTGATACGGTTACGAATCTTGTGCTTCGAATGTTTGTTTTGCGTTAACAAATTATGAATATGGGTCAATAAATACAGTCGGTCGTGAATGAATTTATGGATAACACGAAGGGAATAAAATAAAAAGAATGTTAATGGTTATTTAGAAAAAAAAGGTAATATGTGTAATATCGACCTAAATTGATAAATATGACTATTTAATTACAGAAATGCTGGCCTTATTTAATTTTTTTTCCAAAGTTATTAACAATTTGACTTTCGATGATTGATTAAACACGTTACTCCAAAGTATATTTAAGGATGTACTTTGGAGTAACGTGTTTTATGGTGTAGGTACTTTGATGCAGCGGGAGGCAGAAAATACTTTATTGAACTTACTTGCAATGAGTATATAGTTTTAACGAAGGATGTACTTTGGACTAACGTATTTTATGATATAGTTATTTTGATGCTGTGGGAGGCAGAAAATATTTTATTGAACTTACTTGCAATGAGTATATAGTTTTAACGAAGGCTGTATTCTGGAGTAACGTATTTTATGATATAGTTATTTTGATGCTGTGGGAGGCAGAAAATATTTTATTGAACTTACTTGCAATGAGTATATAGTTTTAACGAAGGATGTACTTTAGAGTAACGTATTTTATGATATAGTTATTTTGATGCTGTGGGAGGCAGAAAATATTTTATTGAACTTACTTGCAATGAGTATATAGTTTTAACGAAGGATGTACTTTGGAGTAACGTATTTTATGATATAGTTATTTTGATGCTGTGGGAGGTAGAAAATATTTTATTGAACTTACTTGCAATGAGTATATAGTTTTAACGAAGGATGTACTTTGGAGTAACGTATTTTATGATATAGTTATTTTGATGCTGTGGGAGGCAGAAAATATTTTATTGAACTTACTTGCAATGAGTATATGGTTTTAACGAAGGATGTACTTTGGAGTAACGTATTTTATGATATAGTTATTTTGATGCTGTGGGAGGCAGAAAATATTTTATTGAACTTACTTGCAATGAGTATATAGTTTTAACGAAGGATGTACTTTGGAGTAACGTATTTTATGATATAGTTATTTTGATGCTGTGGGAGGCAGAAAATACTTTATTGAACTTACTTGCAATGAGTATATAGTTTTAACGAAGGATGTACTTTGGAGTAACATATTTTATGATATAGTTATTTTGATGCTGTGGGAGGCAGAAAATATTTTATTGAACTTACTTGCAATGAGTATATAGTTTTAACGAAGGATGTACTTTGGAGTAACGTATTTTATGATATAGTTATTTTGATGCTGTGGGAGGCAGAAAATATTTTATTGAACTTACTTGCAATGAATATATAGTTTTAACGAAGGATGTACTTTGGAGTAACGTATTTTATGATATAGTTATTTTGATGCTGTGGGAGGCAGAAAATATTTTATTGAACTTACTTGCAATGAATATATAGTTTTAACGAAGGATGTACTTTGGAGTAACGTATTTTATGATATAGTTATTTTGATGCTGTGGGAGGCAGAAAATACTTTATTGAACTTACTTGCAATGAGTATATAGTTTTAACGAAGGCTGTATTCTGGAGTAACGTATTTTATGATATAGTTATTTTGATGCTGTGGGAGGCAGAAAATACTTTATTGAACTTACTTGCAATGAGTATATAGTTTTAACGAAGGATGTACTTTGGAGTAACATATTTTATGATATAGTTATTTTGATGCTGTGGGAGGCAGAAAATATTTTATTGAACTTACTTGCAATGAGTATATAGTTTTAACGAAGGATGTACTTTGGAGTAACGTATTTTATGATATAGTTATTTTGATGCTGTGGGAGGCAGAAAATATTTTATTGAACTTACTTGCAATGAATATATAGTTTTAACGAAGGATGTACTTTGGAGTAACGTATTTTATGATATAGTTATTTTGATGCTGTGGGAGGCAGAAAATATTTTATTGAACTTACTTGCAATGAATATATAGTTTTAACGAAGGATGTACTTTGGAGTAACATATTTTATGATATAGTTATTTTGATGCTGTGGGAGGCAGAAAATACTTTATTGAACTTACTTGCAATGAGTATATAGTTTTAACGAAGGATGTACTTTGGAGTAACGTATTTTATGATATAGTTATTTTGATGCTGTGGGAGGCAGAAAATATTTTATTGAACTTACTTGCAATGAGTATATAGTTTTAACGAAGGATGTACTTTGGAGTAACGTATTTTATGATATAGTTATTTTGATGCTGTGGGAGGCAGAAAATATTTTATTGAACTTACTTGCAATGAGTATATAGTTTTAACGAAGCCTGTACTCTGGAGTAAAGTGTTTTATGGTGTAGGTACTTTGATGCAGCGGGAGGCAGAAAATATTTTATTGAACTTACTTGCAATAGGTATATAGTTTTAACGAAACTAAAGAGCTAATAAAATAAAATTATTTTCTTCTATTGTAGCTCATAAAAAATAACGGGCTAATAATAATTTATAAGTCTAATATTCGAAATAGAAGTAAAGGTTGATGTTTTTATAATTGTAATAATGATATGTTATAAGTAAAAATTAATTAATTACAAGTGTGTTTAATTTTCTTCCATTTATTTGCCCAAGTAATGAATAAAAATGTGTAATTTCAAAGTGCAGTGATCTTCATGTAAAAAAACAGAAATGGATACGGATCGTTTATTGCAAATATTCGCGGGTACGAATGCATACCACTTCTGATATTGTGCTATTTAATTTTTCTTCACATGTAATTGAAAAATACCCTTTTTGAATCTCATTTTGTCTCCCAAAATAATTTGTAAGGTTTTAAAAGATTGAATAATAAAATCAATGTTAAGGTGCTCCCTCACCGGGAGCATTTGCTTGTAATGTAACGTTACAGATTCGAGTATTACATCAGTGAGGGAGGAGAACCGAGCATTACAGTGCACAACCTGTATTGATACAATCTATAATATTTTGTTACAACTTGTAACAGCAATGCGCACCACTTATAATTAACCGTATCGCTGAAGCAGAGCGCATGATAACGTAATGCTCAAAATCGAATCTGAAATGTTACATTACAGGCGAATCCTCGTCAGTCAGAGAGGTAGCATTGTAACGTAATGCTCAAAACCGAATCTGAAATGTTACATTACGGGCGAATGCTCCCGGTGAGGGAGCACCTTTAGACGATTGCATAACGTACGTAATATGTTATCTTGACCGCTTCTTTTTCTTCTCTTATATTTAACGTATACTACTTTTTTATATTCAGCAATTTGAGAATTTCACTTTAAGCTTTGATTTAATTAAGTTATTAAATACTTGCCCATTATTTTTAATGTTCCATAAACGAACGTTACTGTTGTGGTAACGTTGTCTGTTGGTCCGTAAATTGAAAGCTATTAACATTTAAAAGAAATAAAGTTGATATTTAAAATTTTCCCATGATATGTAATAACTTGGCCTCAAACCAAAAATAAAATCTAAAATTATAATAATTTTTTTTTATTTTCAAAACTTTTCCTGTCAAAAAATGACTATGTTGAAGGGCACAAAAAGTATAAATTTTAGACCTATCTCGATCCTCTTTGGTATTACTTTGAAGTGAAGCATAATTACGTTCTGAAAAAATATAATTAAATATTTGTCTTTAAATAATTTTGATACAGATTTGTTTATATCCTTTGTTACTAGGTTTATTCCGTTTGTGAAATGATGGATTTCCCATCACAATTTTCTATTTTATTTTCGCGTCACTCATATTGTCATTGACCCGTGTCATGGGTGAGATCAGTGGATATAAAAATTTCATTCCTAGTACCTTCTTGTTCATTACTCACATACACAAAAAATATTCTATCAAACAATTTTAATTTTTTTACGCAGAAATATTGCTTGACTAACTTATGGGTTACACAGACCTTCGTTAATAAATAATACTCTTTGATTGTAAATAGCGTTTAGATTTTTTAATAAAAGTTATTTGCTGATTCTCGTTGTATTATAAAAAAGAACCTAAATCCTTTTTATTTTATTTCACATTTTTCTCTATCGATAGCTGAACCACATAATAACTAAATTATACTCACAATCACGTAATATACTGGTATGTTAACGACTTTATGCCAAATTTATACTCCTAATACACCCTCCTTCCTGGTTGTTTATAACTTTAGTTTAGTTCATCATATAGGAATAAAAAACAAATCGATACAAAATCTGAATCTGAAAAAATAGCATAGATAAATAAAAGGAAAACTATTTTGAAGCCGAAACTTCCAAACTTGGACAGTATTTTTATATAGTAAAAAGTATAACAAAAACTGTTAAAATTGTTGCATCCGTTTATATCTATAAGTTCCTAGGATTGTTTAACTAAATACAGTACAATACAAGATTTTTATAGAAATGGAAAATAACCCTTTAATTTGTAACGAGTATATCTACGTTCATCTTTAAATTATTTCAACATTGTATGTGCACAATATCTAATAATTATATCTGTTATATTTTGATGCTGACGTATAATCTATATACGATATACTCGTTTTAACGATATACCGACTAGTCGAGGTCTAGTTGGTTAAGCAGACCAGTCGGCGACTTTAGTAGACGGCGAATAATCGGTTATCTAATAATTATATCTATTATATTATGACGCTTAGTATATTCTATATAAGATATACTCGTATTAAAGATGTACCGACTGGTGGAGGTCTAGTTGGTTTAGCAGACTAGTCGGCGACTTTAGTAGACGGCGAATAATTGGATATCTAATAATTATATTTGTTATATGATAATGTTTACGTATATTCTGTATACGATATATTCGTATTAAAGATTTACCGACCAGCCGAGGTCTAATTGGTTAAACAGACTAGTTGGCGACTTTAGTAGACGGTGAATAATTGGAGAATCCACCAACAAGGCGGTTTTGAAAACGCAGTGACTGTTTTCATATTTACATCGCATACAATACAGTTACATAATTTACATACAATGAAAATATATTAGTCTTATAACTTTGGAACCAATGATATGCCACAGAAAAGCTCACCTGCTGTCGCGCATATATTCTGTGCTGCTTCGCTAGCTTTCCGCTCTAAAAGGAATTCATTTTCATAAAAAAGACTATTCTAAGTTCCCGTTGAGAAATTTCTATGTTTCGTTTGTACTTTACTTATCGAAACTCAGCTGCTAACTGAATAAAAGTCGAATGCCTCGCTCTGCCAGAAATGTCTGAGAAGTTTTTATAAAGTTCCAAAAATCACTAGAATAAGTAGCGAGTTTATAAGATGCTAATCTATATGTCTTAAATTATGTACGTATTAAAAAAAGTGATCTCGAACTTTTTCCACCTCCCCACCTCTTATTCTCCATCTTAATTCTGTTCGAACCGATGTCCATACGGCATAACTAACGCGATGCGACACCGCTCTCCGGGCAGTCAAACTATACGTTAAGAAGCTTATCATTTCTGAGGTTTTTCGAACATGAGCTTATAATTGAAAAATACCGCATGCCTACTTAAAATTAATGGCTGTGGAACTTTTATAACAGATACTTTCTCAAAAAGTTCGATTGTCAGATTAGCGGTTTTATTCCGGTCGGATCAAATGTTAGCATGATTACAAGTTTATTGTTAACGACGTTAATTGAGTATAGTGATCTCTGACGATCAATTAGTTAGTTCTATACTTTATATTTATGATGTAAGGTCTATCAATATCTTAATTTATATTGACTTCCAATCCATTAGTAATTATATTTGGCAAATTAAATAAATTCAGTTTAATTTTTTTTTCTTTGCGTCTACAACTTTTCGTTAATTTACAACTGTACAATTATCTCTAAGTAGCAATTATCCCTTAACAGCTTCCAAATAGTCTTTGTCGACTTATTTATATAACAATCTTTATAAATAAGTTAAAAATCTAAAAGGAAAGTAAGTTTGCAAGTAGATTGTTTATTTTATTGTTACCCCAATAGATGAAAGCGATTGAACGGATTCATATACAATATTTAGACATAGTGAGGCTCATCATAAAGTGATAGATTTCCTAAGGAAGGAAAATTATCAATTTCATCTATTAATATGCTGAAAATATGAAAAGAAACTATAATTCATTAAATTATGACTTCAAGAGACGAAATAAGTTTTAAGTATATAATATCTGAAGTGGCCAAAACCGCCTCGAAAAGTCGTGAACCTTGCAAGATTTTTTTGTTTCAAAATGTCCAAATATTTTGAATATTAAAATACTTATCTTCTTAAATTTATTTTTAATTAAAATGATATATAAATAAGTGCATCGGATATATATAGGACATCGTGACATTTCAAATATAAAAAGCAATGAAAATTAAATATAATAATACGTAAATTTAATACCATTAAATAAACATAACCCACTAAAAAAGGATCGGTATATTGTTTCATTTAAATTTAACATGGAACATACTTACTCTCCATGACATTTAAGGAAGTGCCAAAAAATTATTGGTCTGAACACGTGACAGCAAAAAAGTAATTTAAATTCAAAAACCAATCTGCATATAATAAATTTATTATACGACGGTATAACTATGTAGACAATTAAGCGCTCGATGAAAAATGGTTATGTCTGTGTCCTATGGCTATGTCCCAACAGATTGCATATTTAAAAATATGACATAAACTTAATCATAAAATATTTCGACGCCCTAAAAGATTTTCAAGAATCGATAAACTGCTTTACACTATAAATGGTCTAAATACTTTGAAATGTGTTTCTATGACACTCGTCCTTTAACCTTCACTTCCTTCTCGCGTACGGAGACTGCAAGGAAACAGAAAATAAAGGAAAGAGACCTTTAAGCATAAATGCAATTTTAATATTAATTCATTATTCATTCTACTCATTATAATTTGTATATCTTTTAAATATTTTTGAGATGATATCATATTTCTCAAATAGGTTTCACCTATTACGTTATAACTTTCGATGAATTCATAATTTTGTAAATTACTTCTTCCAAAAGTTCTTCGCAATTTCCTGCGCAGAAATATTTTCGTGCTATCTACTGTGTACGAGTTATAACTTGTTAAGTTGCAATTATTCATAGGATATTTAGCTTGAATTTTATTGCAAACGTAACAGATTCAGGATAACTTCCCAGACCGCGCCAACTAAGTAAATTAATTAGAACGTGACGGTTAATAACATTGTGAAAAAAAATTAGTTAGTTTAACCACGCAATATGTCACAATTAAATGAAACTACGTGTGTTTCTACTTTCTTTAAGTTCTTTACCATGACCTAGGTTTCGTTGTATTACAACAACTTCAGGTGGGCTATCATTTCTTTGCTAATAACCCACTTCTGATGATGTTGTAATACTATGTTGTATATACCTAGGTCGTGGTAAAGAACTTAAAGAAAGTAGAAATAATAATAATACAATGATGATGAATTAATAATAATAATAATACTACATCACGTAGTTTCATTTAATTGTTAATAATGAATTTCTACAAAATTAACGCCAAATGTATTCAATGCACGCAATATGTATTAAACCATTTTAATGGACGTCCAATTTAATATTTAGGTATGCTAGATGTATTATTTTTGTGTAAGTTCAAATATTAATGATTCTGGTTATAGATTTATTCTGGTTATAAAGATCAAGTAAGAATAAAATGACTATGGAAGTGACGAATGGTAAGTTTATATTAACAAACTCCTCATGATACTGCAGCTGGTAAACTTTGAGGCTGAGACGGTGTACTAGAAGCATGATTTATTGCAATTGTCTTTCAAGAACAGTGGTAAGGTGGTGTGACAACACAATCGCCAAAAGTGTCGCATCATCTGTTTATAATCTCCATCTACCATACTTACACAAACTAATTATTAAAAGCTCTGTAACTTTATTTGTGCAAAAATTGCTAATTTTTCGAAAACAATTATAATTCAAACAAATAAATTATGTATTATAACAAACTCACCTCTTCATATAGTGGTAAACATTACTTCATATAGTGGTATACATTACTTCCACATTTCTTTCTACCTATTGCCTATTTGTTGCTTGGTTCAACATTCAAATAAATAAATAAACATAATCTGATATTAATAAATAACATCCAAAAGAACATTTTAATACGCCCACGACCGATATTATTGCAGTGCACAAAAAACACACACGTAGATGTTTTTAAATCCTCTATTTACCATTTGTAACGTATCAGTTACGATTTTGCCTCCCACGTATGTATATTTATAAAAATATATGAATAACCTATCGATATTTACAAGCAAATTAATCTAACAAGAAAATATTACGTTTATAAACACGCGGACTAATAATAAGGTTATAATAAACGTGGACCCCTGTCTACCGAAATCTAATTATAATTTCTATTCGTTATTAAATAAACAAGAAACACATTTTTCCTTATAAGCGATGATTTCATGTACCGCGATATACCTACTAGATTTTTGTACGTACACTTGTAAACCACGTAATCTTTCCCGGTTTTTAAATGTAATATTTAAAATTCTACGTACCTGAAATGTATTCCAAATAGAGAAATTTTTATTTAAAATCGCGACGCAATTTTATTAAACCTAAAACCCAATCTACCGGCGCACCCCGACTATGAAAATTTCGCAACCAAATATCCGCTTATAACGGTGACGTACCGCTCCATCCCTTATCTCTCGTCATAATTCGATGACATCACCGCTCATGGCATCGAAATAAGTAGGCGGCCCTTTGTGGCGTCACTAGCGAGCGCGTTAGGGCTACAGATGATGAATTTGTTATGAGACAGATTGGCCCACTTTATCTCGCAGATTGGCAATACGATGATAAGATATAATTTTGTTACGTGTCGCTCGGCGAACGTCATTGCTTCAGATAAAATTGGAGAGTTTTGTTGTGATAAGAACTTTCTACAACTTTGTATCAGTAAAATTGGCGTCCATAGATGAGTCAACCCCGTAATAAGTTACATGTTTCACATTCTAATTATAAGTATATTTACATTATTTTGATTATTTTAGGAAATTTAGCTTCATCATCAATCTCAGACAGTAAACATGAAATATATATTAAAGTAATACTATATATTTTTAGTACACTATTAGTTTCACAGCAATGATGTTAAATAGATAATTAAATAAGATTAACTGTGCATTTTTTTACAAATTTTCCTCTCATAGAAGGAATATAATTATGATAAAATATATAATAATTATTAATTTACAAGTAAGTAAATGTTGAATTCATTTCATATATTTCTAAATTATTCCAAAAATCGATCAGTACTGTTGTGCACCTAAATATTTTCTCTGTATTTTTTTATGACTACGTACATTTATATTCTCCCTAAATTGTTTAAACGAAAATTTATAAAAATACAATATTCCCACTTTTTTAAAAACATTTTAAATTTCAAATGAAACAAAAAATATATAAAAATCAATGACTTACAAACTTTCTTCACCACGCTCATTTTTATTTTTAGCTTTCTCTTTATGCCATATAAAAATAATAATAATGTTTGCTATGGTATAAAAATTTAAAAAAAAATAATAATTGCCATACTGGAATATGTTGCTTTTATTATTTTATACATACGCTCATTAATTTTGGTATACCGTCATTGACTCTTATTCGACGGCGATACCTGAGCACCTGGTCTCAACTCAGTTTTGATAAAACGATAAATACTTGTACATCACAAGCGACTGTTGATTCCGAAAGAAACAAAATTTTATAATGCTAATTTCTGCACAAAAAATAGTCAAAATAAATTAATCAGTAATAAAATAAACCAATAATAATTTTTGTTACCAACATTCAAAACAAATTATCATAGTAATTTTATATGGAGTAAGGTTTTTTGTTTTTTTTTACATTTTTGCATAAAAACGGTCCAAATGGAAATACGGTATAAACAATATTTATAGAAATGGTGACTAATGGGAGTGGTGAGTCGAAGAATGGTGAGTCGAAGAGCGCCAGAAGTAGTTTTGTACTTTACAACACCAAAATTTATTCAAATAATTTTTGAAAGAATTGTGTACGACAAAGAAAATAAAGAAAATTGTTCCAAAAAAGATTGTTTGCTTTAAGCATTCTTACGTTACAATCTGCAGTCCATTCTTAAGTTACAAGATTGTACTGCAGATTTCTTTATTCGACTAATGCACATGATAAATAACTACACGGTTGAGAGTGCTGTCGAAAATTAGCTTTAAAATAATTAATGTACAAAAACGAATAAAAGAAAATTTTGTCAGACTACAACACTTCAAAATATTTCTCTCATGCAAGGTTATAACATAAATATATTATAATTACTTACATTCGTAATATATTTTGATTTTAGCTTCCGCTTTACGGTGATTTTCAATTAATACTTGATGCTGTAACGGAATAATGATACAAATTAAATCACGTCATTGTAAATGTTTATTACGATAAACACTGTTGTTTTTAAATATAAAGTAGTAAGTAAATCAATTCAGACAGCTTAGGATGCAATCGGGCTAGAGTAGAGTTGTACTCCAATCGACAATTGAAGTTATATGTGCAATCTTATCAGAATCTCTGCTTATAAATACATTTTTTGTATACAAATGAAAGTATCAAAACAGATGCAAAACAAACAAAAGGAATATCGTCGAAGGTTACATGAAACGAATGCCGTGTAAACACCGCAAAATATTTTATCAAAACACAATCACTATTCTTATTACATTATACTTTATTCGTAAATTGACTTGTAGGTAATTGATCAATAAAGTAACTACATTTTGATTCAAGCGATACTAAAATATAACTAATTAAGAGCTTTTCCTTTCGACAATTGGCTTCCACGGAATATTATTGAGTTTGTTGTCACACTCTCTTTCGAAGAAAATACGCAAACATTATTACTTCTAAGAGTCTAATCTTATAGATTAAATTGACGTCGAGAATTCCTTATTATTTTTCGTCTCTAGGATATTAGAGAGATCCTGATTCATGATCTACTCTATTTCAAACAAAAAATATCTTCTGGGAGCAATGCTATTGCAGTATTCAATTTTGCTTTTTAGACTAAGAAATAATCAAAATCTTATAGATTAAATTGACGTCAAGGAGGGAGGTTTCCTTATTATTTTTCGTCGCTGGGATATTTTGAGATATCCTGATTTATGACTTACTCTATTTCAAACAAAAAATATGTTCTGGAAGCAATGCTATTGCAGTATCTTATTTTGCTTTTTAGACTAAGACATAAACAAAATTATATAGATTAAATTGACGTCAAAGAGGGAGCTTTCCTTATTATTTTTCGTCGCTGGAATATTTTTAGATATCCTGATTTATGACCTACTCTATTTCAAACAAAAAATATGTTCTGGAAGCAATGCTATTGCAGTATATTATTTTGCTTTTTAGACTAAGAAATAAACAAAATCTTATAGGTTAAATTGACGTCAAGGAGGGAGCTTTCCTTATTATTTTTTGTCGCTGGGATATTTTGAGATATCCTGATTTATGACTTACTCTATTTCAAACAAAAAATATGTTCTGGAAGCAATGCTATTGCAGTATTCAATTTTGCTTTTTAGACTGAGAAATAAACAAAATCTTATAGATTAAATTGACGTCAAGGAGGGAGCTTTCCTTATTATTTTTCGTCGCTGGGATATTTTGAGATATCCTGATTCATGATCTTCTCCATTTAAAATAAACAAATCTTTTGAAAGTAATGCTATTGCAGTATTCAATTTTGCTTTTTAGACTGGGAAATAAACATAGTTTCCTAATACAACTAATATATATTCACCATGACTGGTGCTGTTCCTTTGTGGGCAATATATATATATATATATATATATATATATATATATATATATATATATATTATTGCTGCATACCAGTAATATGCAATAATTAAAAATAATAATAAAAATAGTAAATTTTAGTCTTCCAATTTATTTTTATAGGATATTTTTGTACTATCATACTGATTTTATATAGAGGGGAATTTTGTTTTATAGGAATTTATACAAAAACGGCTTATCGCCAGTGAATAACTTACAGAATCCAAACCAATGTTGATAATTTGTTACTCAAATGTTTTGAAAAGAGGCAATACCAATATGAATTATGTCAAAGTAGGGTGGATACATTTTTCAGCTAAATTTTCAAATCATAATAGCAACAAAATAATATCCCAGGAAATATAAAACCTAAAAATCTAAATAATAAACTTAATTTTATATATTTTTGTCTCTGTAATAACCTATTTTGTCTTGCGAAATCAAAATAAAAATAGTTATATAAACAGTTATATAAGCTAAATCGTTATGGCTATACCAAAATAATGTTTTAAGTATTGTATACAATAACGAAATCTACGAAAAAGTTTCGCAATATACGTGTTGTTGTAAGCGTTTTTAAGTATTAAAATTGGGCCATCGCTTTCTAGATTCAAATACTGCCCACAATAAATAACTAAATCGTCTAGAATACCGTTAATAAATTAATCGGAAATAATTGTCACATAAAAAAAGCAATTACAAAATGTTTTCCCAAGCAAAGCTAGAAAGGGCAGCTATTTAAAAAAAATCTAAAATGTACTTACCTTAAAGTTCACTGAGGAGAATGCTATTTTAGTTATAATATCTTCACAACTGGTTGAGGCTTTTACGTTTCACTAGCAAAAAAACAAACTCCATCCAGATTTTGGTTAAGTTTCGTACACAATTATGACAAATGTATTTCTTACGTGGGCGATACAAAGGAGTATAAGAGTTAATGCGACATCGCTCCGGATTTCATCAACGACCTGCGTAAGCGTTTCATTTGCATCCCGCGCTGACACTCTCATGTGCTAGCTACAATTTAGAATCAGTTGTTTGCTACTTGCTGAATCATACTTTGACAACAACCACGGATGATCGTAGTTTCCATTCTGATTAAGATAATTTATCACACTCTAAGTGTTACATGACGTCGTATTTCCACACTTTAAGATATCACTGAATTGCAGTCCGTACGTCAAGTCTTACGTGTGATTTAATAAGATATAATAAACATGATATGGTTATATTAATCTCAGATGTATGCATCAAATATATTTTTCACATGTCACTACAAGGAAATTATTCGAAGACGTCAATATAAGAAAACGCATTGCACGGTTAATATTTGAGAAATAAAATAAAGAAAGTAAATATACTTTGACAACAATCACGAATGGTCGTTGATTTCATTCTGATTAAGATAATTTATCACATCTGTAATTTATTTACGTAGTTCTGAAATTGGATTGATAAAATAAAGTTTTTCAAACATTGAAATAAAATATATTTATACATAATATAATAAAAATACAATATCTGTCATATTCCCATACGACGTGTGTGTATATTTTTGAATTATTTTTATTTTTATTAAAATTTAACTAGTTTGGTTTGCAACAAGCTGGCACAAATCATATACGGATTAACACTGACAAATTTATACGAATGATTCCGAGAACATCAAACACCGAGTGATTTGCAAATTTTTTCTTTAGCTTGATCCATAAATAAAAATAGGAAATACAATTTTCGTAAATTTTTTGGATATAATTTTATGAGAGCAAATATGGCAATGTTCTGAATTACATTGGAAGTGGTGATTATGTGTTTTGCTTCCAACGAAATTTTCTTTCTATTAATATTAAATTCAGATTTAATATTAATACAAAGAAAATTTCGATGGAAGCAGAACACATAATCACCACTTCCGATGTATTTAGAAAACAAAAAGAAAAATGACAAATAACAATTTCATTAACGATCAGTTTTATCAGATTAATCGTATCTAATTTACGTACGTAATCGTTGTTTTCTGAAATACATTGGAAGTGGTGATTATGTGTTTTGCTTTCATCGACATTTTGTATTCAGAAAATAAAGAGAAAAAGTAAATAAAGTACGATTTATCTGATAAAACTGATCGTTAATGAAATTGTTATTTGTAATTTTTGGAGTTTACTCCTTAAAAATCGATTTTCACCTGGATAGTGTCCGGTATTAAATTTTATTTGAAGTAAAATCAAAGTTCAGAGCGTACGACGTTGAGACGTTAAAAAAAAATTAGCCGTTAGGTGGCCTCTAGCGCAACATGTCTGCGCATCTTTAGAATGAGATATCAATATGTTTATTTGGCATTGCCTGCGCAGTACGTATTGCGCATCAATCGTTAGCTAATTTCAGGCAAATCTTTAATAGACGTATCGAATTATTTACAGACAGTTGTAAGCGTCGTTTGTTTTGGCCGAGAGTATTGCGTTTAACAAAAGTAGTAAAATAATACAAGAAAAAGAAACTTCACGGAAACAGAGTGCAGATATTGGTCTCTTACAGATATGTAACTGAAAATAAACGCACCGACGGAGCAAACGCGAAGATGAAAAAAATGCCGCATTACCTATGTGATGCTAGTTGTATTATTAATGAAAGGATAAGTACAGTCAAATGTTCACGTTTGTAATGAAAATAGAATTTATTTAGTTATTTATTGAAAGGCTCACAAAGCGGTCACGTAGATTTATAATAAAAAGAACGGAGTATAAAACTAGACTATAACTGTAATTTTGTATGCACAAAATGGTTAGAGTATATATTACAAAATGTATTGATCAATTATTAAAGTTAACATTAACTTAGAATTATATTACATTCTACATTTTGAACAAAAGACTATTTCTACCACAGCTGGTTTTAATTTATAAATAATATATTTTGTATTTCTTTTTTAAATGTTAGTAATTTTGGTTCAAAAATATCCAAGGATATCCATCCTTAAGTTAGGAAACAATATCGTTTTGTAATCGGAAACATTCGAATTATGGGATTATAAAAAGGGGTATTATTGTTATAAACTTGTATACGGGAGTTGAAGTTGAGTAGTAAGTGGAGCTAGGGACAATTAACATGCGAATGTATGTTATAAATATAATAGATCAGCGCTTTTTCTCCATACAGCTAGTGAAGATAAATTAAACCTCTGTAATTGGATTTCATAGGAGCTATACCCTCGTCCACTAATCTTGTTTGTACTAATGTAATATCTTTTTTTTTTAATAATGTGCAAAGGAATGCGTACTTTATTTGTTTCTTTAGGCAAAAGGAAGTCAACTGTGCAAACTTTGGCGTAATATAAAATCCAAGCAGAGAAGACATTTGGCAAGGGAAAGGCAGCAGCGAATGGCTACCGGCGGAGTAGACGCGATTAGCGACATTGACCCAGTCGCTCCCTTAATAGCGCCAGAGCTAATTGTGGAAGTCCCATCAAACGATTCTGCCCGATAATTCAATCGGGGTAAACAACGTGAATTTCCATAAGTGTGCAATTAATCTTTTATTTATAGTATTTTTAGAAACTGACTAATATAGCAACGGGGCACAGAAAGTTTTTAAATTGATTTGTTTGAAGTGAATTATATTCGAATTTATATTTAATACTGAAGAAGCAGTATTACAAATGAAAGTATATTGTAATTTAATCTCCTTTAAAATTACAAATCATAAAATTAATTTAAGGACATTTCAGTTGGACTATTATTTTCTTTCTAGTGATATAGAAAATGTGTCGAAATTTAAAATTTTTAAATTTGTGATATTCATGAACTGACATTGAATTAATTAGAGTCAATTATTACAGATCCGTCCGAGCAACAATCGACGAGTAGAAGTAAAGTTTTGCTGAAACTGTGCCGATATCATCCGAGGCAATGGAAGATGTTAATGCTGGTCAGTACAGGGGTGATGTACACGAATGAATGATGACGTGGACACGAATATACCTATACGCAGGAGACGCACCAACCGATAGCATTCGTATATCCGGCTCACTTTTAGCCAACATCAGTTGCGTCAGACAGAAGAATTTAAAAGAAATTGCATGAGACAGGTTGGAGCAGAGACAACGAAGAGAAGACGAGCTCCATGAAATCCGCAAGGAAATTTTGTTAAGTCAAGCTCGAGAAGCGAAGGCTCGTGCTGAAATTGCAGAGAGGAAATTGAAAAATAAATGAAATACGTTTTTAGATTTTTGATTTTTTTACTTTTACATTTTATTCTATTTTGTGTTTTTAAATTGTTAAACTATTTTCTTGTTTCGTTTTCATTTTTTACTTACCCTATTTATTTACTGTGCTTTTCATTACTTTCATTTTTATAATTTTTTCTGCTCATATTGTGTTTTATTTTATATTTTTGAAATTTCACAACAGACAGTTAAATTTTTAATAATAAATCATACAGCCATATTTTGTTTTGTATAGAAAAACAATGTAGTATGTTATTTAAAACATAAGGTTTTAAACCTAAAAAATTTTAATTTTTATACTTTTGATCTTCCACGAAAATAGTTGAGAATTATTTACTAATTGTTAAAGTCGCATTTATGTTGTCAAGTTTTGTTAATAAGTATACATTACAATTTGGTAAGAGATTGGTAAAACAAATATTCAATGAAATGGTGTATTAATCGATTAAATAGGAGTTTAATATCGAAAACCTCTGAAAGAATGGTTTGTCCAAACTAATTTAATGCACGTTTTTTTTTAGTTACGGGCAAATTGAACCATACATTGCATTTCAATAACAAAATGTTTACTTAATGTAGCTTCTGTCATCGTTTGCACTCGAATCCTATTTGTCAAAATAAAATATGTCATTGCAAGTATTTTTTAAATTACCAAATATGAAGAACAAATATGTATTGATATATGTGTGATGTAGTCCAAACTAACTGAATGCACATTTAAACATTCGGGCTTTAGATATATTGAACCATCCAGTAAAAACTAATGTTAATGCACATTTTATCATTCTAGCTATAGGTAAAAGGAATCGTGTTGCTATTCAGATTGAATTCAATAATCGAATTTTTTTTTCCAGTTTAGCATACTAATAAATAACTTTTCAAAATACTATAAATATTTTTGTCAGAATTTATTAAATTGCCAAATGTGAAAAATAAATAAATATTAATAACTTCCCGAATTAACAGGTTACCCTAACATGTGCCAAGTTGTGATATTAGTATTTTGCGGCAGAATTCTTATTTCTTGTTAAACATTAATTTACATTCAGACTATTGCATTGACATATACTAATAAATATGCCTTGATCAGAAATACAACATGGATTGAACAGAACTGCCTTCCTCTTCTTGTCAGCGATGTAATGAGGTTGTATTTAAAAAAACCGAAATCGAACTTTAGGTAAAAGTTTAACTTATGCATAGACTTTTTGGAACCATAAACTAAGACTAGTAACATACTTATATCATGCACCCTATGTTCAATTGCATTAACTAGAGTCTGCCTTATCAACCTGGTCCCGTGCGAGTGGCCCGCCCGAATAGTGCTGGACGAAAGCGAACGCGGAAGCGCAGCGCGACACGTCGCGCGCATAACGAGCGTTACTGTGCGAACGATTATAGACGACGACACAAAGTTCTGAATTCCGTCTGCTAATACTGCATCGAAGGTGGCCCAATAAAGCGCAGAAAAAAATGCGCGTACAGAATACGCATCATGTTTACAGCGTGCGTCGAAAGCGCCAATTGTTAAATTTACCGGACTTTTTAACATCCTCAATATAGCTGTAATTCTAATGACAAATAACTGAGAAAATTCTAATAACTGAAAAAAATGGAAATAACAAAACTAAACTTCTTTTGATAACTGGCTCACTGGAGCTCGGAGATATTTAGGCTGAGTCTGGACACTGGACCGTCACCACTAATTTCACCCAGTAACTCTAATAAAAAGACCGGGCCATACGTTTTCGACCTATTTTGAAATGTGTCACATCAAAATTCACATTTGAAATAAAGTAATAGAACTTCGTAGTTTGTGGAATCAGTCAGAATGAAAGAAAATTCAATTTCTTTTGATAACCGGCTCACTGGAGCTAGGAAATCTTTTGGCTGAGTTTGAACACTGGGCTGTCACCACTAATTTCACCCAATAACTCTAGTAAAAAGACCAGGCAATACGTTTTCGACCTATTTTGAAATATGTCACATCGAAATTCACGTTTGGAATAACACAATAGAACTTAGTAATTTATGGATTCAATTACAGTAGAACTTCGTAGTTCGTGGAATCAATTCACTTAATATGCTGCGACCGAAATAAAAGCCCTACTGATTTTTAGCCACCAATATTTTAGTGTGTGACAAATGACTTCAAATAACAAGTCTATCATGCAATCTCTACATCCCTTCAATTTATTCAGTATATCTAGAAGTACTAGTATCATTCACAATTATTCGGAGGAGTGGAAGAAAATTTAGAAATTAAAGTTTTATTACTAATATTCTAGAAAGTTAGTCTTGATTAGTACTTTAAAAATATAAGAAGTTGTGTAATATAAGAAGGTGTGAAAAAAGTGCGGTATAATCTCACTGTATCTGAACAGTTATCATGTACTCCACGAGCATAACTATCAAGGTTTCGTGTGCTCCGAAATGGCGAAATTGTGAAAAGTCTTTAAAAATCCAAACTAACGAACTGATAAAACGTCAAATTTTGGTCGATAGTAAATTATAGATAAAGGCAAATTTTTGCACAGAATTAAAAAAATTGAGCTGTGTATTAAACAAGCATATGTTAAATAAAATGAAATAAAGCAAAAGATGCATTAGATGTAGGGATCATGCAAACTTGTTCCACAGAAAGTAAAATATGGCGACACTTGTTATTATTTTTGTCCCTATTATTATATATATATCAAAAATTATGTATATAATCAAAAAAATATAAGAAAATAAAAATGATCCACCATTTTTTCTGAAGACATGTAGCTATGTCAATTCATATTTTGTGTTTGACAAATGTATCTCAAGTTTACCATTTTGGTAATAGAGTAATCAAATGTTGCCTGTACTAAGAGAAGCTGGCTTAAAAAAACAATGAACAAACAATGCTCGGTTGACCTTTATCTAACCTATATGATAATAACCAGATTTCTAATTGGTGCTACTTTCTTGTAGATACATATAATAATACAAATTCTGTGGATACAAGTATCCGTAATATTATCTATACATTTGAAAATAATCCATCAATTTTCATGAAGGCATGCAGTTATGTCTATTCATATTTTGTGTTCAACAAATGCACCTCCAGTTTACAATTTCGGTAATAGAGTAATCAAATGTTGTCTGTGCTAAGAGAAGCTGGCTTAAAAAAACGATGAACAAACAATGCTCGGTTGGGTTGACCTTTATCTAATGTAATCCACAGGATGACTTAGGTAAAAAATTAACTGAGACTAAAAATTAAGTTTCTTCGTTTTCTTCTTAATATTTTTTATTTATTTACTAGGTTAAAGAACCGAACTAGTTTCTAGGGTCCTTGTGATCATATACTGAGCATCCATACTAAAGATATCTACCACCCTACCGTATCTACCACCCTGGAGACTCGTATTCCTTTATCAAAACTGAAAACCCATCAACCACCACTAGGTCACCAATCACGATTCACACGAAACACTTACAGCACCCGATCTATTTCCAGGTTCCGCTCAGACGCCGCCGGCTCGGAAATAGCTCGCTATGCCGACGTCGGCGACTATCCGACCGGCCGCGACGACACTGCACTATTCAGGTTAGCCGCACTACCGGTTACTATTATTGTTGTCCAACAATTCGCACTGCGCCACGAGCCGGTGCGTCGCGGGTATCAGATCGTGAGCGAGATAATAATAGGCTTGTCGCACTCTCACCACTTTGCCTGCAACTGGAATAAGCGACGGCTTATTAAACCATTTTCGACGATGAGCTAGTAGCATTCATCTATATTACCTCATCTTAAAAGCCTGCTCTTAAAGAAGCAATTGTACCAAGAAGATTAAGTAACATTGTACGTTATCTAAACTCTGATAGTATTGTTTAATTGTGATAACTTTGGTTTGATTTAAGAAATAAGTTGTTTGTTATTGTAATATATATATATATATATATATATATATATATATATATATATATATATATATATATATATATATATATATATTACTGGAGCATATAATGCGTAATGAAATAATTTCTTATTCTGAGTCTATGCAGCCTAGTACAAGCTAAGACCTCTTCTTCCACTGGATCCTGTTAAATGACAAAGTCAATTTTCGGTAGAATTTCTATAATTTAATCTGAAGATATTTCCCAAACATCGTATAGGATAGTGTTTAATAATCTTTATTATATCCGGTTATCTGTACTCATTATAAAATTTATCATTGTAGCAATTTTCAAGATATAATTTTTCTTGACTGCTCTATTTTCTTAGTATTTTTCGTTAAAGAATCAATATTAATTTTTCATCAGATCATGTACCTAATTCCATGTTAAATTTTTTCTATGCTGAATATTTAACAAATAATAAAAGTAAATTTACATATAGATTTAAAATAGTATGACGACCATGCAACATGAAATAGAGACGATGCAACATACTCTCAATGGCAACTGGTTATAAAATAATAACTTTTTGGTTACACTACTATAATTTTTTCGTGTGAAGTCCCCATAGTGTACATATTTTAATAAATCAAAAACATTTATAATGCATAAATATGGAGTGCGTCTTGTATAAAATCATTTCAATAATTTATAGAAACCAGTACAGTGTTTGGTTTTTCAAACATCGAATCTCATAATAACTCTCCACCTAAACTCTTTACTTTACACATGACGCTTACTATTTTCTATCGAATCCTGCACTAATATTGACAAATATGTAGCCAAAAGTTCTTATTCTCCTCACTTTCAAGCGACCTCTATATTTTTCTTTCTAAATCGTCCCCATAAGTCTCTCTGTGAAACGTGAATCAATGTTTCTAATTATGTCTTCGCACATTGTAAAATAAAACATACACCGTAAATATACTAAAACGTAAAGTATACTGTACGTACACAGTAAAGTATAATAATACGTACACCGTAAAGTATAATAATACGTACATCGTAAAGTATAATAATACGTACACCGTAAAGTATAATAATACGTACACCGTAAAGTATAATAATACGTACATCGTAAAGTATAATAATACGTACACCGTAAAGTATAATAATACGTACACCGTAAAGTATAATAATACGTACATCGTAAAGTATAATAATACATACATCGTAAAGTATAATAATACGTACACCGTAAAGTATAATAATACGTACATCGTAAAGTAATATCATTGTATGAATAAGGAATAAAAAGTATTCTGAGGAGAATATTTACCAATCAAAATTATTTTGTTTGCTACATAACTTCTTCTTTAGCAAAAACGTTGTGTCGGTAAAAAAAAAACACGCGCACTCAAGTAAGTGAATCACTCAAACAAGCACTAAACTTATCTGTTGTTTAATTTCCATCAATGAGTAACAATGAAATAACTGCGACTAATGGCCATGACGTATGATGATTCGTATTTTGACTCATGCCTTTGGAAGAAAATAGGTAAATCCTTTCAAAAATAAAGTTAATTTACTAATCGAATTTCCAGACACGTGAAAATGTTAAAGTAAAATTACCCAAAATTTTGCAATTTTTTGTGAGAATTATACATAAATTTGACGATAGTCGAGCAACTGACACCTCAGATCCTGCGTCACATCAGAGGACTGTCCTCGAAAGATGACGAGACATCAACTTAGTAAAAATGTGTGAAATACCGTTTTCATTAAAACTCAGTGAAAAATGGCTTGAAGGTACAAATAGGCACTATAGTTCTCTACGTATTTAGAGAATATTATACAGGAAAAATTATTGCAAAACTTCATCGAAGTCCCCTTAACTGTTCTTGCATAGTACGCGAACATATAAACAGACTGAAAAAACAAATAAACAGACAAAAATATAAAAAAACAATATGTTTGTGTTTCATTACTTTTGTTATGTTCCTCTAAATCATTTTTTTTGTAAATAACTTAACACACACAGGCTAATTCCACAGATTTATTATTTGTATAGGTTACACACTTTGTTGATCCTAGTATCTTCAGAAATGTTAAGGGCCTTACAAGGTAATTAAAGTTGTTTTGAGTAATGAAAGCTATGTATCCGATATCACGAGTAAATAACAATGTTGTTTACAATATTCGGAATAAAGTGATATGCGATGGACATATGGAACCGTGAACAACGTTTCAGAAATATCGTATGGTACCTACGTAAGGTACAACTTTTCTGTGTTCCGCCACTGACTTTCCGAGTAGAATAAATAGTCGATGTCAAATAATTATTTGATCTAACCAATATACACATTTGACGTGTATACAGCGTGTTTCAAATAAAAGACGATTAGTACTATAAATATAATTAAGTGTTGTGGTACCCAAATATTCTAGTCTTTTACCGAAATAATTATCCTATCAGTAGCACACGTTTATTATATTGTTTATTAGCATATGTGATCATTGTTTCAATATCGTTCCTATATTAATTTATTGCATTGCTTTTCATAATCATGGATCAAGGAATCTATGGCAAAGTAACTATTCTTTAATGGTTCAGTGTGACGTAGCTTCACGATTATTTAGCGGGTAAATTGAATACAAAATTTTGGTAAGAAAAAATTTCGTTAGAATTCTGAAAATGTGGATTTGGAATAGTAGACACGATTTATTAAAAATGGATTGATTACAATTAGTTTTTTGAACTCATTCTTAAAATATTTGTTTTTACCTCATAATAAATGGTATCTTCTCATATTAAGTGGTAATATTTAAAATTTCCTATATTATAAAGGACACCAATAAAGTAAAAATAAGAAAAAATTCTAGGAAAGCACATTTAAAACAACTTTCCAAAAAAAATAAAACGGACATTTTGCTTTCAATATAATTATTTTTATTGGAAGATAATTTTCAAATAAAAATTTGTTATATTTCCACTTTATTTTTTTGGTTTTAAATGTTGCCATCATAATCAACGTAGTTAAAGAGAATATAGTTCATTTTGAAAAAATAAGTTTTAAAGAAAGATATTTGATCAATTCTGTTAAATTTAAACAAATAAGGGTATTTTATATATATCAAATGTGAATTTGTATGTTCAGGTTTCAAAATTATTGGATTTTGATTTCAAAATTTACCAAAAGCATCTTTGGATTCGAAACTGTTCAAGAATATTTTTTTCTTGATAATTGATTCATTACCTCTGAATATCATGACCAACTTGCCGAATTATGGACAATATTCCCCAAAGTGCCCGACATGAATCTGTACATTACGAGTACACTAGTTCTCTTTTAGTTAATATTATAAATATAGTAAAATTTACTTAATTAACAAATAAAAATATAACAAAGTGCAGTATGACAGATATCAAATCACAATCTGAACATCTATTTTTAAATCAATATGCGATCTCCTTAAACCTTATTCCAGTGCTGGTGCAAAAAATTGGATTGTTCGAAAGTAAGACATAGTTCATCGGAAACAGTAATGGATGTGATTATTTAATGTGAAGTTATAGTAATCCATATTCTATAGTAATCTATTATATAAATTTTATATTTTAAACTAAAGAGAAGAAAAATTAACTTAAAAATTTGTCTACTTTCTTTAAGTTCTTTACCACGATCTAGGTTTCGTAATGTAATACAACAAAACTTAGGTCGTTTCATATTCAATATTTAAAAATATGTTTTTGAAACTCAATTGTAGTGTGAAATGAAACAATTTTATCGTCAAAGTACGTCAAAGGGATTAAACAAAGTACGTCAGAACCTACTTCGTTAAGAAAGGCATGACTATCTATATATATATATATATATATATATATATATATATATATCAATAAATTTACATTACGCAATTAAATAAATATAAAAATGACAATTGAGAGAACACTATGAAACTC
This sequence comes from Druceiella hillmani, assembly GCA_039881145.1. Taxonomy (NCBI): domain Eukaryota; kingdom Metazoa; phylum Arthropoda; class Insecta; order Lepidoptera; family Hepialidae; genus Druceiella; species Druceiella hillmani. The sequence continues at coordinate 1,625,195 of JAYKKI010000108.1, read as the reverse complement.
AATTCATTTTAACAACCCTTTTAAGTCATATAAGTAAATATTACAATATCCAAACTACCCAAAAACAATAAAACAATTTCTACAAAGATTTTATGATCGGTTCATAGCTTCAATAATTACAAGGCTCGGCTCAAAACTGTTTGCTTCTAAATACCTATCTTACGAATATTACCTAAACATGTTACTACTCACTCGCCATTGCTCCATTGACCTACGAAAATCACCGACATCCATTACGTGTGTTCCAATTATGGAGAAAAACTAGATATCCTTCAAACCGTATTCCATAACTTTTCGACTACACAGCGGTTTAGAACACTTTTTACCCTGAATCATTGCACTTTTGAATATGTAAAGACAAATCTTCAAACTAATTTCCTGAGATTCACACCCTTTCTTTTCCATATCTTTATAAACTAACGTTATCCTAATAACACCTAAATCAGGAACAATAGCGATTTGAATTATTATAATTTAATCTGTCACGGTCGTTTTTTGTCCACCTATTTATTGTCTACTCATATATATTGCCCTGGTTGTAACAAGTTCGCCTCGTCTGTGTTTGTGCATTCGTATCTCACCTTGAACAGAGCTTAGGTAAGGTCTGTCTCATAAGAAGTATATAAATAACATTATTGTCCTAAAAAAGGCATGCGCTAAAATTATTTATGTTTATATATCTTTGCTTATATCCCACCTGAAGATGTTGTAATACAACGAAACCTAGGTCGTGGTAAAGAAATTAAAGATAGTAGAAATAATACTACATCACGTAGTTTCATTTAATTGTGAAAAATGAATTTCTACAAAATTAACGCCAAATATATTCAATATTTATATAAGAGTCTAATTTTACCCAATAAAATCGTGGCTTTATTCCAAAAGCTATTAATTCGATACAGAAATGATAATTAATTCCGACAAAATAGACCTCTTGAACATATTAAAATCTGATCCTTTTCCTTTCAAGGATAATGTGTCCATTGAAAATTAGGTTTCAGTGTTCATGATCTTAATGTTCAATTCAAATTCAGTGTTAAACAATGTCGCTTATCTTTTTAATTGCATCGCAACATCTTACGGGGTTCAACTTTAAACACTCCTAACTTATTAAAAGTACCTTTATTAAGAATTTACCTAGATATTTTTAATAGAATAAATCTCGACACTATATAATTTTTTTCTACTCGGGTTTCTAAAGACACGTGAAAATTTAAAACATAATAACCCAATATTTTGTATTTTTAGTGTGAATTCACATAAATTTAACGATAGTCGAGCGACTGACACCTCAGATGTTGTGGTATGAGAGTACTGTCCTCAAAAGATAACGAGACATCATCTTCGCGCAAATATGTGAAATACCGTTTTCACTAAAACTTGATGAAAAAGAGCTTGATGGTACAAATAGGTAAAATAGTTTTTTACCAATTTAGAGAATATTATGAAGGAAAAATTATTTATCTAGGAAAAAAAGTGAAGAAGGATCTCCAACTTAGCCTATTTTAATACAAGTTAAGTTGTCAAAAAATGTTAATTCTAATTAGCTGCGCCCACGACTTCGTTCGTGTGAATCTTCAAAAAATATTTTTAACGATAATTATAATAAATATATAAATATTATAATAATTATGAAAGTAAACATTTTTAAATATAATTTTTTTCAAGTACATAATTATAAAATAAGTGATCAGTGGACCAGATTATAAATATTACGCTTATGAAGAAGCAATTTTGCAATATTTGCAATTAACTTTATATTTTCCCTCTAATTGATGAATTAATACAAAAATTATATAAATTTGTTTATGAGTCCTCCACTTTCCTTACTGCTTGGTCATTAAATATGCTGGCATCAAAAATTTACCATCAGTATACGTATTTGTAGAAAAAGTAATTCGAAAAACATGTCTGTACCACTTTCGATCACATCTTCCCCGTAAACCTGCCTTACATATTTTGCTCTGTTTATATTTTCCAAAGCCCCGATTTATTTGCAGATTTTTTTTTCAATTTCACCAAATAACTAGTTTCTTAGTTTTATTCACTTTCAATAGTAACAAATAAATGAGAGATAACAGACCTTTATATACCTAATATTTACCTATCTTGATTTAATTAATTACGTGAGTTTATTTGTTCGAGTTACATCGTTATATATCTCTCTATATATGGTATACCTTAAATATATATATATATATATATATATATATATATATATATATATATATATATTATATACGAGAAAACCACAAAATAAAACTGGACTATTTTTTTATCAGCAGATACAGCCACATACGACAGCATACTTTTTACAGACGGGAACTGAAATTGTAAAATTTAAAATATGTAAAATGGCACATTCTTTTCACGCAAAGAACAGACAGAATCGCCAATAAATAAATGTAATTAATTCTTCTCAACTTCACCAAAATACAAAAAAGTCACGAACATTATCAAATCTATAACCAGCATCATAACCCGATACACTAGCTAGTTGAACGAGACGACATTACGTAAAGAGAAAGAAAAAGAGTAGTGATATATATATATATATATATATATATATATATATATATATATATATATATATATATATATATATATATAGAATATTGAATATATTCGGCGTTAATTTTATAGAAATTCATTATTCACAATTAAATGAACAAAATGTTTGTTAAATACGATTTATTTTTAATGGTTTTAAAAATCTAACAAATCTAAAAACAGACACAATTAAATGAAACAACGTGATGTGGTATTATTTCTACTTTATTTAAATTTTTAACACGACCTAGGTTTCGTTGTATTACAACATCTTCAGGTGGGCTATTTAACAAAGATCGAAGATACAAAAAATAAACACGTTTTCGAGGATACTGTGTTCACTTAGAAAACATTTCTGTTATTACAGGTATATTGTACGAAATTAACTTACATTAAGTTTATATTTGAGCTTTAATTTAATGGTTATTTAAATAATTTCATAAACATAACAAACTTTGTTTTTTTTGTTTATAAAAGTATTAGAATGAAACGTAAAAGAAACAAATATTTTTATGAAAATCAATTGCTTCCAACTAACTAAGGAGTTACGAAGTCACAAAAATATTGTACGGATTTTGATGGCTTTTTGAATGAACTACTTATAATCCCTGGTAAAAATGTGGCAAGTATATATCGTAAGCATAGAAAAGATAACGAAAAATTTGAAATAACGTCCCTTTTATATTTATTGGTATACATATCACCTTAAAACTACTGAATCAATGTAAATTAATTAATACAATGTCAAATAATTTAAAAATAATAGAATGTTTACATTAAGTGTGAGACTATTAAAATGACAAGCGTGACAAGCGTGAGACTACGCGTGAGACGTTTGATAAGCGTGAGACTATGAAATCACTGGCTTCTGTCGCTAAAAACTTGGTACGCATAAATATTCGCGCGAGCTAATTACAATTCATAAAATTAACTAGAAACGTAATTAAAAGAGGGCAATAATAACCACAAATTAATTTGACGAAAATGTGACAGGCGTACTACGATTTCGGGCGAGCTAATTACAATTCATGAATAACCACAAATTAATTTGACGAAAATGTGACAGGCGTACTACGATTTCGGGCGTGCTAATTACAATTCATGAATAACCACAAATTAATTTGACGAAAATGTGACAGGCGTACTACGATTTCGGGCGAGCTAATTACAATTCATGAATAACCACAAATTAATTTGACGAAAATGTGACAGGCGTACTACGATTTCGGGCGAGCTAATTACAATTCATGAATAACCACAAATTAATTTGACGAAAATGTGACAGGCGTACTACGATTTCGGGCGAGCTAATTACAATTCTTAAAATTAACTAGAAACGTAATTAAAAGAGGGCATGAATAACCACAAATTAATTTGACGAAAATGTGACAGGCGTACTACGATTTCTCAATGCTTCAACCGTGCCTCAGATTTCAACGAAATAAAAAAAATTACATAGATGAATATTACGCGTGACCGCAGCTTAAAACATACACACGGATTCGGTGGAAAATCCTCAGCTAAAATTAGTTAAACTGTTTTTTTATCCCTAAAATATTTCTGGGGACATTTTCAGGAATATTAATAGAATTTCCTTAAAACTCTCTAATCCTTATAACTCTCTCTTTTAATTGATATCCGATGCAGCACATGACATTTAAACAAATCGAGTATTTCGTTTGCCTTCCTTAAAATTACCGGGGAAACAATTTGGAGAATCAACTATTGGATTTGTATAATCATTACACCAAATTTACTGTGATAAATGGAGAGACATGGCAATGATCTTATGAGGGTTTCTTTTTCCCTTTTGCAGCACAGAACTCTAAATATAACGCACGTGTCCATTTAAAGGAAAAGTTAAATAAAATTATGAAAAACACACCGGACAACCATATTGAGAAAAATTTGAATTTTACATCGAAAAGGCTTTGTCACGAATATTTATATGAATGAAAAATTTCTTGAAAAAAAATCATATTTGTTTTTATAACCTTGATTTTACAGTCACCATTCTGTCGCCCTAAATTTTATATATACTCTGCAAATCGCATACGCTCTTTCACTACAATTCAACAATTTAGACTCGATAAGATTATAAATGAAGTAATAATACAAATACATTAATAATGAAGTAATAATACAAATACATTAATTCAGCAATTTAGACTCGATAAGATTATAAATGAAGTAATAATACAAATACATTAATAATACAAATACATTACAAATACAAATAATTTTTGAGACTTTTCAATTTAATTGAAATTTTCTTTAACAAGAGACGGTAAACCGAATTTATTAAAAAACGTCGGTGTTATCTAAGTCCGCTTTGTTTATTGTTTTAAATTGAAATGAATTAACGAAGTCCCGACATTATACATACATGAAATAATGTTTAAACACGTTTGAAAATACTTTTTACACTCTATATTAAATTTATAATGTAATATAATCGCATAGTCATTAAAAAAAAATAAATAAGTTAACCCACACAAAAACAAAAAAATTAAAACCATAATCCTACTTCGTTTATACGGTCATATAGAGCAATATCGAGTACTGCAGAATAACACGTACATATATAATACGCCAAAGAAATAAGCCCACACCGCTGAAGATATTGTATAGATGTACCATTTTTATGGTGAAGAAAGTAAATAGATACATAGATTATAATTTGAATTTAGCTGTACCACTTTTGTAGTAACAAAAGTAAATAGATACATAGAGTATAATTTAGGTTTAGCTGTACCACTTTTATGGTAACAAAAGTAAATAGATACATAGATTATAATTTAAATTTAGCTGTACTACTTTTGTAGTAACAAAAGTAAATAGATACATAGATTATAATTTGAATTTAGCTGTACCACTTTTTTAGTAACAAAAGTAAATAGATACATAGAGTATAATTTAGGTTTAGCTGTACCACTTTTATTGTAACAAAAGTAAATAGATACATAGATTATAATTTAAATTTAGCTGCACCACTTTTGTAGTAACAAAAGTAAATAGATACATAGATTATAATTTAGGTTTAGCTGTACCACTTTTATGGTAACAAAAGTAAATAGATACATAGATTATAATTTGAATTTAGCTGTACCACTTTTGTAGTAACAAAAGTAAATAGATACATAGATTATAATTTAGGTTTAGCTGTACCACTTTTATGGTAACAAAAGTAAATAGATACATAGATTATAATTTAAATTTAGCTGTACCACTTTTGTAGCAACAAAAGTAAATAGACACAAATTATTTAAGTGGGATTATCTCCGTCAACTTATTATTAAGTCTAAAATCCAAACACATTCAATTACTCTTACACTTTTTTGCTTGTACATAATACGGCAAACAATGAAATTAATTGGTAGTATTAATTTATATCTGCGAAAGTAGAAAGAAGTTGAGAATACAAAATAAAGTTGAGGATTATTAATCCGCTGACAAGCCACAATTTCGCAAACGGTTCTGAAAACGAGTCAATTATATACAGTTATACATAACGATAACCAATGTTGTGCGGTATAACAATCAATATCTATTTATATTTTCATATTTATGAACTTAGAAGATGGGTACCCCTTCTAAGTTACATTTAAATTGCAATAAATGCAACAATGCCTTCAGCCCATCACTAAATAATTTTACTTTCGTTGAACGCGACATGGCGGATAGCAATTTTTTTGCTAGACATATTAATTTTATATTAAATGTAACCCATGCACCATAACTATAATCAGTAGTAAACGTGATGTTAATATACAACTAGATATCATGTAAAATTTATATTTAAATGTTATACCAAAAGCTAATATGTATAAAGCTATATATATATATATATATATATATATATATATATATATATATATATATATATATATATATATATATTTATTTATTTATTTATATATAATTAAATGTATATATATGACCCGAGTGAAAATGTACTAAGCAGAAGTACTTAAATACACTACTATATTATTAAATTTAACAAGGCAACAATTTAAATTGTTTAATTTTGATTTAAAATCATAAAATTTTGATTTTGAAAACACGGAGAGTATTTATTCTTCAACAAATGCACAACAAAATGAAAAATTTAATCTCACTATATATTTTGCGACATATAAATGAATATGTCGCTAAATCTCTCATAGAAATGTCAGCACGCCCTTAGCTTCACATGTTTCGCATAATTATTGTAAGTAAATCGTTAAGGGAAACTTCCTTGACCCGAAATCGTCAACAGAACGTTTACAGCTATGAAACTAGAAGAGTGGACCTCCAATTTAATAGAAAATACTAAAGGACCTCCTGAAATTGCAAAAGCTGCGGAGCGAACGTATCGCGTGCAAAAGCTCTGATGGCTGCGCTAGGCGGACTAATGACGGGCAAAGCTCGATAGCGCGGCGGGCCGGTGTGAGCGAGAGGGTCGCGCGGTCCCTCTCGCTCGCGGGTGGTGGCGGGCGGCGGGCGGCGCGTAGGCAGAGGCTCGAGCGGCGGTACCGTTAGTGACGTCACGGGCGTGACGTGCCGCGCCGCCGAGCGGTGTGAGGGCGTGACGTCAGCGCGCGAGCGATATAGTCGCCGGTCCGCTGCGAGCACGCCGTTAGTAGTGCAACGACTGTCGGCCGAGTCGCCCGAGCGACGCCGCCTTCCGCATCAGCGTAATACGCAGAGCTTTAACCTGCACGTGAATATTCGTAACGTCGAATCGCTCGCTCTCTCGAAGCCTCACTCGGGTAGATGCAATTAACGGTTCGCGCCTCCTCTAGTGTACTTATTCGTCGAGATCGGCCGGTAATTGGAAATTCGCGCTTAATCGTTGAACAATAAATAAATAAAATAAAATAAAAGTGCCCAAACTTAAAGTATAAGGACTTTAATAAATTTGTTTGATAAATTGCAAATTAGTGAATAACTGTGAGAATAAAAGGACAACCTTCGGGTTTAAACTTAGATTCGTTCGTAATTTCACCGGCGAAAAAAAAGTTCGTACGGTGGATAGGGTGGATGCGGCGGTGAAGTGTGCATCAATTGAGTGCGTCGCCGCATGAGGATCCTGCTGAGTGAGCTCGGTCTGGGTGCCGCGCGCCCCGCCCCGCTGGAGCCCACCGAGTCCGCCGCCCGCGCCCCGTCGCCCGCAGGTCCACACCACCACCATCCTTTATCTCTATGTGTGTAGACCGTAGCCGCTCGTAGCGAGCACCCACTACTTTTTCTTTCAAACTTTTTCGTACTTTGTTGAACTTTTTTTTGAACTTTTATCGTGAACTGTTTTCTCGACTCCACTCGGAGGATAGTAGAGATTGCATGATTTTGAACGGTCGGCGGTAGAGCAGGGCTCGACCGCTATGGCGGGCGTGGAGCGCTAGGATGCGCGGCGCGCTCCTGCCGCCCCCGGAGTCGCAGCACTTCCGTTTCCCGCCTGTCGCCCTCGTCGCCGCTCCGGTCCGAGATAAACACTCCAAGCGTATGTAGTTCTGTTTATTTTTTGGTTTTATTCCGTCTCAACTTTTTCAGGTCTTTTTTTCTTAATTTGCTATGAATGAACCTTCGCTATGTTATTGCATGTATATTAACAACTGTAAAACTCACATCTTTTAGTAGAACATTTTATTAAATGAAGACTTTAACAAATAAGTTATTTTAATTCGCCAATCTAAATGTAAAATTAGATAATGTTTCGTTAATTGTTAAAAACTATAAAAATATTCATAAATAAATAGGAATTTATCAAATTGATGATAAATATTATAACGTATATTAAACAAATTAATTGGACTGCCCGCCAATTGTTTCAAATGTTTTTTTATACTTCAACATTTTACAAAATTATACTCATATTGCCAATGACCTACCTTGCTACCTTATGTTGATGGTGCAACGTTAATAAGAAAACTGTTCGTTAATGCCCTGAACGTATTAAAATAAAAATAATATTTATCGTATTATATTTTCACTCAACTTTCTTTTAAAATAGGAAGTTTAAAAAAATTCAGATTTAAACAAATATTGTTTTTATAGTAATTACTTCGTGATGACTAAAAATTCATATTTACGGCTGAGAATATATTTATTCTAACGTCGGTGAATTCTTCCTTTTTAATTTAATGATTATTAAAATTTTATGCAATTAAACAGGCGAAATAATTAATGCACGTTATATCACAAAAAAGAAATAAAAATGAGAGGTTAATGCCAAATTTTCTTCAATTTAAGAATAAAATGAAATTTATTTAATAAATTTTATTACATAGTTGAAATGAATCTCCGTTCATCGTTTTGTTTCAAATCTTTTTAATATATCTCTATAATTATTATAAATTGACAAAACACGTCTGTCTGCTAAAACTAAACTCAAGATATATTTACATACACGCTTTTCAGAATATTCAAACTAATTATATTCAGTGTTAATAAACTCACTATTAGCACATTTCCGTTTTGTCTTTGTATATAATTGCTATTATTAAACAAATACAGACACAATTAAATTTTCTGAATTACCTAGAATTTTACAACTTTTTCCCATCCTCGTTGTCAAAACTTTACATTTATTTTCTAAAATACGACAACCTTCCTTTGTATCAAAAATATATTTGATTTGTATATCAAGATATAACACTAACTTTGCTTCTAAGTTGTTAAAATCTTTCTTCTAAAATTTACATGGGAGCTTTTACCAATAGTGAACTAAATAATTTAGAATGCTGAAATAATTAAATAAAGAGCTCAATTACTTATTAACATCAATCAAATAAACATCTCTACTTACAGCATACTTGAATTCGATTCATAAGTTTGACGAACTCTATGTTAGATATGTCGTATAAAGCAGCGCAATAAACAATAACGGAAAATGCAGCACCATGAAAACTGAGTAACTATTTTTAGTGTATTCCATTTCTCTATAAATTAAATTCGTTCTTCCCTTACTCGACTCAGTAGACATATAATTTTTTAAGTGATTAGGCAACCTAACCTCATAAACCTTTCATGTAACTTCTCATGTTATAGTTTTAGAAGGCGAAAATCATTGCAATGAAATAATTATTTAACTTAAAAGATAATTACTTTTAGTTTTTAAATAATTAATTTAGTATTCACACACTCTAAGCAATTTCGTTGGGAATTATAAAACATTTATGTTTTATTTACAATTCAACCATACGACGATGCATTTTCTGAAAATTACGATATTTATATTGTCACATATTATATTAATAATGATATAGCTTGAAAAATTAGTACAGCCAGTTCAATATACATATATATATATATATATATATATATATATATGCTATAAAAGCGAAAAATTGTTATTAATATAATAAACTTATCATTCTATTTTCTATTTTTTTTAAAAAAATCTCACAATTCTTTTCATTCAAATTTATTATAAGTAAATTAATTTTCCAATTTACTCGAATTTAATTATTACTACAGTAGTTCTTATTTCTTTCTAATCCTGAGTATTCATAACTTTAAAGGCTATCGATTTTTTTGAACGAAAATTCAATTAAAAGAAAATTCTAAAAAATCGTTTTCGATAATCTTAAATAAAAGTCTAACTTTATTTTACTTAAGATCATTATACAATTATTATTAATAATGTACACAAAGTATATCACCTCCGCGTCCATCTCAGAAACTGCTAAAGAAATTTTTCTTTATGACGGCATTACTATAAGTCTTCTTAAAATTTATCGGGAAATCATATTAATGACTCTAAATAAAATAGTCTTCTTTTAATACATGATATTTTTACGCTTATGAAAAATATAATACTCATTATATTTACTTTTATTTAAAAATATTTACTCGGTATATTTGTAGTTTAAGAGAAATACTAGGTACATTTAAATGTGCATAAGCATGTGCCTAAGTATGTTTAGAATCCGGGTGATGGGTTTGCAACTAGTATTGAACATATTATTAACAAAATATTGATGATAGGGTCGCTTATATTTTTTTTGTGATATCGAACTTCAAATCTAAGGTAGAACACACTTAACTTTAAAACATTGCATCCTTTTTAGTTAAAAAGCAATGACTTTCAAAGAGACGGGAAGTAACGTTTGAGCTTTTAGATGTTTGAGCTTTTTTGTCCTTGCTTCGGGATTCAAATGGTAGTAAATGGTGTCTCTTCCGTTTCCCCGTTCCCCACACTCAGCATAGTATATATTTATATTATTGTATTAAATTTATATCATATACTGCAAAATATAGTTCGGCGATTTATAAAATGCAAATAAAAATTGAACGCGCTTCTCAATACTTCAATTTTTACGCTTAAATTCATATTTCAAATTTGGCCTTAACTTCAATATTATGCCATGAAATTGACTCATTAAAATCTTGCCTTAAAAAAAATAATTGTTGACATTATAATACATGCAGCGAGACACCAATCACTGCCCCTCACGACCATTCCATTGTAGCAAACGTCTTTATAAAGTGCGGAATTTTTACCAAATCTCGCATAAAGCACTAATTTATAAATAAAGAAAACACAAGGTTACGATGACATAAAATTATGCCCGCTTATACCGGCAACCGGTTTCTTGGTTTATTTTGTATAAATTGAATTCGTACATCACTATGGCGGCCGATACTAGAGCAATATCCCGCGGCGCTGCGATCGCGCGTGAGACTCGACGTGATTTATGTTAAATCACCTTCTGCTTCGATTTTAAACTTGTCCCAATTGAATTTTAATGTCGAGGCGCGTAGACGACGGTCTTTAAAAGCTTTCTATCCGAAGATTCATCTAACAATAGCGCGATGTGTGAAGATTAAGTAACGTATCATCAAAGTATCAGCGTCACGTCAAATTGTTCAGTAAAACAGATACTTACATACAGTATGAACTAATTTTTCGAATGTTCCAATAATGGTCACTTGAATACTTCAAGTCATAAGGGAATCTCCTAATAACGGACAATATAATTATAAATAACGTAACAGCGCATCAAAATAAGTGATTACTGAATTTATGAATGTGGCCCGATTGTAAAATAAAAAATACAATTTAAAAATATTCATAATCTCACATACGCAGAAAAGAGTTATATCGCATATTACTGTTCTTACTAACGCTAAGTTAGTGATCATCGCTTTACAAAAACGGAATAATCTATAATATAATATTATAAATTATTCCGTTATTATACATAAGAGCAAGTGTAGTTACGACGACATAAAGTGTAGAATGCTGCAGAAAATTTAAAATTATGAAAAATAAATCGAATCACAAATTGGAAAACAGTTTCAAAACGGTAATTTTACTGAGCTAAAAATCCAAATCTTAAACCTTCACTTAAATTTTCAACAAGGTTTACGTATCTCATACACGTACATACGCATGTACATTCGACTCCCACCGCACATGAAATGAACAATTTGTTTTTACGATAGGTAAAACCGACACTGGACTTCTACTATGCGTGTACCGTCTAATCATTCCCTCAACCGTGAATAGTGAATCGAATCTGACTCGCTAAGCTCGCCCATTTTGCCGAATGATTTGCCAGATAGTAAAATAAGTTTTAAACTGCTGTGTGGTTTATGAAGTACTGTTAAAATGAAACTAAATAATGTGTTCTTAGAAAAAGATCTAATTTTATAAAATCATCAATACGTTGTGTAATATGTGAAACGATGCAAAATATGAATATATGCAAATATGAATATATGCATATAATGCAAAGTATGAATATATGCATATGATGCAAAGTATGAATATATGCATATGATGCAAAGTATCAATATATGCTTATGATTCAAAGTATGAATATATGCATATGACGTATAGTATGAATATATGCATATGATGCATAGTATGAATATATGCATATGATGCATAGTATGAATATATGTATATGACGCAAAGTATGACTATACATATTTAACAATTTTATTTTTAATAAATGTGTATAACAAAACGCTTTCACACTAAGCGTTAGTAGATAAGGATTTGTATGGCATTTGAATTATAAACTGCAATTTAAGAAGGCTACTTTTTTAGGGTAAGCAAAAAAATTAACAAGCTGTTAATTTTCTCAATTCAGAATATGGTACGAATTTCTTATATCCCCTCGAATATAGGATAGGCGTCTAAAATTAATTCACTGTTCCATAACCGTAATGTAAGTGTGCATACGATTACTTATTCCAATTACGTTTCAAAATAACTGCAGTATATTTATGGATAGATTCAGAATTGCAGTGTTACTTTTTCTGTGACAGAGAAACAATTTAGCAATAAAGATATTTATGTACAGAGATAATATATAGGTATTTATATACAAACGATCACTTATTCCGATTACGTTTCAAAATAACTGCAGTATATCTATGGATAGATTCAGAATTTCAGTGTTACTTTTTATGTGACAGAGAAACAATTTATCAATAAAAATATTTATCTACATAGATAATATGTAAGTATTTATGTACAGACGATCACTTATTCCGATTACGTTTCAAAACAACTGCAGTATATTTATGGATAGATTCAGAATTTGAGTGTTACTTTTTATGGGATAGAGAAATAATTTAACAATGAAGATATTCACAATTAAATAAAACTACGTGATGTAGTATTATTTCTACTTTCTTTAATTTCTTTCCCACGACCTAGGTTTCGTTGTATTACAACATCTTCAGGTGGGATATTAGCAAAGATCTTCAGGTGGGATATTAGAAACCTAGGTCGTGGTAAAGAAATTAAATAAAGAAGAAATAATACTACATCACGTAGTTTCATTTAATTGTGAATAATGAATTTCTACAAAATTAACGCCAAATATATTCAATAATGAAGATATTTATGTACAGAGATAATATGTAGGTATTTATGTACAGACGATCACTTATTCCGATTACATTTCAAAATGACTGCAGTATATTTATGGATAGATTCAGAATTTCAGTGTTACTTTTTATGTGATAAAGAAATAATTTAATAATAAAGATATTTATGTACACATTTAATTTTTAGATATTTATGTAAATGATTTTATATTACAGAAATTAGTCCTTTATTTCATATAATAATAATTTATTTTAAAAATTCGTCACTAGTGCTGCGATTGTGCGCGATAGCAGCAAGTTATAGACCTGAATCCTATTGATAATAGTCGAGCGTTCGTTATCGCTACTCTGTTCGGCAGTAATATTATACGATATCTGTGTAAATCGGGCTAGACCGAGATCGTCTAGCTGGGCGTAGCTCGCTCATTTCGTAAGTAATGCTATCATATTTCATTGGTGGGAAGATTAATGCTGACCGGTCGGTCGCGCGCAGCGTACGAGCGACACCGTTTAAGCGTATCTTTGGATTTTTTCTTCGATCGCCGCGACAACCGGCGCGGTCTTAATAAATGCAATTTGTTTAAACTATTAATCAATGTAACTGACCAGCGGTGTACTAACTAATTTATGTAAGATTAACCCAAAAAAAACTGATATAGTATTAATGAGCGTGTAATTACAATTTTCCTATTAAATTATATCTCTGGCGCAATTGCAAAAGGTGATCCGGGTAATAGAAAGTTCTCTCTGCTTTTTGATATTGTATAATATATAACTAGTTTATGAAAAATACGGTTTTCATTATACCACCAATACATTCAAGTTCTAATTTCATTAGCTGACAGAAATTGGCCAGCAGTCAATTGTAGTATTTAAGGAAAATGTTGCTAAGTATTTCAAAGCTGAAGTCAGAGTTAGCCAACCACTAATGTCCTTCTTCCTATCGATCGAAACGCGTGGGTATGCGTGACACCTAAATATATATGAATTGTAATTCTTAAAAAAATTGCCTAATCTAATTTTTTTTCTTCATCTGTTAATAAATTGCAACCTATTAGGTTTTTTAATTGTTTGCTTTTTATTGAATATATTTGGCCATAATTTTATAGAAATTCATTATTCACAATTAAATGAAACTACGTGATGTAGTATTTTTTCTACTTTATTTAATTTCTTTACCACGACCAAGGTTTCGTTGCATTACAACATCTTCAGGTGGGCATTTAGCAAAGATAGCAAAGAAACAATTAGGAAGAATCTTTGCTAATTGCCCACCTGAAAATGTTGTAATACAACGAAACCTAGGTCGCGGTAAAGAACTTAAAGAACGTAGAAATAATACTACATCACGTAGTTTCATTTAATTATGTCCGCTTTTTGTTAGATTCTTAGAACGACCGATAATAACGTTATGAAAACTATGTGCATTACCCATCTCTGCACACATATATACCATTAATGTTTTAAGAGACGTATCAGCTCATACAAAAATTATATCCATGATTGGTTTATGCGATAAAAATGGTCTCCGACTTGAATATTAAATTTATAGCTTATTAACCGTTACCTGATATTTCATCCGCGTAAACATTTATTTATAACCGCATTTGATATTCATTAGATGGTATTTTGCAATTATTATAATCGTATAGTAAATTTGAAGACTGGTAATGATTGATTATGGCGAGTAACGCACGATGCACCACACACGGTCAGAACTCTCAGTCGGGTTTACTGACAGTTAAAAACGTATTTTGTATGAATACTTTAGGAATTGGACCGTGCAATAGAGTATGGTAAATTCTTGTTCCGACTCGACTGACAGTTAATGAGAAACAGAAATAGGTTTCTAACTGTCAGTAAGTCCGACCGACAGTCCTGACAGTGTGTGGTGCATATGGGCGTAAGTTGCTTACTTAGGCAAGTCAGCAGCTCCATCTAGCGTTGTTCTTTAAGAAATCGGGTATGAAAAAATTAAGGATTTTCATGAAATTTTCGTATGGTAATCGTTTATAAACAAGAACAACATATGGGAGAAAAAAAAAATTTTCTTTTTCCGAATTACACGCGTGTGCAGCCGTGGAGCGTAACTATTATAGGTACTCTACTAGCGTGTAAAATTTACTCTATAAAACATACTCTAAAGAGTTATGAAATAGTAAATAGGTAAACAAATAACTGAAAAACACACTTTCATATTTATAACAGTATGTATTTTCATATTTATAATGGTATGTGGATCTAAGTAATTTCTTAGATTTTTAAGTTGGAAATTCCAAAATTAACTAGAAAAATTTCCACTTAAATTGTCCCAAACATTTACATATGTACTACTGTTGCAATTGCACTCTATTACTTATAAATAATTTCCTAATATATACTTAATCTCTAATTATTTTTATATTTTTAATATAAAATATTATGTAAGTTTAAAAAATTATATTTTTCGAACGAAAAACAATGAGGTGTACTTTCCAAAGTTATATTACGACGTGTCTCAGATTCCGTCGATTTCAGACTTCCGGAAAAATGTCTCTGCCGTAACGGAAACGCTTTTCACTCTTTCGAAAATTATTGTTCAGCATATTCAACGTGACTCCATTTGAAAATGGAACAATCCACATATTAATACGTGAAGTGAAAACTTTACAATCCTTTTTAAGCATATTGCGCCCACATAGGTGCGTGAGATTTGACACAGTTAAAGTGTATATGGAGAAGGAGTGTAGAAAGCCAAAATTTATATATAATATAATTTATATTTATATATATATATATATATATATATATATATAATATCTGTGTATTGTGTGTGTGTCTAGTATTGTAAATAAATAGAGATGGAATTAATAAAGTAAAATTACATATATCACTCTACGCAAAACCGAACACCGACGTAATAAATTTAGAATATTGCAAAACACATTTTAGTCATCATGTATGCTCGCTGGCTGTCGATTCCTTTCTCAAATTTCAAATCAATGTGTTAACAACGTGTTTTATCGATGTCGCAACAACCCGTCCGTCTACCCGTTAACTCAAAAAACCGAACGCCTTCTCACCCCACTCCGGCGCACTTATATTGCACCAGACAAACTTTAACCTCAGCCGCGATGCATCGACGCAGATGCAAGTTTTATAAGGCGTTTTGTAACTGCATCGCGAGCGGACCCCAATTACCGTTGACCGTTTTCGCAAGCCTTCTCGCGGGTCGGTCGCTCCATACTAGCAGGCTGCATGTAACGATCCACTCAGGTAATAGCGCTTAGAGAGGATAAATTTTGGAGAGACGAGCATTAAAATATTAGTACTTTTTGCTAACAATTTTTTGCAGACCTCTCGAGCGAGACAAATGGAAAGAATAAGATGCAGAAATAGTGAAGCTGTGTTGCATCACTTGAAATTAACAACTTTAAACCGGTATCTGCATTTAATTAGATGAATTTAGTAATAATATTATCTTAAGGAGTTATCGGCAGTTTTAGAATAGTAAATAATTATAATACGTAGTCTAAGAATTGCATATCTGTCAATAACCCCAATTATATTATAGCTCTTTATCTTGGATAAATCTGCCAACTTTTTAGAAGGTCTATGCGACATATATAATGGTCTTGAGCTAAAAAAAAGTGCGCGTAACTCAGTGAAGAAAAGTGCCACTTACTAGATATATTTCTTCACCTTTAAAATCGTATTATTCACCGGTATGACATATTTTGATTAACTCTAGCTTTTTAATTATTTGATACAGGTTGGACCATCAAGTTCTGTTCGTAGGATTATCTGAACAGTACGTGGCTTACACTAAATTTCTAGATTATAATTATCTCCCTTTATTATAATTACCTGAAGAGTAACTTCACACGTTGTTTTCCCAAAAAAAACTTTTTTCGAGCAATTTTAGATTAACTTTAAAGCGCTTTGCCTCGAAACTTTGACAGTTAGGTGCCGCAGGTAAAACCCATAATATTTTGCTTTTTGGCAGGTTTGTCTCTTTGCCATCAACTTGTGTGAGTGTACCTTTCTTGCTACTCTAAGTTTACTATATTATCTACGAGTAACTCGTACTCATATTAGACTCTAGTAATATAATTGCTTTGAATGCATTAATTGAAGTCTTGAAACAGTAACTACTACAACGTCTACACGTTGTTTACTACACTACAACGTTGTTTACGTCTATAATTTAATATTCACCCGGACCATTAAATAAATAGGATAAGTTATTCACCCTGTTATATCTTACTACAAAAAATTATTTTTTTATCCTAAATATGAAGACTCCAGTTAATAATGTTTCCCAATAACATGTGAATCGATGATCTGCTGCAAAAAAATAACAAGTCGTAAGTTTTATCTGTTTTTTAGAACTTCAGACACCTGTAGCTTTTTATATATTGTTTATCGTGTGTTGATTAACAGCCTTATGGGCAGAGAATTTGTTTATACAAAAACCCCTTTAAATGTCACCTCGCGATGCTTACATCCATTTCGATTGTGGACTTTTATTATTTCATGAAAAATATTCTTTCATCTACTTCTATTTTCAAAATGTTTCTTCCGCCATTGAAACAAAAGGCTTTGAAAAAATTATCCTAATTTAAGCCAATGTGACATTTAATCGATTTATTCGTTTTTTTGGAAAATTGAAAATTGGACGTAATTGTTTTACGTAAAATTGACGTGTGAAAAGCGAAAAAAGTATAGAAGCAACACAATTATGCCGTCCAACATTCATGTAAATATAACCCATTATTTTGAGTTCAACATTTGCTAAAATATATCGAATATCTCAGTCAACTATATCTTATTATGTTGCTCCATAGCTAGTATTTTCTATAATATAATAACGTCCAATATTATTTGAGAGCTAAAGAAAATATTATATCATCATCATCATCATCATCATCATCATATATATTAATACGCTAAGGTTAAGATGTTACTCTCCCTTTTTAGAAAAAACCTCACAACTAATCCACATAAATTATATATCATTTTATAGATAATTGCTTGCTCTAACGGCATCCACAACTAAAAAATTTATTATTGCTATTGTTTTTGCAAATTAATTAATTATTAAAATTATATACACAAAACAGCAATGCTGCCATCTAACGGCTCAACGTCAATATGATTGACGGTCGGTAAAATTTTTGTTTAATTTCAAATCCACTCACGTATAAATAAAGTGGCGCTTTAGCTCAATGCTTTTGATACTTGCGCCTCTATATGTCAATTTTAGTAAAATATTTGTTTGATCTGTCATCTGAGCTTCATAATGGAATAAATAATGCGAAGACTTCGCACGGGTCACGCTAGTCTTATTTGATAACGTATTGTTGAAACGGCGCAGAATTTTAAAATAAAGAAGATAAATATGTGGCATAAATATTGAAAATGATAAAAAGTATTAAAAGCCGACATAATTTATTTATAAACGTTATACGTCACCGTAAATTAATTTAAAGCAAACTTACCTAACAACACTAGAGTAAAATAAAATGCCATTTAAATCAATTACTTTATAATACAGACATATCATAATTTTGCGCTAGACAATCATAATTATTATTATTATGCTCACGCTCTTCCATTTTCGTCTCGCACCCAGTTCACATACACGCTATGTCTCCATCGCACTCGGAATCAGTGAAAGTGGGCACTCGTTTCGGGCAAGGATGATCAGCCGTCGTACCTACTCATTTATACGACGAGTATTGCCGAATAGGTAGGCAGGCAGGCCCGTAGGTGCGAGGTTACCGGTTCGACTATAAAGTTGAATATTTAGTACCGCGACCAATCGGTCGTCCGTTGTGGACGCGAGCCGTAATGCGAGGCGGGCTAATGGCTTATGTACCGTTGTACCCTTGCA
Organism: Druceiella hillmani; assembly: GCA_039881145.1. Classification (NCBI taxonomy): domain Eukaryota; kingdom Metazoa; phylum Arthropoda; class Insecta; order Lepidoptera; family Hepialidae; genus Druceiella; species Druceiella hillmani. The sequence continues at coordinate 1,605,943 of JAYKKI010000108.1, read as the reverse complement.
CCGATGTTGGTGCACGCTGCTTGTCGATTATTAATTATTCTTAGACGATATAGCACAATGGTTCATGACTTTGTTTACACGCCGATGTCGGTCGACTCTCGACGTGTTCTAATATAATAAGGCTGTAACACTCAAATAATAGGCGGTAATACTCACATACTGAATTCGAACTTCAGTTAACGATATAGCACAATTGTTCATAACTTTGTTTACACGCCGATGTCGATCGACTTTCCGCGTGTTCTAATATAATAGAAACACTGTAACACTCGAATAAAAGGCCGTAACACTCAAATAATAGGCGGTAACACTCACAAACTTCAGCAATCGAAAACGTATTTAAAGGAATGAACGTAGGAGCACATGTTTTGTATTCCAGTTAGTCCTTTAAATCCATCTTTAACGGTCAACGTATACACTCGTCTGTACTAAGCTGTGACCAGATTTACTGGTATACAAAATAAATTAAAAAATTCTTTTCGAATACTTAGAAACATAAAAGTTTATCATATCATAAAATGATAATAAAATACCCAGACCTAATCTGAAGTTGTGCTACAAAACCTAATAGATGATCGTAATGAAACTTTGTACAGAAAGCTATCATTTTCTTTTCATTTATTACTAAATTTATTTATCACAACAGAATTTACATTTAAAAAAAATTTACATAAGTATGAATGTTAACCACCTATATTACACACGCCAGCATTAAGCTACGACAGATGCGCAGGCGACGATCGAACGCCGGCCCGATCTATTTGCGAATCGTCGGCATGCGGACGTTCCGGCCACTCACCGCTGCTTATGCAGTTGCAATGTGCAATGATAAATTCAATTCCTGAATTGCTGTCATACATCTAGCTACAGCAATTCTTACATTAATTACACACAAACTTAAATTATTTATTAAACTCGATGAACTAGTGCAAAGACCTATAAATTCTAAAGTGGTCCGTGGATCTAAAAACTTAAATAGTTCCTTGACTTCAGTTATGTCCGCCCAGTGAGCAAAACTTCACCTACTCATGTTTTTATTTATATTTCGATACGGTTGCTATAAGCTATACCAACCTGTATTTTTTGAAATTTCACGTTTTTAATTACCTACAACCATCACTTAATATTTTGTCTGCAAATAATAAGCGATGATTGTAGGTAACTTTTGGCATAATTTGCGAAACAATTTTAAATATACTAAGAGAGATAAAATTACAGTAGCTAAATATATATATATATATATATATATATATATATATATATATATAAATAAAGAACATATTTTCCCTGTCCTTGTCGACATAAACACGACGGGATCCTTTCGCTCTCATTCAACGAAATGCGCCCGCCCTCAGCGGCAACCGAGCGCGTCACGGGTGCCGCCCGCCCACAAAACCACGTGGCCTGTGACGTCACTACTGCGTAACGGGCTGACACCCCCGACGTGGGGGCAATTGCTAAAGACGTATACAGACTTTCGTAACGTGTGATTTGCGAAGCGAGTTTATTGTTAACAATGCTTGTTACCTGGTGTTTGTAGAAGCTTTCATATGAAACTAATAATACATTTTAGATTTTTATTTTATTTAAAAGATCTTGAGGACTGTAGTTCATTTAGTATTACAAATGGCGAGTTGCGTAATATCTATAAATATTCGCGATTCATACTTTTACAATATTAAATAAAACAAAATTGCACCGTTTTGTTGTTTATTAGCATAAATAAAAAAATGAAATAACCAACTCATAACGTAGAAATAAATTACCAAGTCATAACCTAAGCCGAATTAAGTTAGTACTACTTATAGACTTTACTCCCTCATTAGATTAAAAACTACAGGCAATAAATAACGTATTGGAAGGACTTCAATGTGTAAATTAGCTTATTTTGGGAGCAATATTTTTTAATGTGTAAATATTTTTAAAAAATCTAATGTTATTACATCGTAATACAGGGGTCGTTATAAAAACAACGCCGTCTTCTTCAACGAGTTTTGCAGTTTGCCACACCTGCCGTTTAGTTAAATGTTTAATGTGGAGTTGGATGAAAAAAGGAAAAGTAGATCTACCTCTGCTATATTACAATTTCCAATGACGTTTGAATCGACATTATATTTAAACTAGCCATGATTACTCTAGGTATAGGAAAATTATAATTTATTACAAATCTTTAAATCATCATTTTTTCTCTTGAGGTTCACCGAGAAAAACATCAAGTTTGAAAAAAATTAGGGTATTGTGAAAACATTTATAAAAAATCAAATAAATACCAGCTTAGAGGCCAGGAATATAAAACTATACTTATAAGTAATAGTAGAATTGACTAGTAAAATTTATGATTTATATTACTAATTTTGGCCAAGCTTCTCAGTTATAAGACTGCAAATTTTGGCATGATGCGAGCACAGACACGGTGTCTTTAACATTTTATTATCTGTATAGACTACTTAATTTGTTCATTCATTGTTCATAGAGCAATAAAAATCTTTGCAAAGATTTTTCGAATCAGCACAAGCAACTTTAATGTCCAGTTGCCATACAAAGAATATATGTATAGACACGCACACACACACACACACACATATATATATATATATACTATACATGGATATTACAGAGCTATACATATTGGTGCCTATAGTTATGGATCAACCAATATTCCCATAGGGGTGAATTTAATATTTACTTTTCAAGAAAAATATAAATTAACATCATATTTAGCCGCATCGTACGCTTAACCTCTCTGATTGGGCAATTGGCCCAGAACAACCTTGCGATCGGGTAGTAGAATATTAGTCAACTATATCCGGTTACACACAATAAAAAAACCATATTGCATTATATATACGACGTTTAATATTGAAGGTGACTTCGAAATGCATTCAAATCATTTGTGAGACTGTCGATTTGGTTTTGTTTGTAAGACTACGTTGCATTGTCTTAAAAAAAGTTTTTCTTACATGCAAATCCATTTAAATATTACGCTGAATAATTTGCAGTGATTAATTAAGTTGCTTTTTATGAACATATGCATGTATTATTATAGAGTTGAGTAGTTTGCTCAGTTCAAGGTCAAAAAGTACCAAGTCTGCATTGTGTTATTTATAATCATATATTTTAATAAAAAATACATTTTTGTCAGCTATAAATCAATGTAGCATTGAAAATTATACATTTGAAAATATACTTTAACTATTCACTCCAGAAACTCAATTTGTATCGTCCAATCAGTTTAATTACTTCATTCAAACATTAGTAGCATATGCAGTAATAGTACAACTACGCTAAATACGAGGTAGAGAACGGTAGTGAGAAGTATTAAGAGTACAATCAAATCGGATGAATGACCGGCTCGCTAAATAAATATAATGTAAGACTGTTGAATTTCGCCTTTATGAATTATTTAATTAAAAGTCGAATTCAATTACTAACGAGTGTAAAACTTGAAAGGTTTTGTGTGGTCTGTGGTATTAAAGACTGTTAAATAAACATGTCCAATATAGCTTGCAGCAAAATAAACGTAGTGAAAACAATATAATATTTATACCAGTTATAAACCTCTTTATATAAAAGTGTTAATATTTAAAAATTTCCTACGTATCATCTTTAAATGGTACGTGTATCTAAGACAAAAATGGATTAGAATGAATCTTTCATTCGCCATGTTTTAAACTCATCAGGCAGAAATTCAAAAGAGATGATTTGAGGACTTCGATAAGGTCAAAGAATCTGCAGATCCTGATATAATTTGTCTACGAAGCTAAACTGTCTCCTAACGATAATCGATACTGCAGATAAACCCACAAAATGGAGTCTTGTAAATAAATACAATCGCTCAATTATTTGCCACGATCTAAAGGGCTTCACCTAAACGTATAAATAGTAAAAGGAGCGAGCCGGCGGGGCGGGCGGCTGACGTCACCGCATCAGCTGCTGTCCCCTTATCGCTCCCTCATCGCGGCACGCGCCCCGCCCGTAATGGCGCTCTAAAAATACACCAGACACGAATAGTCATTGCGTAACTGACGACCAACGCTAGCAGCGAAGCCTTAAGGGCGCTGTGAGTAGTGACGCTTGCTTATATGCTTCTTTTCCATCCGTCTATGAAAGTGAAAACAAAGGAAAATAAAGGGGCAATAAAGGTTTTCTCGGGTATGGAAACATTGATCACCGGGACTTAGAATTGTCTCTTTGTACTGATGGCAAAAAAATTCAAATTTCGAAAATGAAACACTGGTAACCCATTGAAGTACTTTGTTTGAATTTGTCATTTCTTTCTGTAAACTGGCGGCAATTCACGTCAAAATTTGTGTTTATCACATCAAAATGAATGTAATATGAGAAAAATTTTGTTAAATGTTCTTTGTGACTTTCGTTATGGTCTCGATAAAGAAAATATGATCGATTTCGATTGGCTTTTATGATGAAACCAAATTATTAATCAGTAATAACCCACCTGAGAGACCTCCCACAACAGTAACAACTGAAGGTAACATCAATGCTGTGCAGCTCATGCTAAACACTGACGAGGATTCGAAACAGTTTAGGCATCGATAAGTGCGAATTACGAAAAAAAACTACGTGAACATTCAGGCGTCACAAATCTTTTTGCTAGGTCGATACTCCATAATTTGATTGAAGCTCAATGGAAGTATTTTGGGTTATAAAATTGTCATTTTCTTTTTTATTTTCACACATAAATACAATGTCTAAACTTTTTGCCCTTGTTATTCTATTATAGTATTTATAAAAAAATGATTATACCTCATTTACGTTCAGTTTTGTACTTTCGTAAAACCTAAATATCATTTCTTGGGTGAAAATCCAATTGTATTTTAATTAGAAACAAATAACGTAATGAGATAATTGGTTTTACGCAACTTGTTTTTAACACAATAAACATCTCATCGAGCACAATTTTTATGTGCCATATTGTAATAAATGAATGATCAACCGACACGTTGAACTGAAAAAAATTAAAAATTAATAGAAAATTAAAATGATTTTGGACGTCCGTTCCAGGGACGTCCGTCCGGGACGTCCGTTCCGTTTGGACGTACGTCCGTCCGGTCGTTTTTAGAAAAGTTGTAAAATTATATCTTCTAGCTTCATTTCGATAACATTTTTAGTTTTATAACAATTACAACAAATAATATCGTCATTAAAGCTTTGCTTATCGTCAAAATATTAAATTAAACTCCCTTAACATTCTTTAATTACATGAAAAATAATGAATAACAATTTTGTTATTTACTGTTCACAATTTACATAAAGTACCAAACAAGTCAAACAAAAATTATATCTAATTATATGCTTTTCACATGTAATGATGAGAACACTGTTCTTTTATTCATTTGTCATTCTATACTTGACTATAAATATAATGGCAGTCGACCATAGTTGATCTTATAATTCAGCTTTTCACACGTAACGCTGAGAACACTATTCCGTTTTTCATTTGCTTTTTCAATACTTGACTATGAATATAATGTCAGTCGATCACAGTAGATCTTATAATTCAGTAATACATTGAATATAAAAATGAATAGAAATCAGAATGAACTGCAAATTATATAACTTAATGGTGACAAAATTATTTGGTTTCACTCAATTAGTGAACCAAAAATAAAACGCACAAAGAAACGAACAAAAGCTTAAAAATATTTAAATTTTCTCCACACCTCCATTTTCAAATTGAGAACAATTGGAAAACCTTTTTTAGATTTCCCCTATTTACTCTTGTGCGTATTTTATATTTCTCTCGCAGAGCGTGCGTCACTGGATAAAAATCTACGACACGCCTCGTCTAAAGAAATGTGTTCATGAGTAACTCGACAATGAAAATGGCTACAGAAAATTGCAAAAAATTAATTTTCAGGAAAAACAAAGAAACTTAATATAGACGTTTGTTACTTGAAATTCGTAAATATATTTTTGGCTATGACGCAATAAAATACTGCAGGTCAAACCGAAAGGATGGAAAATACAAAGACCCTTTTCCATTATGTTTGCTTTGTTTTCAAATAAGCATTTATTTTTAATCGTACTATTTGATGCTTACCTGTCAGCTAAACACTAAAAGTAATTTTATCTTTTTTTATCTACAAATTAACAATATACAAGGAAAAATAACCACTATTTTCTTCCAAGAATAATAGCTGTAAGACTAGACAAAATGTTATCCATAAATAGCTATTGACCTTCCTTCATCCCGTGGTCAAAAAATTTGTTTCTCTTTATCCATAACTAAAAATATGGAACAAATTTAGGATATCTTAAACATAAATTAGTAACAAGTAAACTTTCTCTAATAATACTTTATAATGATTACAAGTCTCACTTAGTCACCATGTTTGGAGCGTACAATAAACAGTCTGTTTACAACGTACTTGTCAATACCTCAATCTACTTAAGTGATCAATATATTTCTAATCAATCTGATGATATAACCATTGTTAATTTTAAATATTATTTACGCAAATTTGTTATTAAAATGTTTTGTAGTTTCGCACAATGACAAATAATACTCCGAAAGATACGAATGCGAAAAACTAATACCTATTATTAAATACATACATACAAATATATATATATATATATATATATATATATATATATACATACATATATTAAATATTTAGAATAAAGAATCCTTTCAATTTATCGCAGTCAAAATAAATTATTATATAGCATTTAATAATTATAGGATAACTACACTCGTAATATACGGTCACGGGTTACCAACGAATGGCGCCTTACAAAATCGACCGGCCAAGGTCAGCTAGACAGCCATTAAGATTTTTTTTATCAAAACAAAGTTCTATTAACGCTAGGTAATGTCGTTTATTAAATTATTGTTTGACAATCAAATTAATTTAGAATGTACGTGTATGTGCGAAGTGCGACTTCGAGTTTCGTCCGGTTCTATGTCTGATTGAAACTATCACTGGCAACATAATCCACAAATAAATATAAGGTACAGTCTAGAATGCACTTATATAACAAATATACGATCAAATCGAAGTTCGTTCTTGAAATAGCCCTAAACTAATGCTTTAATGTAGTTAAATCAAAATGTCATGGTTTTCAGTACAAACTTCTGAATTAGTGTTCTATCACCTTTCTCATCCATCCGTCTGTACATCGTAGCCTAGTTATTTCTACACTTGCATATGTGATATGATAGGTGTTGATACTTTAGACAGATATTTCAATTAAAATGTAGTAAAATATCAAAAAAATGTATTCCGTTATACATGTTAAGAGCAATTGAGTGGAAATAGTGAATGTTTAGTTATGAAATTTTAAGCTCCAAAGTAATATGTAAGTTCCTCTAGATTTTCAACTATAGAATTAAAAAATTAGAAAAATTCTAGGTATTAGAATTTTATTAAAATTATATCCATTAATTTGCATGAGCAATTTCGTTTGATGTAACCACTAATGAACCCTACTTTATCCGTGTTCAAATACGCAGTTGACCGAATTTTTTCTGAAAACTTGTTTATTTTATATACGTTTTACTGAAGCTCCAGAGAGATAAATTATTAGCCAACTCTCTAACTACCATAGAACTGATAATTTTTTTTTATTTTTAAAATCACAAATTTTCATATTTTTGTTTGTAATAAGTTCATAACCTGGCTTGATTGAAAAGCTAATAATATTTATATTTGCGATTATAAAACCTTTATAAGAGATTCCCATTTTAGTCAAAATATTTTTGATAATTTAATAAAAATCTCTGTAACCCAATGTCAGAATAAGGCATAGACATTCAAATATTACAGTTGTTCCGTTCAATCAATTATTAAATCTTTATTAAAATCATTTAAAATGGTCAAATTCAAATAAATGTCATAGAATTGCTTAAAAATTTAGAAATATACTATATTAAAACGCTCATTTTTATTTGAAGCTTATAAAAATATCTGATGTGATAAATAATAAAAAGTAATCAACATCATAAAGTACCAGTAATTAGTCATTTATTAGTCATTTATCAAGAATTTTAGATTAAATGGAAAGATGCTGTTAAAACGTTGAACGTATTATATCAAAAAAGGGACAGAAAAGATGGTCTCCACATTTTAATGAGTTCTTCGCATATTGCATTATAAATCGCCAAACCCAACTCAGACACCATTAGCAAGCCGACTGTGCCATATTCGCAAACCTTCATTACCCGTCTCCGTCTCGCGCTCGTTCGCTCCTTTTTCCTCTTTCTTGGGCGGGCGGGACTGTGGACGCGTGCAACAGTTAGAACAACGTATACGTCACAGCGATGGTGACGTCACGGTCACGCATCGATCGACCTCCGCCAAGGTTGAATGCTTTCGCGCCCTCACGTAGCGCCTACTTCCCCTTGCGCGCGACTTTCACGCGACACGCTGCCCACTCCCTATAAAGATGTTAATGGATTTGGGTTTGATTTCGGATCCGGTTATTGATGATAGCTTGCGATTTGTTTACTATTAATAAATTATATATGACAAATATATACATATAAGTAAATATTTTATTGGAATCTTTTAGATTTTTAATTCTAATCGTGCACATACTAATAAAAAAATTATGATTAATAATGTATATCTTGCATTTAATGAAAATCACCATACAATATGAAGTTGCCTCAATATACTTAATACATTAGATTATACTTTAACACTTCATTAATAATTAATCATAAATCTACGTGCCTTGGAATACTTAATCGAAATTAAAAATTACACAAAACATCATTTGCACAAAACATCATATTTCCCATGAAATTGTACATTAAAAAAATAACAAAAAATAAATATCTAATTCATAATTTGAAAGTATTAAAAGTTTCCAGAACAATTCTGGAAACAAGAAAACAGAAAAATTCCAGAACAATATTTTATAATTATAGATGATAAAAGGGGTCAAATCCACAGAGGTCATGTAAATGAATCTAACATTTATAGAACACACATCGACAAACAGAATCACGAAAACGAATTAATTTGCATTGAGACAATAAAACATCGATATTTTTTTGTACGCATGCATTTATCCACAACGTCGACACAGAGAATGAAATGTAGAATCGCGATTCGCAAATCGTAATTTCAAATCGAACTCTTATCGCAACTCGAAACACTCGCTCGCTCTTAGAATTCGACAAAGCAAAGTGAAAGCCTGCACTTGCCAAAACCCATGGTCCACGTTTCGCTATACGCAAAGTATTCGCTTACGAAACAATAAATCGATATTCAAATTATTCGCCAAGAATGGGCTCCACTCGCGGCGGGCGCACTCGCCTTGCCAACGTATCGGCTTGAGCAATGTTTAATGGACATAAAATTGTATCGAGTCGTGCATCGGTAATAATGACTAAGGTGTTTAATGTAAAAATAAACGTAAGATACACACGAACGAATTATAAATACGCACTTATATATTACAAGAATATAATTGCTCGATAGGTGAATTTGTATAATATAATTAAAGATTCAGTTAAAATAATGGACACTTAGGCGACATGCTGCTTATTACTAAGCCAAAACTATTTTCATTTTGTTTACATAAGCCAAACTCTACCAGGATACAGGTAAGATACAACTAAAATTTTATTGCGTACGGTCATATGTTTATTTGTATTTTAAAGCTTTTCGTTTAAATAAATTATCCATATATCAAAAGGAAAAATGCGTTTTGAAAAATTATTTATGAACGAAATATCTCACTCGTAAATATATACCTAAAAAGTATCTATTAATTCTGTTTTTCTGATTAGACAGTAAAAATATCTCAATATACTACTAAAATTAATGCCATTAATCAAATATTACGAAGTAAATCTAAATTCAAATGAGACCTATAATACTAATGATATTTTCCTTAACAAAATTATAAATATAGCAGAAAAAACAATACATTGACCATACAAAGTACAAATCAATCGAATAGAGGAAATATAACCTCACAAGTTCTTGACTGATTTAATTTTTCAAAGAAGAACTCTAGCTCTTCCCACTTACCTGCAATGGTAACGTATCAAACGTGCACCAAACCATGCCTTCATTGAGCAATACGTAACACGAATAGCTTATTATATTATTCAGGAGACAACCTAATTAAATGGCGTGGCTTAGTAGTTCTCAGAAATGTCTCTCCTAGAATATGACATTTGAATTTCTATAAAAAGAAATTATCGTTTAAAATAACCGATATTTAAGTCTTAATTTAATTAAGAAATTATCGTTTAAAATAACAGAGGCGTAAGTCTTAAGTTAATTAAGCAATTATCGTTTAAAATAAAAGAGGCTACTCGCGTACGTAAAAAATCGTAAATTTACAAGACAGATGCTAATTTGTGCATAGCGGTCTGTTGTTCTACATTTTTTTGCCAAAATTTGGTCTTTATTTCTATCTTATATTAATTCTATAGTAGTTTGTTTATAGTAGCTCAACATTATGTTACATAATACTACCTAGAAAAAACTTATAAGCATCTATTCAAAATGTTTATATAAAAAAAATGTAAACAAGCAACATATTTACACTAAATTATTATAAATATTTTAAGCTTTAAAGCGTGGAGGTTCTTACCTCTACGGTTTAAAGCTTTACAGCTTGCAAAAATTTCATCTGGACAAATTTTAGTGAAGCTTTACAAATATCCAATATAGAACATTTTTTGGATCAATTTCTGACAAAATGGAAACTTAATTATAATTCATAGGATGACATACCATCAAGTATTTACATATGAGACAATGTAAAACGTTACACATTGGACAACTGAAAACGACATTTTTTTGAGAACAAATGAATTAAGTTCTGTCCAATTATAGGCTTATATTATCTAATGATTTATGCCACTCTGTATAAGAGATGTAAAATCCCCGGACCATAGATATTTAATTCCTGATACTACTTTTAGGGCTAATAAACCATAAAACGATTGTTTTAAAGGCTTTTTTGTTATAATAACTAATGGGCTTTGGGCAAGAAATCCCTTTAAGACCGAGGTTCTCTTTATAAATTAAAATAAATATTTTCAACTTTCGCCTTCTTTACGTAGATCTCAAATATCGTATAACAAAATTCGCTGAAAATGATATATTTTCACTAAATAGAAACCTTTTTAAGTTATTGATAATATGAAATTAAAATTTGAAAACTAATCTAGAATGAAAAATCATCAACAAAGCAAAAAATTGAAGGACAGTTTTCGTAATTAAAATTAATAAAACAATCAAAACTCTTTTATTCTGATACATATTTCCACGTATATATATCCATATTAAGACAGTGCTACCGACACCATATCAGAACGTTTTTAATCAACGCGAGTCAACTGCGATAAACGAAACAAAAATTCTAAACGAAACTGTCACTGGCCTATATGAGTTTCGTAATAAAACAAACACTAGAACGAGAGACCCAGTCAACCTTGATCACGCATCAGTCAACAAAACGCACACAACTCGTGAACTTCACGCACTCTCACACATGCAAGTGATATTAAGAACACGAGGGTAAAACTGAAACAACCACACGTAACAATGTAAATCCACAGCATTCCCCAACAGGGCTGTCATGTACTTGACAACAACTTTATCCTGAATAAAAATGTTCTCCGCTAGTCCACATCTATTCGCCTTATGACAACACGGTGATTAGATATAGATTTTGTTTAATTATAGTACTTTAATTACCAAATTACAGGACCTCGCAGAAAGTCATATAATCATTGTACTTGAGACTCATTTAATATTGAATATATTTGGCGTTAATTTTGTAAAAATTCATTATTCACAATTAAATGAAACTACGTGATGTAGTATTATTTCTACCTTATTTAAATTTTTTACCACGACCTAGGTTTCGTTGTATTACAACATCTTCATTAACAAGGATCTTTGCTAATAAATTGGAAATCTTTGCTAATAGCCCACCTGAAGATGTTGTAATACAACTAAACCTAGGTCGCGGTAAAGAACTTAAAGAAAGTAGAAATTATACTACATCACGTAGTTTCATTCAATTGTGACTCATTTAATACATAAAAATGTTAATTTAATAAGTCATTTAAATTCCATGTAACAAAATCAAGTTCCTAAAAGAAAGTTCTTTTTTCTGCCTACTTGCATATTTATTAGATAATTTTCTTTTTGGGACAATAAATTGCTGCGTAATAAGTAGGATAAATTTATTTTTTTTTCATATATATCTTAATACACAACTTTTTAGAATCATTTTCTTTTTGAATTATCTCTATTGCGATGTGTAAATTCATTAATACCAATTTAAAATTCGGATATTGATATAAATTTTCTTGATACGAATCGAATATACAGATAGTATTGCCTATGTAATACTATCTCTAAATTTAAGTCATCTAAGTGAGAGACCTAAGGTTAATGCATCCCGAAGGTAGTTGAATAATACCGAAGACGGTAAACCTGAGGTTTAATAGATAAATTCAGATTTTCTATTTAGAAGTTATGTTATGATTAAGAAATATATAATACCGAAAGTATTATTTTATGCCGGTGGAATTCGAAATATAAATCTGGCACGTTTGCTCCAACCCCTGGGATAGCGTGGTAATAATTATCGACCTGCGATTTATTTCACCACGCTACCATCAGCCATTATATGTATATACCAGTATATGTAAATACCCTATATTTGTATATATTCACTATCCTGCCTAACATATTCTTTTTCCAAATAATGTTTTATGCTGTCCTGGTATCTATCCTAAAATTCTTAACAACCCTAGAGTTAGATATAGGAAAATATAAAACACCCTCACATACACAACTCAGTCAGAAATACCCTCACCTTTACACACACGGACGCAGTTAAAAACGCACACCAACATCACGCTGTTGGTTTACGGGAAAAACTAAATGCTGCGCCGATCAAATGAATGGTTTCCCGTGCGGCGGGCGAGCGGGGATGACGTCACCGACGCCCGCCCCGCTGACGTCACTCCGCCCACATCAATACGGCTACAGCTGACGCGGCGCGCGCCTCCCTCTCGTAAACACCGATCCAAAAGCATATTGCCGAAACTTTCGTTCTACGACTTTCAATTTCCCACGCGCAAAGACGATAATAATGACGAAAACTTTCGGCTTTACGTCGAAAGTATTTTTGTACCTTTTCATCAATATGAAGTTCAGTGGGCAGTGGGATAGATTATGTGCGAATTTTCGTTTCGCCTTAACCTTGTATTATTGAAATTGACTTTCTGTTCCACTTTCTTTTTCTTTGATGCTGTGTTTTGTTTTTTGAAGTCAAATATTGCAAAGAATTAAGTAATGAAACCTGGCCTCATTACCACTACCTTCAGATGAAATTAATGGTAAACTGTTTTCGTAGTGCCAACGTCAGTCCGATTATTTGCCAGCTCTAATAACTTGAAAAGGCTGTTAACGGAATTTTATTAACTTTCCGTTTGCCCTTTCGCAATACTGGCTATCGTGTCTTATTTTAATTACATGTCTGGTAAACTCATTACAATGCACAAAAAATATACTAGTTTTTTAATATTAGTTAATAGAAATACAAAGTATTTGAAACTATCAGTGATTTTTTTGATTTATTAAATTAAAATTTATTTTATATAATTCAAAATAAGACAATCAATATCTTTCAACTGAGATATCGTCACCCCATTAGAAGTATTATGCTTTTATAATATTATTGTTATATACATTATTTTAAAACTCACCGTAAATGTTAATCAGGACTCTCAAATAAACTAACTTCTTATTGACGAATTTTGTTCGATGTGTTCAATTTTCGGATTTTAATATTCAGTAACATTTGATATATTTATTTATTTATGTATACAATATAAACAAAGTTATTTATGGATATGGTGAATATTACACAATCTCACATAGGCTTTATTAAGAACGCCATCTGTTGGCGGGCAGAAATATTCCGCTGGAAGCGCTCACCCCAAAGATACATTTAAATTCCCAAACAAGCCGCGGCGCGAACGTGTCGAGCGTCTCGCTACGTCTGTATCTTCTGCAATGCTACGACCACATTACAACATAAACATTCGTAGCGTAAAATGAGACGAAGCTTTTGGCCATACTTGTCACTATCACGCAAATCTTCGGAATAACAGAGAATATCCATATCTTGAGTCTCAAAGGGCGCAAACGCCATAAAACGATTTTTCAATACGTGTCTATAACTAAAATAATTAAATGTTCTTTGATGCATCTTTTATTATCTTAAAACTGTATAAGTTGCTTAGAATTATTAGCTAAATAATGTAATAAAATAATAAATTATTTAAATTGAATATTCAAAGAAATAAAATTCTTCTACGTTCAAACAAAATTAACAAACATTTTTTTACACCCCAAAAATAGTCGTATATTTATTTACACCAATTACACATTACACAATAGTCGTAATATTTATTTTGTGTCCCAAAAATATTCGTATATTTATTTACACCAACTACACATTACACGATAGTCGTAATATTTATTTTGTGTCCCAAAAATATTCGTATATTTATTTACACCAACTACACATTACACGATAGTCGTAATATTTATTTTGTGTCCCAAAAACAGTCGTATATTTATTTACACTAATTACACATTACACAATAGTCGTAACATTTATTTTGTGTCCCAAAAATGGTCGTATATTTATTTACACCAATTACACATTACACAATAGTCGTAATATTTATTTTGTGTCCCAAAAATATTCGTATATTTATTTACACCAACTACACATTACACAATAGTCGTAATATTTATTTTGTGTCCCAAAAATAGTCGTAATATTTATTTTGTGTCACAAAAACAGTCGTATATTTATTTACACCAATTACACATTACACAATAGTCGTAATATTTATTTTGTGTCCCAAAAATATTCGTAAATTTATTTACACCAATTACACATTACACAATAGTCGTAATATTTATTTTGTGTCCCAAAAATATTCGTATATTTATTTACACCAACTACACATTACACAATAGTCGTAATATTTATTTTGTGTCCCAAAAATAGTCGTATATTTATTTACACCAATTACACATTACACAATAGTCGTAATATTTATTTTGTGTCCCAAAAACAGTCGTATATTTATTTACACCTATTACACATTAGACAATAGTCGTAATATTTATTTTGTGTCCCAAAAATATTCGTATATTTATTTACACCAATTACACATTACACAATAGTCGTAATATTTATTTTACATCCCAAAAACAGCCGTAGGTATATTTATTTGCACCAATTACACATTACACAATAGTCGTAATATTTATTTTACATCCCAAAAACAGCCGTAGGTATATTTATTTGCACGAATTACACATTAGACAATAGTCGTAATATTTATTTTACATCCCAAAAACAGCCGTAGGTATATTTATTTGCACCAATTACACATTAGACAATAGTCGTAATATTTATTTTACACCCCATAAATTGTCAATTACACCCGAAGGCTGTAAATGACAATTTATGTTTACAATTTGTGTTAAAATTTATAAGACATTATAATAAATTTATAGAATTACATTTAGAGTTTCTTTGGTTTTATCGGTAAATATATAGCGACAATATTGTCGCTCGGAAACCGCTTATAATTGGGGCATTTCTATTAAGAACCCTGTTTTAAATAACTTTTCGAAAGATATTACATTTCTTATAAGAGTACTACGGACGTTTCGTATGACGTCATATGGTATGTTACCCCATCGCCATTACTGAATAAATTTATAAAATTACAATTATAATTTCTTTGCTTTTATCGGTAAATATAATGCGACAATATTGTTGCTCAGAAACCGCTTATTATTAGAGCGTTTCTACTAAGAACCCTGTTTTAAATTATTTTTTAAAAGATAATACCTTTCTTATAAGGCTTTTCGTATGATGTCCTGTGGTATGTTACCCTATCGTCATTACTGAATAAATTTACAGAACCACAGACTACTTTACCAAGTATCTACCGAACCTACCCGATAATTATATTGATAGAAATAGGTATTTCCGTTTCTCATATAACAGTCTTGTCGTCTTTTGTGTAATGAAGGTAGTAATTTTATGATAATAATAAATGCGATTACACAGAAATATAATTTGTTTGTGTGTACTTCCAACCGGATAGAAATTATAAGGAGTTTAAATGTGAGACAGTGCTTTAATCTGATTTTTATCTATAGGAATCACCTTTTATCATAACAATATATACATTAATTGGAAACCTAACATATATGCGTCTTACGAGTTATAATTCGTATGTAGAAAATTGCGGCAGCGTAGCTAAATTGCATAGCAAAAATATGATAAATAGAACATTACATTACTGCTAATAGCTTATTTCTATTTTTAATCGTAGGAACAATTTTAATCACAACAACTTAGGAAACATAACTAAATAGTGATGCAAAAATATGAATTTTAAACCCTTCAAATTAGTTTTGTGCTCGATTTTTGCCCTTAAAGTTTTCCCTGAATGCCTCAGTAGCCACACACACACACACACACACATACACACACACACACATATATATGTGTGTGTGTGTGTGTGTGTGCGTGTGTGTGTGTGTGTGTGTGTGGGCGCGTGTGTGTGTGTGTATGTGTGTGTGTGTTATTATGATCAAAGATGATTCTGATTATTAAAAACCTGAAATATAATATTTATGGATATGGTGAATATAACTTTGTTGTTTTGTCAATCGATGTTTTGTAATAAAAAACGTATTATTGATTAGACCAATGTAATTTGCTTAAAAAGATGCGGTAACTTTCGTGGTTTGGCAGTTAAATCAGTAATTTCCAAGAAAATCGAAAACACAATTTTCTTAACAACCACTACTTAACCCTTAAAACCTAATAAACTTAACCTTTATTTTCTGAATTTGACTAAGACAATAGGAACAAACTGAATTTATCTAGTACAAATATATGTTGTAAAGGTATATTTGCTAAATTCTTTTAATGAGGGCTTGTAGTCATATGGTAGTCATATTTGTGAATTATTGGAAAAGAAATCTTAATTTTAAAACAGATTTTGTGCGTAAGTTTGACCGAAATTAAATAATTGATTTACCGCTTATAACAAAGTTTATTAAATTTACACATAAAATTATAAAAAATTTCTGTAGATACACCAAAACTACTATTTGATTACAATTACAAAGAGTTTTAGTCATAACATTCTGTAATGCAGTAAGGCAAAGGTTGTGAATTTCAACGCAAATATTATTTACGTACGATCAAGCAATTGATCACATACATAGAAACAATGCCTTGCCAGAGAGAAAACCAAATACACAGAGCTAAGTGTCAACCTTTACTGAATAGAAATACACCCTTAGAAAAAGAAGAAAGAAGCAATAAAAGGTTACTCTTTAAGGAGGTTGAAAAATATACGCAAATTTGCACACTGAAGCGTTAAAGGTAACAATAGGTAAGGTGTATATATATATATATATATATATATATATATATATATATATATATACGATAAGATAGTTTATAACATATTTATAGATGCTTTTACCTATTAGATATAGAAAGAAATAAACTTTTTCCTGTGATTTTATTTCCGAAAACTAGATTCGGGGAAACGATTAATGTTTATTTACACTTATTGCTTTGCGATTTTATTACGGCATAATAATAATTACTCTTAAGTAAAATCTTCTTTAGTAACCAGAAATGAACCGAATACTTATTTAAATTATTACCCGAAAATAATATCTTAGATAATTTTAACACGACCTCTAATCTGACGATCCCTAATAACTTGGCTAGTTTCAACAAGTATCAAACGTGAGCAGTTACGAGTGCAGATTAAGTTTCAAATATCACGTTTATCTCGATCAGGTCTTAATTAGTCAATCATCTAAACGTCCGCCTACGTTGCCCGCTCTCAGTATTAAGTTCGATAAGAGACATATCTCAAACTTATTCGGTAGATCCGCTAATCGCCCAGTGTAACCACACCTTGAGATACAATATCATTAGAACATTTTTCGTTAAAGAGCACGACAACAATCATTGAGGTCTCGACAGCCACAGCCCTATTTAACGACACTTCAAGGTGTCTGACAGATAGCTCACCAGTACCTTTATACCAGTATGTAATAATAGGAAGTTTTGCGATATCTGTAGGTATCTCAAGAACTACTAAACAAAGTTTGGTAAGTTTTTTAACATATAAATATGTCACACATTTCTTAAAAACAATTTTTTTTTCAAAAATAAATTGATAAAAAAGTGGTACTGGAAAAATCTCTAATTTTTCAAGACATACAACGTTTAAAAACCTAAATGCCTTCTTTATACTAACATATGCTAGCAACATTCATAATTGGTGCAAATCGGTCAATAAATGTCTTTAAGCTACCTTAATTGTAATCGTATTAACGATAGAAAATAATGTTAAAAGTTAATAAAAAATTATTTTGCATAATTAAATTTTTAAAAAATCTTAATAAACTTTTATTACGTAACAAAAGAAAAAGGCAATTAGGAAAATGCATTTAAATTAAAAAATATTTATATTTTCATTCTTACATTGGTATTGTATATAATATAACAATGTTATTTTTTACACTTAATTAATCGATTAATAAAAACGAAGGACTGAAATAATCTTGTATAGTTTATCTTTTTGGTAAGTCACCTCAACTAATTCTAATTGATTGTAATCGATCATTTTAACCCACATTTAGCAACAATTGCTATCATATGTCATTAATATAAATCTTTTGAATCTTTTGTCATTATTTTTTTAAGTAACTTTACATGTAACTTAAAAAAATAAAGGAAGCAAGGACTATAAACAAGAGTGTCATGAAAACTACTCAAAGAAATGTAAAATTTTCATCCAAATCAATTATCTATGAAAAATCGAATGGCGTAAAAATAATGCACGAGTCACATTGAGAAACACTTTTTTAATGTGAAGTTTGCAGTCTTTAGAAAATACGAGTATTATAGTCCATTTTTATCTTTAGCAAAGACTATGAACATTAATCGATATGTTTAAAAAATTAGATATTTTTCTCTATTACAAAACTATTTTGATATAGTACCAAAATCATCGGATATATTTAGTTCTTGTCTTTATTACACATTATTCGATATATTTATAGATAGGCAATCGACAATGAGGCAAATAATTATACATTTATAGATAGGCAAACGGAAATGAGGCAAATAATTATACATAATTGAACAACGAAACGTACAAAGATAAAATTGACCTAATAAAATGACAAAAATTAAATACAATAAACCCTGAATACATTCTAATTCACGTGTTACATTTAGCAACATTTGCAAGAACAATTTGCAAGGTCTATACCTGGGTTCAGTGGGTGTCCCGTTATAGATCAATTCGAAGCAAAGGTATGGTTAATAATCTGTGTCCAACAATAACTATAGAATGAAAAAAAAATTGAGATAATAAGTACAGTTGAATAATATGTCACATGACTTCTTAACCAGTATCATACTCATTTAAATTCAGATTTTAAGAAGTTGCTCTAATAGATGTGTGAAGGCTTCTGTGTATTGACATTAAGAAACTTACAATAACAATTTTTACATAACTTCAATCTAATCCATGATTATAAAAAAACATGTCGCTGATGTGAATTTTTCAAATACTTAACATAATGACAAACAAAATGCTTTATATTGCAGTACAAAAGAAATTTGAAGAAACCCAAAAGTACTTACGAAACAGAACGGTTATGTTTTTGGCAATTTTAAACCACACATTTATGACAAAAATCATTGTATTTTTATGTATTCATCTAAGAATTTAACAATTCGGAAAATGGTAGAGTTGTTTTAATGTAACTTTGATATTTAGCCTATAGATATAAAATAAAATTCAACACATACATAGATATATCAATTATTATACTGTATTAAATAACAGTTAATGAATAAAAATTATATATATATATATATATATATATATATATATATATATATATATATATACATATATATATGCACACACACGGGGAGGGGCGAATTATGTGTATTAAGTAAATGAAGATGAACAAAAGCACTCCGATTTCAGCAGAAATATATTTCCTTATTTCCTAAAATATGCGCAGATAAAGAACTTTAGACGACATTGGCCTATTTTACATAGGCACTCAATTTGTCTTATACTTAACAACACATGTAACGCAACAAATAATCATGTCGTATTGGTACGAATTTATATAAAAATTTTAAAATAATTTATATATATGTAAATTGATTTACAAGCATTTGAAAATTTCCGAACTGGCAAACTTTAAACTAATTCAAACAAAATCTTCAGAAAAGACCGCTTTGATTTCAGAAAGTAATTGGGCGAGAAATTGAAGCCAGAACAAGAGAGTTTGGAGCAGCTTCGTCCGGGACTTTGGGTCCCATCCGATCCATCAAAGTCCGGGACGAAGCTGCTTAAAATTCTCTTGTTGTTAAATCAACGAAATGAAACGACAATAACTAACTCAATGTCACTAGTTGCATTAAAAACTGCATTTTATTTTGCGTAATTAAATTTCCTCAGTGCATACGGAGCTGTTTTTTTTTGCTCGTTGTCTCAATTCAGATTATAATAAAAAAGGCCAGACGGCCGCCGCCACCGGCCAGACGAGAGTAATACATATTTGACAAGGCCGTCCACTGGCGCAGCATCCTACGAGCGTCCGCGTCTGCCTGTCCCGGAACAGCCTCATGACGATGTGCCGATATCCGTCGCGGCCGCCTAGTGCGTCGTCACCTCGTAGCGTAGGTAGAGTTGCCCGCTATCCATTTTTATCAAACGTGGGTTTTTATTAAGATCGTTCGTTTCTTTTTCTAATCTATTCCAACCAATAATATTAAAGGAAAAGCTGGAACTTTAACTCGATCATAGCTTCTATAGATATAATACGATCGATGCCTCGTTCAACCCATCTCTGCCGACCTATAAATAAAGACCTGGGAATTAAAATTTTGACTTAAACCTTTGACTTAGTGTTTGATACGTCTACAGATACTAGAACCTACGAGTTTAACAAATAAAATTACAACCATTTTTACCCGTGGATACTGCTCGCAATATACAATAGTGTCAAATTGTTTTCATTTATATTTGAGAACGTTTATGACAACAGTTAAGTCTTTCCGTAAACAAATTAAATCCATAAGTACTATTATAAAATTTAAATATCTTACTTATTTTAATTTTTCTTAAGTCATGGTCAATATCAAAAACGCTCAAGCGTCTTTTCTTCGACTTTCTTCACTTTTGCTGAAGCTATAGATTCTCCTTCGATATATTAGGATAATACAAATCTTATGTTATTAAATTTTTATCTGAACCGAATGAATTTTTCTCCACATCAGTAATCACAAATAAATAAATGTTCCCCTTGTTTCATGTGAAAAAAATTTCTTTAGATTAAATAATAATTAAAATAAGTCGATGGTGTTAGATCTGCTTTAATATATCTTATTTTAATAAAATAAATTATCCCAAAATTTGCATTCCCTTTAAAAAAAAATAAACGTTGTGCACTTATTAAAACAAAGTTAATATTTCCTTAACATAGGTCTGATCCCACCAAAAAGCATCCACCATCAAGTTATCTGCCTTCATGTTCTGCTTATCGAAAGCGCTTCCGTTTTTGTTATTAGCAAATCTAGCCTTAACAATATGCTTAACGACCTCTGCGTGTCCGACATAGTGAATAATAAAACGCATGTTCCACTTTGTTAAAAAGTAGATCGCTCTGAGTTATTCGATAACCATATTGATCTTATGCAAAAAAGCGTTGGACAATTGATGCGTGGGCATATCCAGCTTACCTACTAACTTACTCCAACGTGCAGCCTGCGTACTCAATATACATACAGACCAGATTATTATCCGTCAAGTGATAATCAGTGATACATTGAAAGTATCCCAAGGGTCGCCAATCAAAGCTACTTTATACTGGAATTATACTGGAAATATACTGGAATACTTTAACAAGGTGGTTTAAGTAAAAGTTCCTTTTAAAGTATGCAGTTATTATCATAGCCTTTTGGAAGTTGTCAATAAACACGCCTCTCCCATATATTTAAATATTCCAGTTGTAAACGCAATGTAATCATCTCCTTTTCCGGATACAAGCGTTCAGCATCGGAGTTTTCCTCTTATCTACTCAGAATTTTTATTTTAGACGCGAGAGATTATTGTAATAATCGGAATTCATGTTAATAACAAATGGCAAACTGTCTCTTTGTCCAATTCAGGTAATAAACTTTATTCGTATCCGCGTCGGGCTTTGAGGAAAGGAAAAGTTATAAAATAAAAGGAAGTTCGTGCTTTAAAGATCGACTGACGTCATCGTTTCCAATGACGTATCACGATTTTAGGCTTCTCTTTCTGCTGACTTTTAATGCTCTTCGAATGTCATAAAAAATAGTTATTTTTTAACATTTTTCAATGCGGCATATTAAACTAATTTATAAGAAACATTAAGAGCACTTCGGGTACGCCCATAATTTTAAAGGAGAGAATTAATTCATGAAATTTTAAATAGTTTTCTCATCTACGTATATATATCAGATTCAAATATTAGGTTAATTTGAAGTTAAAAGTATTTAGTCATAAACCACTTTCATGAGAATATAGTGTTCATAATTTTTTATGAAAATAAACGAAATTCACGTCAAGGTTCTTCTATCTTATTGAGAAATATACGAAACTTTAACTTTCGATCTTAACGATATAATAAGAACCAATATTAATATCATTAAGGAATCGAAAACAAACTCGCATAGGTAATAGCTTATGAGAGTCAATAAATGTATGTTCAAATAGCAGTTATTGAACTGCGATTCAGTAGGATTATAACTTCTGTTCCTTTCTTAAGTGATACGTAATCCCGTTTCGTAAAGAAAAAAACCATTAACATGAATGACTAACATGTTTCTGTGGCGACTGACATGCCGCGGTTGTGTGTACGCGAATCGGCATAAGCAATTCATGTATACATAACTAAAAAGTGAAATATTCAAACTCGAAGATTACAATTCGAATAAGGAGAATTTTATGAAAGGCGTGTCTCGATGACTGTATAATCTGGACATTAAGCCGGCAATTAAGCGTACCGTGGTGAGACTATAAAAGTGACTCGAGAGAATAACTTGTTTGTGGATGTGTTGAAAAAAATGACAACACTTGCCGATTTTGACAAACTGATATATGAACTTGTTGTGGTAAATCTGAATATCCTTGGTTTCGGAATACATAGATACTTGTGAATGCCCGGCGGCAGCAATAGCTTCTCACCGACGTACTGTTTAAAATGCAATTAATAAGAAATCGTTTCAAAAAATCACGGCATTGAGATACGTAGGAAGAAGCATTAACATTGAAGCTGGAAATGAAAGGATAGTGGACTCAATC